>CP032248.1:48254895-48854895 GCA_005610355.1 Gossypioides kirkii
CTAACGTGCTGGTCGCCACTTCAAATCTCCGTGAAAAGCGAAGTAAACGAGTATTCCTTTTAATTCTTCAAATCATGTGTTCGAGGATTGTTTTTTAACCTTCATACGAAATTTTCAAGTTCTCAAAATATATACATATATACAGGACTTTCATGACAAAATAAGGCAATATTATTTCGTGTGAAACTTCGAAAATCATGCCCTAACGTGCGGGGTATGATTTTCGTAATTCGTACGAAAGAAATATTCCCTTAAAAAGTTTTTAATACACCCCTATCCATGTCCAAATTTTTAAGTAACGGGATGATGTTCCTTCACGCGCGAAACCTCGAAAAAATCGTGCCTTAACGTGATAGGTATGATTTTCGTACAAATCACCGCGATCGAATGCTCTTTCCAAAAGTTCCCTAAACGTCCTTCATTTCGATACTTCGAGAACGTAGTGTCCTAATGTGTTGGACAAGCTTTCTAGTTCTCATAAAGGAATGAAATACGGGGACGAGTTCTTCTTAAAAAGGTCTCCTTTAAAATTACTCAGAGCCTTTCAAAATGAATACCGTATTTTAAACTTCACTCGAGCTTTCATTGTTTTCATAAAATAAGACCCGAAAATGATCATGTGCTAATCCTTCCTCGTATGTAACCGACTCCCGAACCTATTTTTCTGGATTTCGCGGACCAACGTTTTAACGTTTTTTAAACGTTTTTTTGTGGTGATCCAATCGCACCCAAATAAAAGATTGGTGGCGACTCCATTTTTATTCCCATTTTCCAAAACTTAAAATATATCTCGAAACTTATTCGTTTTCGAGGTGGTTTCGACAGCTTGACGACTCCACTGGGGAATTTTTTCAAAATAAATGAGAGTCAAGCCAAATTTGATGATTTTCGGGTCTTTTTTCTTTTTGAGAACTTTTAAACTTTGATTTTGTTTAACCTGCAATCCTCGACATCTTTTTGCTAATATTCGTGCTCTGTGATATTTCTAGAATAATTTGGCATCATGTGCATCGCGATATTACCCCTTTAAGTGAAAGTGAGAAACTACTACTCCTTCGTGAGGTCTTCACCTCCGTGCAGGATAGAGAATCGCTTTCGGGATTACAAAGTACCCTTGTTTTCGTGAAGTTTTCACTTCCGTGCAAACATGCGAGAAATGCGTCCCCCTAATCGAACTCGTCCGTATGAGCCTGTAATGGGTGAGGACCGAGGAATCTGCTGGTTTGGGTACCCTTCACCTTTTAGAGCTTAAAACTACATATAGTGAACTATAAGTACTCACCTTAGATGGAGTTAGGTCAAGCCCCGTTAGTATATGCCCGAAGTATTTTTTTTAGGTTCTGTGTTATGTATATTTGAATGCTTTTCTGCTATTACATGCTACTAACTGCGTTTGTTTTTGTCTCTTTCTACTTGCATTTGCATCATTATGAACGAAAAGGTTTGATTGAAGTCCGTTTACAAATTAGGCAGTTTTATCATGGAAGAAGGATTTTTAGATAAAGTAGAGGACAATATGGTGGCACGCCTATGGTCCGAGGAGCAAGCAATGAAAAGGGTGACAGCTTGAAAGACGGGCATCTGTCAGAATTATGGGACTACACTCGTATTAATGTAACTCAGAACGACTTGCGAGGGTTGAGAGAGATTTGGGGGCAATGGGATGATGAAATGAGGCAGATGTTTTACCGAGATTATGGAGATCTGTCTTACCTACTCGAGGTAAGAATTGACAAACACCTGTTTCGAGCCCTCTCCCAACATTGGAATCCTGCCTATAGCTGCTTCACCTTGGTCATTTAGACTTGACAACCGACAATAGAGGAATACACACCGCCTTAGTCCGTTGTCCTAGAAATCCAAGCCGATAAAGCATTTTCAAAAGATGCAAGTGTTCCGACATTTCTAAAAAGATTGATGAGTGTCACAGGAATGAGTGAGCAATGGGTATTTCCCGAATTAAGGTGAAAGGAGATAACAAATGTATTAACTGGAATAGTCTGCAGGAAATAATTGCAACTCATCCAGATATGAGAAAACGTGTTGATATCTTCGCCCTCGGCATATATGGTTTGGTTTTATTTCCAAAGGCGTTGGGGCACGTCGAGGACGCAGTAGTAGCACTGTTTGACCGACTAAGTAGGGGAATTACACCCGTCCCTGCTATTTTGGCAGAAACCTTTCGCTCGCTAAGTGCTTGCCGGAGGGAAGGAGAAGGGAGATTCATTGGTTGTGCTCAGCTATTAATGGTCTGGTTTCATTAGTCACTTCTGGAAAGTGGAGAAATTCTCTTATAAAGTATTTTCAACAGAGTTCTCGCCCCTAAAGGACTTTGTGGCCACGCAACGTGAGCAAAATATATCCGAAGAAAAGTGGGCAGCCGTTCTCCAGAATCTTCAAGATGAAAATATTGAATGGTGTGCGCCTTGGTTCCTCCCAGACGAGATTCTCTACCGATGTGGTGATTTCGATTGGGTCCCGTTACTTACCGAGTCTGGGGTGCTACTGGATATGCTCCGTTGCTTGTTCTAAGACAATATAAGACAAGGCAGTTTATCCCTGTTACACACGCCTGGCACATTGCGAATTTTCTTATAAAGGGAACGACTATAAGAAGAAGGTTCGGGAAATAGCAAATTCGTGGAAAAAGGTACAAAGAATAAAGAAGTTCAGTGCCAAACCATTGACAACCCCGAATTATGACTGGTGGAGGAGCAAGAGAGTAAATGACAACATCCCTGCTCCAAATCCAGAAAATGTTCGCCCTCTAGAGGAATATTTCAAGAGGTCCCAACAGAGATAGACATCCTCAAGCATGACTTTGAAAGTAAGAGCTCAGAGTTCGGAAAGAGAATAGAAGTACTGGAGGAAGATAAGATACAGCTAGGATTAGACGTGGATTTTCACAGATTAGAAGCCGAAAGTTTGAGAAAAGGGAAAAATAAGGCCGAAGAAGACCTTGAAGACTTGAAGAAACACTACAAGAAGCTTCGGCATCCATGAGGACTGCAGGGTTAGGGAAAACTTCTGAGCAATGGCGTCAGGAAATTCAGGAACAAAAAGACCAACGGAGCATTGGCAAAGAAAGTTCCAAGATGGTCAAGCCCGAGAAAACGCCTTGAAGGGAGAGCTACTAGAAAAACGGGTCGAGGAGGCTGAGTTGAAAGCTCAGATAGCCAGTCTAGAGGCAAGAATAAAGGAGTTAGAGGAATCATTATGGAGGCACCGAAATCGAAACACAGTATCGGAGCTGAAAGCATGCATGGCCGAGAAGCAAGAATTAAAAGAAAAAGTGCAAGAACTGGAGGCTACACTACATAATAATGAGATCCGATTTGAGATCATGGAAAGAAATTTAGAAACCAGTGAATGGCACACCCGTCAACCCAGAGAGAAGTCGAGGAACGAGATCATGTCATGGGTAAGGCACTAACCCAAATGAGAGAAGCGGCCGATCACATGCAGGAGCTAGCCGCTGAAGCCGACGTCTTGAGCCTTCAGTACGAGTCAAGATCGAAACGAGGAAGGAAATTAGCGGGATTGCTAGGAAAGATTAAGGATTTGGGTCGAAAGGCCAAACCATTTGTATAAACTCTCTTATGTAAAGAAGTTTTTCTTCTCGAGAAGTTGCTCTAAATGAAAATGGACTTTAGAATCAATGCCTTTTCTCACATTTGCATACATGCATTTTGCATCATATCTTGCACATTATTGACATAACATCTCCAAACTAATTAAATTAATTAAATCAGTTAACATCAGTAAACATTGAAAACCCACATCGTTATTACACGCGTAAGAAGGCCAAAGCGATGGATCAAGAATAGAGAGGCTAGAACAAATGCAAAAAGAAATTCAAGAAGATGCAAGCTCAGTTGCAGGACCAGTTAGAGAGAGTTCAAAGGGACATGAGAGACAAATAATTGAATCCCAAAGCAATATAATTAATCAGCTAACCCAGTTGTTGCGAGATTCAGATAAGGGAAAAGGTCCCGCTGAAGACCCAAGAGAGGAAAATGAGGATCCCCAATATCCTCCTGGCTTCACACCCGTACATCATCAGACCCCGCCAGAAACAACCCGCGAGAAACACCTGTCTTGATTCGAGCGCAACCTCAGCCCATTGCGCATCAGGCCAAGCGAATTACCTAGTCGGGTCAGGATCGAACCCAGGAAAAACCGCTGCGAATCCCATCAACCCCGACCTCGATGATACAATGGAAGTGAAAAGAACCAAAATGAAGTATCTAAACAGATAGAAGAAAAGTACAAGTGGCTGGAAGACAAGGTTAGAGCAATGAAGGGGATTGACGCTTACAGTGGAATTGATGCCAAAGAACTAAGTCTGGTCCCACCTAGTGCTACCCCCCCCAAATTCAAGATGCCCGAATTCGAAAAAACAACGGGACCAGCTGCCCAGAAGCGCACATTACGATGTTCTGTCGGAAGATGACAGGGTACGTCCACAATGAAAAATTATTAATTCATTGTTTCCAAGATAGCTTGGTTGGATCCGCTGCCAAATGGTACAACCAACTAAGCCGCGCAAAGATTAATTCCTGGAAAGACTTGGCCCAAGCTTTTATGAAGCAATACGGCCACGTTACTGATATTGCGCCAGACAGAATTACCCTGCAGAATATGGAGAAAAAAACAAGTGAAAGCTTTCGACAGTATGCTCAACGTTGGAGGGATTTAGCCACCACTCAAGTACAACCACCCTTAACCGAAAAGGAAACAACGATGCTTTTTGTCCACACACTAAAGGCGCCATATCTCGATCGCTTGGTGGTAATGCTACAAGGAGTTTCTCCGACATAGTAATGTCAGGAGAAATGATTGAGAGCGCGATTAAAAGCGAAAAATCGACGCAGGAGACAATGGAAAAGGGTAGCCCCAAAGAGGAAAGAAACCGGGGTAAATAATGTAAGTACATACAGGCCAACTTATTCGAAACCAATCACGATGATGCAGTCAAAACCTCCTTCTGACAACTATCAGAATTTACCAAGAACAGAGTCAAACTGGAAAAAGAATACTGAGAAGATTCAATTCACTCCAATTCCCGTCACTTACAAAGACCTCTATCAGCAGTTGTATGACCAACACGTGGTAGCCCCATATATCACGGAGCCCGTACAACCACCATTTCCAAAGTGGTATGATGCCAACGCCCAATGTGAATTTCATGGAGGAGTAATTGGCCATTCCATTGAAAATTGTTTCACCTTCAAAAAATTGGTGGAAAAACTAATCAAGATGAAGAAAATAAGATTCGATGAGCCATCGAGACCTAATGTGGCCGGAAACCCTTTGCCCGTCCACTCTGATCAAGGGGTAAATGCGATTATGAGAATAGAAGGAAAAAGGGTTAAAGCTCACATTGAAGAGGTGAGATCCCCCATGAGATGGGTATGGCGTCAGCTGGTGGCTAGAGAATAATTGGACAGGACGGCGAAAGGATGGTAAAAGCAAAGAACTATTGCGACTTCCACAACGCTGAAGGTCATGAGATCCAGCATTGCACGGAGTTCAAGGTCCTAATACAAGACCTGATGGACCGCAAGGAATTAGAGTTCTTCGAAGAAGGGGGAAGAGATAGGGGACATTTGCTCCTCCGAGGGAAAAAAGAAACATGAACATGATCGCCAATAATAATCATCTCCACATCCAAGGGAGCTGAGACGAGAAAATAAGAGACACCATGTGTGATCATACGGAAACCCGCTCCGTTTCCTTATGAAAACAGTAAAAGAGTTCCCTGAAATTACGGATGCGACATCGAGGCACCCAAGGATGAGCAGCCGCAAAACGTGAATCTAGTCACACGTAGCGGTAAAACTTACAACGTGGAAGAGAGAGCAGCTACCAAGGGGAAAGCTATAACGGTTGAACCCGAAAAGGTGACTGACAAGTTAGAACCAATAAACGAGCCAATGGCAGAAAGAGAAGCACAAGAGTTCCTGAAATTCTTGAAACACAGCGAGTACAGCGTAGTTGAACAATTACATAAGCAGCCCGCACGTATATCTATCTTGGCGTTACTGCTGAGTTTAGAGGCACACCGTAACGCATTAATGAAGGCGCTCAACGAAACCTACGTGACCTAGGATATATCGGTATGCAAGCTGGATCGACTAATTAACAACATCAGTGCTGATAATTTCATTTTCTTTAATGATGATGAAATCCCATCTGGAGGTATGGGATCGACCAAAGCATTGCATATTACTACTCACTGTAAAGGGTATACTCTACCCGGGGTGCTTATTGACAATGGCTCAGCTTTAAACGTTCTACCGTTAGCCACTCTTGAGAGACTACCTATCGATAGCTCCCACATGAAGGCGTGCCACAACATAGTCAGAGCGTTTGATGGAACTGAAAGAAAAGTGATGGGTAGGATTGAGGTACCATTACAAATAGGCCCAAATATTTACGAGGTTGACTTCCTAGTAATGGATATCAAGCCTTCCTACAATTGCTTATTAGGAAGACCTTGGATTCACGCAGCAGGGGCAGTATCGTCTTCACTTCACCAAAAGCTCTAGCTGGTAACTGACGAAAGGTTGGTTACAATCAATGCTGAGGAGGATATTATTGCGTCTGTAACAAATGATGCCCCGTACATAGACAAGGATGAAGAGGCAATAGAATGCTCTTTCCGTTCGTTGGAATTTGTCAATGCCACATTTATTGGAGAGGGAAGTAAAATTCTCGAACCTAAATTGTCGCAAACAACGAAGATGGGATTGCGTTTGACGATTGGAAAAGGAGCATTACCAGGAAAAAGGCTCGGGAAACACCTCCAATGAGTAATCTACGCACCGTCGCTATTTGGAAAGTGGGACCGTTTCGGGCTAGGGTACAAACCGGATGTGAAAGAAAAGAAGAAAGAGATAGAGCGAAAACGAGAGATAAGAAGAGCTCGACAAGCCGGGGAAGAAATCGGTTGGAGACCAATGACCTTCCCTCATATTTCAAAAACTTTCATTTCTGGCGGGCTAAGGCTTGAGGAAGCAAGAGTGGCGAGACGGGTAATGGAATTAAGCATAAATGCCGTTTCCGAAGAAGCTGAAGAAAGGAGTTCGCTTCAAATATGTCCGTATGCACCTGGGAGTAATTTGGACAACTGGACAGAAGAGGAGCTCCCCGTAGTTTTAAGGAACATTCCAAAGTAATACTCGTTGAACCTTTGTCATTCTATGCCCAGGAATGATATAAATTTTTTGTAAAAGGGCTTTTGAGTTTTTATCCATTATCTTAAATGAAGATACATTTTGACAAACTATCTCTTTATTCTTTGCCTTTCAAATCCCAAAATAAATTAATTACACTCACACATATAAATTAATAAATCATTCTTGAATATATACACCCATAATCATGTCATACAGCCATTCTTTAATTTATTTTGTTCATTAGCCCATTCTCATTCTTTACAGATCTTGGGATATCAGTAATATGAGTGATACTGACTCCGAACCTCATTTCGAGCAAGATATGTGTCTTGAAGAGTCTTAGGATTTCGAAGATGATCAGGATGGTAACATATTTCCTGAATTGCAACGAATGATGGAACAGGAGGAAAAGCAAATCTTGCCCCACAAAGAGATAGTGGAAACAGTAAGCATAGGGGATGAGGATGAAAAGAAAGAAATAAGAATCGGGACCAGCATCTCAACAAAGACACGAGGAGATCTTATTGAGCTGCTAAGAGAGTTCAAGGACGTTTTCGCTTGGTCCTACCAAGATATGCCGGGGCTAAGCACCGACATCGTAGTTCACAAGCTCCCAATAAAGGCAGAATGCAAACCCGTCCAACAAAAACTTCGCAGAATGCGACCTGATGTGTTGCTTAAAATAAAAGAAGAAGTCCGAAAACAGTTCGACGCGGGTTTTCTCCGAGTAGTTGAATATTCGGAATGGGTCGCCAATATAGTGCCTGTCCCCAAGAAAGATGGTAAAGTACGTATGTGCGTAGACTATCGGGTTTTGAATAGGGCCAGCCCAAAAGATAACTTTCCGCTGCCACACATCGACACTCTGGTAGATAATACAGCGGGGCATGCCTTTTTCTCCTTCATGGATGGTTTCCCTAGATATAACCAAATAAAGATGGACCCCGAAGACATGGCGAAAACCACTTTTGTCACAATGTGGGGAACATTTTGTTATAAAGTGATGCCGTTCGGACTCAAAAATGCCGGGGCAACATATCAAAGAGCCATGGTGACGTTATTTCATGACATGATGCACAAAGAAATTGAGGTTTACGTCGACGACATGATTGCAAAGTCCCGAACGGAGGAGGAACATGTGAATGTCTTAAGGAAACTGTTCATGAGGCTGAGGAAGTTCCAGCTAAAGTTGAACCCTGCCAAGTGCACTTTTGGGGCTACGTCCGGAAAATTATTGGGTTTTGTGGTCAGCCAAAAGGGGATCGAGATAGACCCAGACAAAGTTAAAGCCATACAAGAATTACCCCCGCCTCGTACGCAAAAGGAGGTTCGAGGTTTTCTTAGGAGATTGAATTATATCGCTCGGTTTATTTCGCAGTTAATAGAGAAGTGTGACCCAATATTTCGCCTTCTCAGAAAGCATAACCTAGGCGTTTGGGATGACCAGTGCCAAAGAACTTTCGATAAAGTTAAGCAGTATTTGTCTGATGCCCGGTACTAGTACCACCAAATCCCAACAAACCATTAATTTTGTACTTAACGGTTTTCGAGAATTCTATGGGATGTGTCTTGGGCCAACACGACGAGACGGGAAGGAAAAAAAGGGCCATATACTATCTCAATAAGAAATTTACTGACTGTGAAATAAGATACTCTCCAATAGAAAAACTATGCTGTGCACTGGTTTGGACTACCCGAAGGTTGCGACAATACTTGCTATACCACACGACATGGTTAATCTCAAAGTTTGATCCTCTAAAATACATGATGGAGTCAACCGCGCTGAATGGGAGAATGGCTAGATGGCAGATCTTATTGTCGGAGTTTGATATCGTCTATGTGAGCCAAAAAGCAATTAAGGGAAGTGCAATCGCAGACTTCCTTGCCAGTAGGGCTTTGGAAGACTATGAGCTGATAAATTTCGACTTTCCAAATGAGAATCTGATGTATGTCGCAAATACCGAAGAAACAATGACTGAGCATTCATGGTGATTGAACTTTGATGATGCTTCAAACGCTGTGGGTAATGGGATCGGTGCAGTTTTAGTGTCACCAGAAGGAGACCATTATCCCTTCACCTGTAAGCTTGACTTTGATTGCACAAATAATATGGCAGAATATGAGGCATGTATCATGGGAATCCAAGCGGCCATAGATCGAGGGATCAAGGTCTTAGAAATCTATGGAGATTCAGCATTGGTAATCTACCAGCTCAAAGGAGAATGGGAGACCAGAGACTCCAAATTAATTGAATATAGAAATATGATCCTCGAACTGATCAAAGAATTTGACGAAGTCACATTCAAGTACCTCCCACGCGAAGAAAACCAAATGGCTGATGCTTTGGCCACCTTAGCTTCAATGATAAAAGTGAATAGGCCAGAGGATATGAAGCCCATTCAAATGAGCATTTACGAAACTCCAGCCCATTGCTGTGACATCGAAGAAGAAGAGAAAGAAGAGCATCCTTGGTACCAAGACATTCTCCAGTATGTGAAGGACCGAAAATACCCCGAGGAAGCTATCGATAATGACAAAAGGACATTGAGAAGGCTCGCAAATGAGTACGTCCTGGACGGAGAGGTCTTGTATAAGAGAAGAAAGGATCAGGTGTTATTAAGATGTGTGGTCTCAATCGAGGCTAAAAAGATCTTAGAAGAAGTCCATGAAGGGATTTGTGGGACACACGCGAATGGATTCAAAATGGCTAGGCAAATCATGAGATTTGGGTACTACTGGTC
Source organism: Gossypioides kirkii (assembly GCA_005610355.1). Taxonomy (NCBI): domain Eukaryota; kingdom Viridiplantae; phylum Streptophyta; class Magnoliopsida; order Malvales; family Malvaceae; genus Gossypioides; species Gossypioides kirkii. The sequence continues at coordinate 48,264,818 of CP032248.1, forward strand.
GACCATGGAGACTGATTGTATCGATTATGCCAAGAAATGCCACAAATGCCAGATCTATGGGGACAAGATACATGTGCCTCGTTCACCCCTGCACGTCATGACATCCCCATGGCCATTTTCTATGTGGGGCATGGATGTTATTGGACCAATTTCGCCAAAGGCCTCTAATGGACATAGATTCATTTTTGTGGTTATCGACTACTTCACCAAGTGGGTAGAAGCTGCCTCTTATGCTAATGTTACGAAGTCTGCAGTCAGCAAGTTCCTAAAAAAGGAGATCATATGTCGATATGGGATGCCTGAAAAGATCATATCAGACAATGCATTAAACTTAAACAACAGCACGATATCGAAGGTCTGTGAGCAGTTCAAGATCAGACACCATAATTCGTCACCATATCGCCCGAAAATGAATGGAGCAGTAGAAGCAGCAAATAAAAACATCAAGAAGATTATTGTAAAAATGACAGAAACTTATAGAGATTGGCATGAAAAGTTACCATTCGCGCTCCTTGCTTATAGAACTTCTGTCAAGACGTCTACTGGGGCAACACCGTTCTCACTTGTATATTGAATGGAAGCTGTTTTACCCATCGAGGTGGAGATTCCTTCTCTCCGAGTCTTATCAGAGCTGAATTTGGATGAAGCAGAATGGGTTCAAGCTAGATATGATCAGTTAAATTTGATTGAGGAAAAGAGATTAAAAGCTATCCGCCATGGTCAAATGTACCAAAAACGGATGATGCGCGCTTACAACAAGAAGGTTCGTCCTAGAGAATTCCATGAGGGAGACCTAGTCTTGAAGAAGATACTTCCAATACACAAAGACTCTCGAGGAAAATGGATGCCTAATTGGGAAGGGCCGTACGTTGTAAAGAAAGCCTTCTCTGGAGGAGCTTTAATTTTGACTGAAATGGATGGCAAAGAACTATACAACCCGGTGAATTCAGACTCGGTAAAGAAATATTACATATAAAAAAAAAACGGAGAGGTCAGGATGAAAACCCGTGAAAGGGCATCCCGAAACCAAAGGGGTTTTAAGTTGAAAACTCGAAAAGAGCAACTCAAATACAAAACAAGGACAACCAACGGCTCCCTCAAAAGTGGCAAAATGGAAATATTTTACATCTTGAGGCATTGACGGAGTAATTCCGAGACCTCCAGAAACATAGCAAGTGAAAAATGATCTTTGGATCAGGGAAACTTATAGCTGATATCTAGGTCTAATACTTTCCTATCGGTCGTTATTTGTTCTTTGTAAATATTTGATATCATGGCCAATAAATCTCCAAATTTGATCCCATTCTTTTCCATATTGTCCAAGCATTCTCATATTAAAATGATGGATAAAAGGTCATAAAAGGAAATTAGGGTTCGCGGGTATTATTTTAGGAATTGCCTAAAAGATGCGAGATTTCTAAGCGACTGCTAGTTGAAAGAGCTAAAACCTGGAAGAAGCGATTCAAAAGTCGAATTTGCCGAATTGAATTCAAAGAAACGTCAAGAGATGGCTTCCAAATATAAAAGACTAATCTTTGAAAAATGCAAACATTGAATCATACGCATTCATTTTTAGGTTAAGAGCATTCTAACTCATTTCCAGGCATAACATCTTAAACATATCTGGCCTACATAGAGGACCATTTGAGCATTTTCTGCAGGTCACCAACGTCATCCCCTCGAAATTGAAGTAGAGTGGATAGCACGTCTTTATCTCTGAAATTGAAGTAAGAGCAATGTCATCCCCTTGAAAATTGAAGTAGAGTGGATAACGCATTTTCATCTCTGAAATTGAAGTAAGAGCAACGTCAGCCTCTTGAAATTGAAGTAGAGTGGATATCAAGTCTTTATCTCTGAAATTGAAGTAAGAGCAATGTCATCCCCTTGAAAATTGAAGTAGAGTGGATAACACATCTTCATCTTTGAAATTGAAGTAAGAGCAACGTCATCCCCTTGAAATTGAAGTAGAGTGGATAACACGTCTTTATCTCTGAAATTGAAGTAAGAGCAATGTCATCCCCTTGAAAATTGAAGTAGAGTGGATAACACATCTTCATCTCTGAAATTGAAGTAAGAGCAACGTCAGCCTCTTGAAATTGAAGTAGAGTGGATAACACGTTTTCATCTCTGAAATTGAAGTAAGAGCAATGTCAGCCTCTTGAAATTGAAGTAGAGTGGATAACACGTTTTCATCTCTGAAATTGAAGTAAGAGCAACGTCAGCCTCTTGAAATTGAAGTAGAGTGGATAACACGTCTTCATCCCTTGAAATTGAAGTAGAGTGGATAACACGTCTTCATCTCTGAAATTGAAGTAAGAGCAATGTCATCCCCTTGAAATTGAAGTAGAGTGGATAACACGTCTTCATCTCTGAAATTGAAGTAAGAGCAACGTCATCCCCTTGAAATTGAAGTAGAGTGGATAACACGTCTTCATCCCCTTGAAATTGGAGTAGAGTGGATAACACGTCTTCATATCTGAAATTGAAGTAAGAGCAACGTCATCCCCTTGAAATTGAAGTAGAGTGGATAACACGTCTTCATCACTTGAAATTGAAGTAGAGTGGATAACACGTCTTCATCTCTGAAATTGAAGTAAGAGCAACGTCATCCCCTTTGAAATTGAAGTAGAGTGGATAACATGTCTTCATCTCTGAAATTGAAGTAAGAGCAACGTCATCCCCTCGGGATTGAAGTAGAGTGGATAACACGTCTTTATCTCTGAAATTGTTGAAATAAGAGCAAGATCATTTTCCTATCTTCTTGAAATTGAAGTAAAGCTGGATAACAAGCCTTCGCCCATCTGAAATTGAAGTAAGAGAGTAAGATAAAACACCAACATCATTTTTGTCCTTCTGAAATTGAAGTAAGAACAAGACGAAGCCTAAACGTCAAACCCTACTTTTGAGGATGCAGCAAGTCAAATAGCAGACCCCATTTTTTCCACAGTCACAGTGAATTAGAATAGAGCTGCAAGTCAAGTGCTGTCATTATGAAGCGGTCAACGATGGAGCCGAGATTTAGCGAAACTTGATAAAATTGGGCCTCCTTTTGGTCTTTGCTCTGTTCTTGTTGCACAACAACGAGCAAAGAGGGGCAGCTGTTGGAGCCCAATCTTGACCTGGCCCAAACCATTTGAAAATCAAATTTATTTTAATCTTAAATTTATTTTAAATTCAATTTAAATTTAAATTTGAATTTAATTTAAATTTAATGTTATTATAAATTTAAAAAGAAAGTCCATTACATGGCCCAATTCCCCCTTAGCCCATTACACCCATTTTCGGCCCATTTGACCCAATTACAGCAGTCCAATAAGGACTAAAGAGCCCCTTTGAACCAGCAGCATTCAAAGGCAGGACTTTGAAATCTGCTTCAACCCACGTGCTGCTGCCACCACCAACTCTACCCGCTCCACCATGCCCTGCCATCACCATTGCCAAGAAGAACTTGCAACAAGCAAAGAAGTTAGGCAGACATTTAAGAGCAAGCAACAAATTAGCATCATGGTGATTCTGGTTATAAAACCAGAACCGATTCATTGTAAAAAGGGTTCCTTTTTTTCGGTTACAACCTTTGTTCTGAAAATCAGAATACAAACTCTTTGCTACACATTCCAGAAAAACTTTAAAACAATTAATAGTGAACAACACTTGAACAGATACCAAGCAGCAGACAGATTTGAAATCAAAGCATTAGGCTACTCAAACTTCAAAGACAGCCAGGTACGACTGACACATATTTATTATCATTCATGCTTCAAGTATAAACCCATCAGTTTCCAAATGTATCAGTAACGCATTTATGACTTGTGGAGATATTTATTTTATTTTTTTTAAAAAAAACGTATTAATCAATGTTATTAATATTAGCATTAATTTTCATATTAATAATAAATGAAATGTTAATGACAGCAGTTAATGAATATCAATAATTAATAGTTTTTTTAAAAAACCATAAAAAAGAACACGAAAAGCCTCCCCTCTCTGCCCCGCTCGGTTGCTGCTGGAAGCCACCATCTCGTCGGAATCGTGCCGCGCTTGCCTCCGATCATCACAGATCCGTCGTCGAGCGAGCATGCAAACAACACCCAAAAGATTGATTAAAAAAAAACAAACTAAATATTTTAAAATAAAAGGGAAATTTGATTTTAAAAAAATATATAAGGAAAATGCTTTACAAATTTCCAGATCTGGAGATTCCAGATCTGGTCCTGTTTTAAATAGCAAAAAGGAAAACAAAAGGTTTGAAAATCAATAAAAAGGAAAGGTTTTGAAAATATAAAACAAAAATGAAGAATAAAAGAACAAAATAGAAGGAAAAATAAGGAGGAAAGGCCGCACCTTCGTGGAGCTCCGGTGGTCGGACGGCGGTGCATGGGCGCATGCAGGAGACGACGAGGACGGCGCGACGAAGGGAAGCCCGCAGGGCCGGCGCGTGTGGCCCGTCTTCGCCGGACGGCCGGCGGTTGGCAACGGCAGAAAGGGAGGATTTGAGAGAGAAAAAGGGGGGAAGCTTTGGGATTTTAACAAAATGAGGAAAAAAATCTGAAATAATATATTTATACCAACCCATGACCCGACCCGGATTCGACCCACGGACCCCTAGGATCCGCGTGTTTTTAGAAAATGGTATATTTGCGCGATCGGTCCTTCCGCATTTTTATTTGCTTCAATTTAGTCCTTTTTGCATCTTTTTAATTGTTTGCAAATTTGCCCTGTGATTTTAATTGGTTTATAATTTAGTCCTTTGACTGTTTGACTGTACTAGAGACTGCCACGTGTCATTTTTTGGATTATTTATGCATTTAGTCCTTTTTATTTTTAATTTGTTTTAATTTAATCCTTAAATCAACTTTTATTTAATTACAAAATTGGTCCAAAAATTTTTCAAGATTTTTAAATTGGTCCCTTGACTGCTGGATGCCTGTGGGGCTGCCACGTGTCACCCACTCTTTGGTATTATTGCCTATAGGTCCCCAAACAATTCAAAAATTATATTTTGACCTTAAAACTTTTCCAAAATTATATTTTAACCCCAAAACTTTTCTAAAATTAAATTTTGACCCCAAGACTTTCCAAAAATTAAATTTTGACCCCAAGACTTTCCAAAATTACATTTTGACCCTAAAACTTTTCCAAAATTACATTTTGACCCCAAAACTTTTCCAAAATTATATTTTGACCCCAAAACTTTTCCAAAATTACATTTTAACCCCAAGACTTTCTAAAAATTACATTTTGACCTCAAAACTTTTCCAAAATTACATTTTGACCCCAAAACTTTCCAAAAATTACATTTTGACCCCAAGACTTTCCAAAAATTACATTTTGACCCTAACACTTTCTAAAAATTACATTTTGACCCCAAAACTTTCCAAAAATTACATTTTGACCCTAAAACTTTTCCACAATTACATTTTGGCCCTAAAACTTTCAAAAATTACCATTTTACCCTCGAAACCTTTAAAATCCCATTTTTAACCCCGATTTCACTGGAAATTTACCATTTTACCCCCGAAACCTTTAAAATTCCATTTTTAACCCCGATCTCACCAAAATTACCATTTTGCCCCCGGGTATATCCATAAGTCCCGTTTTTCACCTCGATTTCATCATTTATCAATATTTGCATTTGTTTGCACCTACACTTTATATTTTCGCACATTATTTATCTACTTATTATACTACTTCGTATCTAATTTCTATTATCAATCGCTACTTGTGTTTTTAAAATATACACTTTCATTTACAAATTACTTCAAAATATCGAGGCAATGTTCGGTCCGAGCGCAACTTCGAAAAATCACGCCCTAACGTATGGGGTGCGATTTATTCGTATAATTCGTGCGAACCGAATATCCTTTTCAAGTTTTTCTTACACTCGTCCACTTCGAGGCTCCGAGAATGTCGTGTCCTAACGTGCTGGTCGCGACTTCAAATCTCCGTGAAAAGCGAAGTAAACGAGTATTCCTTTTAATTCTTCAAATCATGTGTTCGAGGATTATTTTTTAACCTTCATACGAAATTTTCAAGTTCTCAAAATATACATATATACAAAAAAACTTTCATGACAAAAATAAGGCAATATTATTTCGTGTGAAAACTTCGAAAATCATGCCCTAACGTGCGGGGTATGATTTTCGTAATTCGTACGAAAGAAATATCCCCCTTAAAAAGTTTTTAATACACCCCTATCCATGTCCAAATTTTTAAGTAACGAGATGATGTTCCTTCGCGCGGAAACCTCGAAAAATCGTGCCTTAACGTGATAGGTATGATTTTCGTACAAATCACGCGATCGAATGCTCTTTCCAAAAGTTCCCTAAACGTCCTTCGATTTCGATACTTCGAGAACGTAGTGTCCTAATGTGTTGGACAAGCTTTCTAGTTCTCATAAGAGGAATGAAATACGGGGACGAGTTCTTCTTAAAAAGGTCTCCTTTAAAATTACTCAGAGCCTTTCAAAATGAATACCGTATTTTAAACTTCACTCGAGCTTTCATTGTTTTCATAAAATAAGACCCGAAAATGATCATGTGGTACCAATTCTGGGCGTACGAGGGTGCTAATCCTTCCTCGTATGTAACCGACTCCCGAACCTATTTTTCTGGATTTCGCGGACCAACGTTTTAACGTTTTTTAAATGTTTTTTGTGGTGATCCAATCGCACCCAAATAAAAGATTGGTGGCGACTCCCTTTTTATTCCCATTTTCCAAAACTTAAAATATTATCCGAAACTTATTCGTTTTCGAGGTGGTTTCGACAGTAATAATTAATAAATGTTGGGTGCAGTGGTAAGACACATTGCACTCTTAAAGGAGAACGCAAATTCGAACTTTGGAGGCAACATTATTGGGAGGGATAACTATAAACTTCAAACATAAATCATTGATGTATGTCGAGTCACCAAATATAAATTTCTACGCTCTAACGTAATTAAATAGTAGTATAGAGTAGTAGGATCGAATCCAGTGGGATTGGTTATCTAATTTCGCCTTTTCTCGCAACTAGAATTATTATCGCGGCAACAGTCGTGCCCACGACTTGTGACGAACTTGCTGGGAAAAATAGTAAGGGAAGATGAAAATGTTTAGAAAGTAATAAAGTGAAATAACAACAATAAACCATTATATTAATAAAAATAATAAAATAAAATAAAATAAGAAAATGGAATTAATTTTGTTATAATGACCAAGAACGTCTTAACCGGCAACTCTTCCTTTCGTAGTTGATTCAAGTACGACCTGCAAACCAACCCTTTTCGATTATCTAATCGCGATACATGCATTCTCAATTCAAGACCCCAACAGCCTTGCATTCTGAAGAATCCAACTCGGATCGACGGCCTCAATTGCGTGGAACGTTTAAATCTGATCAATATCTTTTTTGACAAAAAATCCCAGTAGTATGATTCATCAGAATACGCTAATTTTTTCGCGAAAAATCTGAATACAGTACGGCTGATTCGACTTCCTAACTTCACGCTAAAACGACTTCAATCCGACATGCACTTTGTGTTGAAATTGAATTAACTTTAAGAAAACTAAGCATGAAATTGATAATGCTTAGTTAAGTTTTTAAGGAGTGGGTCGAATAAGGGAAGAAATGTAGAAGGAAATAAATAGCAAATTCGTCAAAAAATAATAATAATAAAGAAAGAAAGAAAGGTGGCAGTAGCCTTCGATTGAAGTTTGCCGAAAACTACAAGGGAATCGAATTTAATTCTCCATTACAAGCCGTTTTTAACTGCCCCATTCACTCCCCTTTTATATTAACTCTTAATAAATTACTCTCCTAAAATCAAGCTTGTCAAATTTAAAATAAAAGAATAGAAATTTAAAAATAAAAATTGTCGAAATCATCTTTTTGGGAAACGACGTGTTTCGAAAAATTATTTTAAATTTGGAAAATGAGAGTCGCCACCAATCCTTTTGTATGGTGTGATTGGATCACCACAAAACATTTTCAAATTCATTTTGAAAAATGTTTTGATCTTCGCAATCCAGAAAATGAGTTCGGGAATCGGTTACGCATGAGGAAGGGTTAGCACCCTGATACGCCTAAAATTGGTACCATATTGATTATTTTTGGGTCTTAGTTTGTAAAATTTAAAAGTTCGAGTAAAGTTTAAAATACGATCCTTGAATGCACGAGTTATGTTTAAAAGAAATCGATTTTGTTTGGAAGTCTCACTATTTCAAAGTGATCGAGAAAGACAGTCATGTCCAGTAAGTTAGGACATGACATTTCGAGATCTAGAAATAACGAGCTTTCCTTGGTTGTAAACCTTTTAAAATTTGAAAAAGGATATTTGATTATTTCGATTTGATGAAAGGTTGCACCTAGTAAGTTAAGGTGCAAATTTTCAGAATCGATGATAAAGAAACATTGCTTCGATTAAAGGGTATTCGATTATTTTGCTTTTAGAGAAAAAATTGTACCTAGTGAGTTAAGGCACAAAATTTCAAAAAATCGAAATAAAAAAACATTGCCTCGTTTTTAAAGTTTTTATGAAAATAATTTTAGAAATAAATATACGACTTGAATATGAATGAGCAATTGATAATTGTTATTAAATAACACGAAGCAAGATAGACAAATGATATATAAAAATCAAAAATGCAAAATACGAGTACATAATAATTAAAGTTAAATGCAAATATTGATGGGGAAGAAAAATAAAGAAATCGGGGTTGAAAATGAGACTTTTTGAATATCCAAGGGTAAAATGGTAATTTTAGACTTTAAAGGGGTAAAATGGTAATTTTGGGAAAATTTAAGGTTAAAAATGAAATTTTTGAAATCTGAGAGTAAAACGGTAATTTTTAGAAAACTCAAGATCAAAAACGGAATTTTTGGACATCCGGGGGTAAAATGGCAATTTTTAAATGTTTTGAAGTCAAAAATGTAACTTTTGAAAGTTCGAGGGTAAAAATATAATTTTGGAGAAGCTTGGGGGTCAAAATATAATTTTTGGATAGTTTAGGGACCTTTAGAGCAATAAAACCAAAAAAAGGTGACACGTGGCAGCCCCAAAGGCATCCTGAAGTCAAAAAACTAATTTGAAAATCATGAAAAATTTTTGGGCCAATTTTGTAATTAAACATATCTTAATTTAAGGATTAAATTAAAACAAATTAAAAAAATAGGGACTAATTGCAAAAATAAGCCAAAATAGTGACACGTGGCAGCTTATGATGCTTTCAAAAGGTCAAGGGACTAAATTGAAAATCAATGAAAATTGTTGAGCCAATTTAAAAATAATTAAAAGTATAAAAGGACTAAATTGAAACAATCAAAAAATGCGGAAGGACCAATTACATAAATAACCTATTTTTCAAAAACATGGTGATTGGACCAAACGACGCCGTTTTGGGGCTTAAGAGCCTAGACCAAAACGACGTCGTTTTGGTCCTCTATAAATATCCTTTAAAAACCTTGTTTTTCATTTTTACTTCATTTCATTTTCAAAAAAAAATTCAAAAAGCTTTCTTTTTCTCTCCAAAACCCATGGCCGGCCAAAGCCGTCGCTCGATCGCTCCCGCCGTTGCTCCACCATCGTTGAACCTTGCACGCGCCGTCCGACCGCCGCTCGAGGTAAAAGACGTCCTCTTCTTGTCTCCTTTCTTCCTTTTTTTTTTAGAACCATTTCATTTTCTTTTTTTATTCCATTTTTTAGACTGAAACCAAATCTGAATTTTTGATTAAGATCTTTAAACATTAATCCCTTCCCCTTTCTCAAAAACCTTTTTAAACTTCGTTTCAAAACTCATTTCTTTTTATTTTTATTTATTTCAAATTATGCATGTTTAAAACACCATTTGTTGTTGATTTCTTGTAGATCTATCACCGACGGATGTTCCCACGACTGCGGACGGTGGATCGAGGTTTCGATGGCCACTCCGTGAGCGACGCAACCAGGGAAGTGTCCCTTCATTTTTCTTTTTTTTATTAATTATTATTAATTATTAATTATTATTAATAAAATCATTATCACTGTTATTAATACTTATTATTATTATTATTATTATTATTATTATTATTATTATTATTATTATTATTACGTTTTAAAAAGGCAATAAACAATAGCAGTAATCTTAAATGCATGTATTCAACGTATAGTTGGAAACCGATTGACTTGAATATGCAATCATAAATGCTAGGAACAATGCATTGAAGAATACCTGAATAACTTAGTGTTTGGGTACTGTGAACCTGACTTGTATTCTGCTCTTGTATCTGGGAGCTATTCGAACCCCTCTACTTGATTTTAACTGCTTCTGTTTTAATTCCAAATGTTTGGAAAGTCTCACTTTGTATTGATTTGTAAGTTTTTTTTTAAGAACAAAAGAAGTCTGTAATCCAGAATTCGTAACTCCTTTATAAGTGTTTGAAATCTGGCTTTATAGCCATTTTTACAATCTCTTTTGCCCTACACAACTAAATGCTTGTCTTCTCCTTTGCAGGTTCAATGCAGTGGTGGTGATGGCAACAAAGGGTGGGTGGTAGCAGTAGTGGAGGTGACAAAAGCTCAGACTACCTGTTTAGGGCTTGACCTAGGTGATTCAATGTTTGGGTCATGGGCTGGACTTAGGCTTTTTGTAATCGAGTTTATTTAGGTTTAAAATTGGGCCAAGCTGAGCTTGTAATTTGGATCTTGGGTTTGTATTGGGTTATTGTAGTCTGGACATTTTTTAAATTTAACATTAAGTTTACACTTATCTCAAATTTAGTTAAATTTAAATTTAAAACAAATCTAAATTTAAAACCAATCTAAACTTAATTTAAAATCAAAATTTGATCCAAATTTGGGCCCATTAAAATTGGATTTCTACAAAATAAAGATAAAGATTTCCTTAACAAATTTTGAACATATTTAAAATTTTCAAAATTTGTTATTTCTTTTTACAGCCCACATTTTTTGAAATTGTATTTTTGCCCTTGCATTCTGCTTTCTGCTCTAATTTAGTTTTTTTTTTTTTTTGCTTGTTTTTCCCTTAAAGCATCCCAATTATATTCCTAACAGAATATAAACGTAAAATCACCAAATTAACATGCTTTAATTCAAGAATTAATCGATTTAAGCACAATAAGAGTGAATAGAGTAAAAATATAATTCTATTTAAACAAATAAAAAATAAAAATGGATCAAATATCCAAGTTCCAACACTAAGCTTGAATATGTTACGTAGTTTAGATACTACTAATATACATTTAAAACGTTATTGAATGAATTGGCTCTATGAATGCTTAAATGTTAACTAATTGACTAATAAAGTTACATAAAACTCTAATAAATGAAATTATGGACACATTTTAATAAGAGAATTTATACAAAGAGAAATTTTTTAAAACAAATGAATTTTTTAAGGCCAATTGAAATAAAAATTTCATAAGCAGGACTAGTTTTAGAATGATGATACTTGTCCCATTTATATATATTTACACAATTTAGAAGAATGATTTTAAGTCCAACCTAAAAATTCTGTTAAGGATATTCTGGTTATTTTAATTTTTTTCTTATATTATTACAATATTTATTACATTCAACCAAATACAATAATGTTATTATAATTCTATTTTATTATATTATTACAATTCTATTCCATTACATTCAACCAAACAATTGAATTACTAATTACAATTTTATTCCATTACAATCCAATTCAATTTCAGTGAACTAAACGTACCTCAATATTTTTAAATAATATTTTTAAATTTAAAAATTGTAAGGAATATTTGTCGTTATTCTGACTTTACCTATAGAATTTTTGGCTTTTATTGAAATGTACCAAATAATAGTTTTTTTCTTTTATTTAGCATTTTCGGGGCTAATTTTCTTTTGGCGCATGTGACAAACTGAGGGAGAAAAATAAATAAATGTATGAAAAAATCACTTATATTATATCTTAAATTACATTTTAGTTTCGTTACTAAAAAAAATAAATTTAGTGTTTAATAAGACTAAATGGTAAAAAAGACCTTAGTAATAAATTCAAAAAAATCAATTAAATCCTTTTTAAAATTTACAAATCATTAAAAACTCATAAAAATTAAAAACAAAATTTATAAAAAAACATAAAAAAAAATAAAAGAAACGTTTAGACGTGATTTGGATTGGTTTTGTGCAGGTTTAAAGGTGCACAAATGCACCAAAAGTAACATGATTGAATTGACTTGATATAAGTATCAAAAGATCTATTTTGTGCTAAAAAATAGAGTTCACGTCATGACTTGAATTTTAGGCCACGGCGTGACGAGAAACCTTATCGTCACAACGAAGTAAGTCAAACAGTCACGCCGTGACGAGGAAACCCTCAGGTTGCAACATTGTTTTGAAATTTTGAAAATGTTACAATTTGGTCTTAATGAGATTCTGGGTCAATTCTAGAACATTCGTAGTCTCATATAAGACCTGAGAAAGGTTGTATATAATTATTATGAAATGAAATAGTTATGATTGTATGGTTTATATTTAATTTGAATGTTAGTTGTCCGTAATTACTCCGGCAACGACAATCGAATCTTATAACTTGGGCCTAGTGATCGAGTTGGGCAAGAGGCATTACAACATTTTACTCATCCAAAAACATGAAATCAACACTGAGATAAATCGAAATTCGGTGTTTCTTTTATTTTTGTTTATATTTGAAGCAATGAAATGCATCTCTAGCAAGGGTGAAAAATACCAAATGATCTGGGTTGGAAAAAAAAAACTATCCTTTCACTATTTTCCTCAAATTTCAAGGTTATAAATTAAAATTTGTTGAATTTTTTTTTAGAAATGAAAGCTGCATACAGCGAAGGTCCAAACGACTTGATGATGTTGATTTGAAAATAGGCATTTTCTTTTATTTTATTTATCTATTTTCGAACTTTCAAGATAAAAATATAAAATCTTATTGGTTTTTTTTTAGATTAAAGCTTTCTTCAAGCGTAGGAACAACCCATTGACACAGGAAATTGCTATCAAATTGCTCCATTTTTTAATTTTCATTAAAAAAAATGTTTGTGCACTATTTGCAAAAAAAAAATTAAAATCTGCGCATTACTTTTCAAGGAAAAAAAAAACTACGTGCAAAACAAAAATAACAAAAAATACTATTAATTTTAAAGTTTCTAAATTGGGAACAAAAGAGATAAGCAGGCTTTATAATTTAGAAAATGAGAGATTGCTTATAGTTGTTTTTCTTTTTTTATTTCTATCAATCATGGCTGGAAATATAAAATGCTAAAAATTTGACCCACTGTTATTGGGCTTATCCAATAATTGTTGGGCTCACTTTTCTCTACAATCCCAATTCCCAATTTCATTTATATATCTTCTATTTCCCTCTTACACATATCTAAGACTCACAAATATTTTTTTCATAATTAAATAGTTTATATAAATTAGAATAATTACCAATTAAATTAATAAAATTTTAAATTTATCACTCATCTAAAGTTTCATTTTAATTTTTATATGTTTTTATTTTAATATGCATAATTTATTAACTCTAGCAGTTGTATATATTACTAATATTGTTAATTGATTTAGTGTCACAAATCAACTCGACACTAATTCATGACAACACCACAATAAACAATTGTAGTGCAGTTAGTATTGTTAGTATTATGTATTTAAATTTTGTTTTACTTATAATTTAATTTAATTTTTATTTTAATATTGTATATATGATTAATTAGTTTCAAATAATATGTTTTATTATTTATTATATGTTATTTTTTAACACACATTTATATTCTAAATTAATAGTTTCCACATGAATACACGTGTGGTATAATTTTTAATATATTAAAATAAGTGATCTCGGATAACACCCCAGTTGTTTTCGTATACATAGATATTAAACGAATGAAATTGCCCTTGCTGGAATTTTGTGTACTTTCTGCAATGTTTTCATCATTATGCTTGTAATTTTTTGAACGTATTAGTTAAATAAAATTTTATAGTTAAATTATTATCTATCTTCAATGATTTTTGTAGGAAAAATAAAATAACTAAGCAAATATGATCTCATTGATTACTTAAGTTTTAATTAATATTAAGCGTATTATAAGAATAGATTATGATGCGGGAAGACACCTTATAATTCATGGGCCTATTATGTTGTTTATTAAGTCCAATTGGGATGATACATTGTATTGGAGTGGTTGACTCCTAGAATATAGAAGCATATGTGTGATTGTCTAGATTAACAATACATCAGAGAAAACCCAAATTGAATTTATTCTAGATGTATGTCGAAACGTTTTTTTTTTCGAAAAAAAAAGTCTTGAAAAATATTTTTAAATTGAAAAATGAAGTCGCAACCAATCTTTTATTCTGTGCGATTGGATCACCACAAAACGTTTAAAATCCAATTTGAAAAATATTTTGGTCTCCGAAATCCAAAAAACGAGTTCGGGAGTCGATTACGTGAGAGGAAGGATTAGCACCCTCACACGCCCAGAATTGGTACCACGTCGATTATTTTCCAATCTTAATTGTAAAAAATTTGAAATCACAAGTGAAATTTAAAATACAATCCTTGTATGCATGATTTGTTTAGCGTGAGTTTCAAAAATTAAATTTGAAGAAAAGTGCCCGTGTGTTTCGAATTTCTATGAGAATTGCAGTCGTGTCCAACACATTAAGGCACGACGTTTCTTAAATTTCGAAATTGGAGGACATTTTGGAAGGTTTAAAAAAGGATATCTGAATGTGTGAATTATACGAAATATCACCCCTAGCACGTTAAGACATAATTCTTCGAAGTTTTCAAATAAAGGGATATTGCCTCGATTTTGAAATTTTAAAGCACTCGATTATTTCGAGTCGAAGAGGAAGAAACGCACCCAGTAAATTAAGGCATGAGTTTCTCAAATTCTCGTAAATAACGAGCATTCTTTCATTGTCGATTTCGAAACTTTAAAAAGATATTCGATTATTCCAGTTTAAAAAAAAATCGCGCCTAGTAAATTAAAGCACAATTTTTCCAATCTCGAAACAAAAGAACGTTGTCTTGATTTTTAGAATTATTTATATGTATTTTTTAAAGACAGAAAATAATTTTAATTTAACTAAAAATGAGTGTGTAAATTAAACACGAATATGTAATTTATTAACAAAATTAAATAATACAAAGAACAATTATACGACTAACTATGCGAAACTTAAGCATAAAATATGAAATACAAAAGAATTGCGAATCAAAATCATTGAGAAAAACAAGATTGATTTTAAAATAAGAAAAATAACTTTATACACAAAGAATAGAAGAAAAATAGAAAAACAAGGTCAAAAATTTATAATTTTTCGAGTCTTTTTTCTAACACCCAAAAATTCAAAACCATTTCCAATCTAAAGTCTTAAGATTTACAGAACTTTTCGAGTTTTTTTTTTTACATACTGTTGAAGCTCAATTTTGATCGGACCAATCAAACCATTTTAAATTTATTTTAAAATTAAATTTATTTTAAATTTAAATTTAAATTTATTTTAAATTTAATAAAATTCCAAAATTCAAAATCCAATTACACAAACTTAAAAAACCCAAATCCAATTGGCCCAAAAAGACCCAAACAGATCCAATTACAAAAAATCCAATACTCATTTCACTATCCATACAAATGACTCAATTCCTAAATCTATTACACCCAACAAACAAATCAACTCATAACCCTTAACCCTTAACCTTAAAAGTCAAACTCTAATCTAATCTCCCCACGTGCCTCTCCTGCCACCACCAGCTTCACAGTCAACCTGCTCTGCCATCTCCAATCATCACTACCCACTACCATCATCACTTGCAAACAGAGACAAGGGACAAAGCAAGAGACGAAGCAGAAACAGGGGCAAAACAACAGTATTTTGTGTAAATTATTTTGACTATAAAAGCGATTTTAAAATCTGTAACGGGGGATTTTTTCTCTCTTTCTTTGACAACAGATGATCAATAGAAAAAGAACAAATAAAAAAATTCAAACAAAGCAATCCCAGTCTCAAAAGCAAGTATTCAAGAGCATACAAGGTATATTAGTTTAAGCAGATATTTACATATTTTTATTGTTACTTTTCATATATTCAAAAGTTGCATTTTTTTAGAAAATAAATAAGTAATAAAAAAATATTTACCCAAAAAGGATTTTTTTAAAGAAAAAAATCGATACAAGAAAAAAGATTGAAACATCAATTCTCAAGATCTTGTTTGCAAGGTACTTTGGCTTCTATATGTTTGTGCATGCATGCTCAAATTATTATCCATTTTCTTTTCGTTTTGAAAACAATGTTTTCTTAAAATATAAAATTAATCAAAAACAAAAATCCTTTCCTTTTTCGAAGATCAAAAAGCTTAAACAAGATCTCAGATTTTTTTTTTAAAAAATAAAAAAAGAACCATTGAACCCTCATACCTTCCTAAACCCAAGTTTCGGTCCAAATTTTTTAAAGAAAAAAAATAGAGACAGAAGTTTTAAAGAAAAAAGAAGAAAAGATTTAAGATCTAGTATATATATATATATATATTAAAAAAATAGAGTTAGGAGGACTTCCTTGTTACCCGATTTGAATGGAGGTTCGTCGGCGCTGGGTTGGTGGCAACCAGCAAACGGGGAACACGAAACGGCGGCCTTGGGGTTTCGTTTCAGAGGAAATGGAAACTAAAAGAAAGTTTTTTTTTTTTAGATTTGAGAATAGAAATGAAGTTTTCAGCAGATTGTGGGTTAAATACCTTCATAAAAACGACACCATTTTTTTGAGTCGTCTAATTCTTTTAATAGTCCTCCCTGTTTTTGGAATCTACAATTTCGCCCTTATGTATTTTTAATTAGTTTTAAAATTACCCCTAAGCCTTAGTTGTCTTTCGATTCGATCCTCAAATGTTTTAAGTTTCCAGGATCATACCACGTGTTAATCCTTGGGGATTATTTACCATTTGGTCCTGGTTTTGCTCGAAATCTATACTTGGCCATGTTTTCCTTGTGTTTTTAATTTTTAACTTCGAATTTTATTTTCATTCTAATTTAATCTTTGAATTCTTTCCTCATCATGGAAATTTCATTCGATTTCTTTGATTTTCAAACTTAGGCCATGAAATTACTTTGTTTCCCTTCAAATTTTATTTGGATGTGAAACTAAAGTTTAACCTTTTTTTTCTTTTTGACCTTATTGTTTCTATTCCTTTCCTCAAAACCACTTTTCTAATTTCGTTTTATTAAACTTTAAGCTTTAATTATTTTATATGTTTGGCATAATTCACATAGATCTTAGTATTATTATTTATTACGATATATAGCTATTATGCGTGCCATAATTTTATTTAGTTTATTTTTATTCATGTTTAGATTACTTTCGATCTTTTAATCTTAAATGAAAGGCGTGTTTATTCAAATATTTTTGTAAGATAGCCTAGCTAAATAACATACTTTGCAAATACGTTATCTTTTGAAGTCAAATTCTTTATTTCGAGGAACTTGGAAGTTAATACCCTAACGCATTTGATGTTATTTTCTTTCGAACCTAAAATATCGGATGACTTCCTTAAAATTAATAATAGCCACTTCTCTTGCTAATTGTACGCTTTACCCATTTTTACGAAATAATTTGTTTAATATATATATATATGTATAAAGATAAAAAAAAATAAAATATACATTATTCTCCAAACTTATAAGTTATTTCAAATAAGAAGTAATATTCTTTTATTAAAAGGGATCGAAAGATCGTACCCTAATGTATTGGAGCGTGATCTTTCTTTGAATTTAAATAATCGAATACCCTTAATCAAGGCAATGTTTCCTTATCTTCGGTTATGAAAATTTGCGCCTTAACTCATTAGGTGCAACCTTTCTTCAAATCGAGATAATCAAATACACTTCTTCAAAATTATTAAAACTTTTTACAAAAAGAAAGTTCGTTATTTCTGGATCTCAAAATGTTGTGTCTTAACTCACTGGACGCAACTTTATTCCCTGATCACTTTGAAATAGCAGAATTTCCAAACAAAATTGATTTCTCTAAAAACAGCTCATGCATTCGAGGATCGTATTTTAAATTTTATTCAAACTTTCAAAGTTTACAAACAAGACCCAAAACTAATCAATGTGGTACCAATTTTGGGCGTATGAGGGTGCTAATCCTTCGTCATATGTAACCGACTCCCGAACTTGTTTTTCTGGATTTCGAAGGTCGATATTTTAAAAGTATTTTAAATTTTTTGTGATGATCCAATCACACCTAAGTAAAAGATTGGTGGTGACTCCCATTTTTCCAAACTTTAAAAATAATTTTTCGAAACTTCGTTTTCGAAGTGGTTTCGACACATACAATTCAATCACAACTTTTACAATTATAATTTGTAGCTCAGAATATTAACTACATTTAATTTTTACACATTCATTTATAACCTTTCAATCAATAAATAATTAAATTCAATCACGCAATAACTTAGGAATCACGTGCAAATATTTTCCATCAAGGATCACATGGTCATGTATCTCAAACACACAGTTCTCACCATTTGCTAACCAAATTATAACCAAACATACTTATCATTACATCGCAGAAGGAATCAATATTCATTTCACAAATCATGACATCCATTTTTCATGTTTGTAATACCTAAAACTCAAAAATCGTCGCCAGTTAGGGTCCTGGTGTCTTTCTATTCATTTATCACTGTTCATCTTTTAATATCGTGTCATAAATAATCATTTAAATATAATCATAACTCAACAAAGGCAAAAAGGTAATTTCCATGATTTTTGGATACTTCTACCGGTACTTGTTGGACAAGTATCGGTAGTTGTCAAGTCAATAAAAAGTTCAAGAATAGTTTAGACTTCTACCGGTACTTGAGGCAATACTACCGATACAAGTATGACTTTTACCAAAATATGTCATGCTTCTACCGATACTAAAAACTCCAAAGAGCAAAGAAGTTTTACCCTACAACTTCTACCGATACAAATATTCAGACTACCGATACTACTATGAACAGAACTTCTGATACTTCGTATGTTACCTACCGATACAATGTAAGTCAGTAACAAACCTCTCCCCTACTCTGTACTTCTACCGATACATGCAAGAATTCTACTGAAACAAGTATACAGAATTTGATTATTCACACAAGTCCTCAAGTTTATCAACCATCATTCAACACAAGATTCTTATTCAAATCATCATCCTGCAAAATCTATACATGACAATATTCGTTTCATCATATGACACAAAATACAACCAATCATCACAAGTATTTTTAAATTCACATGCCAATTCATTACCAAACATATTTGCTTAATTACAACATCAAGCAAGCAAGCAAGCAAGTTTAGTTCAACAAAGAACCAACAATCCAAAATCAAACATTTCAAGGGTAACATCATCCTAGTACATGCCATATAACCAAGTGATGCAAATACTACTGATTGAGCTCTCGAGATAGTGTCATTTCTTCGAGATGAGCCGATCTTCAAACAGCAAACAACCTACAAAACAACAATAACATCTTTGGTAAGCTTTAAAGCTTAGTAAGTTCGAAGAGTTTAAAGAGCTACCAATCATATGCATAAAACAATTATATCTCAACCGAGCTAGGATGAACGGTTGCTTCCTCAAGCCATATTTGGTGTTCCAACTTTCCTGTCTATAACTTTTCTGTTACCAGTACTCGACACTGCTCACACGAGCTGTCGAGGACTCGCAACGTATGCGGTACCCGAGCAATCGATACGATGACTGTCTGTACTATAAATTGTTCCCTAACGATGCTGCTCACACGAGCTATCGAGAGTATGCAATAAGCATAGTCCTAGCCATCGTAGGGCCTGTAATCCATTTAGGATCCATATCTCTTTCCCGAGTCACGATGCTGCTCACATAAGCTGTCGAGAATATCTCAACCATCATAGAGCTTGTAATCCATTTAGGATCCATATTTCTTTTCTTATTTCCCGACTTACGATGCTGCTCGCACAAGTTATCGAGGACTCGCAACATATGCGGTACCTCAGTCATCGCGTCGGTTTCAAATCATTGGCTCAAAGTTTGATATCTCTTTCATTCATTTCTTTTTCATCTTTCTCAATTTCACGTACCATAATCTATTTTGTAACAATTATAAAGAATACAAATAATATCTATTTAAATGTAAATTTAACGTTATGAACTTACCGGACGAAATTGCAGTTAAAGTGAACTTTAGGGACAAATCCGTAATTTTCCCTTTTTCACGATCGGGACACGATCTTGATCCTATCTAAGAACCCAAGTGACCGAGGCTTGCTTCTCCTCTTGGAGAAAAAGATGATTAAATTTCATCTTTTAATTTTTGGTTTAAAACATTTATTTACTTAATTTATCAATATACCCTTTGTTCACACTTTAATTTTAATCAAATTTTAGTCAAGATCGTTCCCTCTAATGAAAAATTGTTATATTACCATTTAAGGATCTTAACTTACTTTTCAATTGACATCTAATACTTTTAATAAAGAGAATTCAACTTTTGCACATTTTTCAATTTAATTCTTTTTACTTAATTAACTACCTAAACAATAAAATTTCGTAACCAAATTTTAATATTATCCAAATGACCTTGTAAATATTAAATAAATAATATTTACAGTCTAACACATCGAAATTGTGGCCTCGAAACCACCATTCCCGATTGTACTAAAAATAAACTAATTAGTAAATCCTTATTTAATTAGGATTTAATCGCAATTTACCTAAAATCTAAGAGTTTCACATCATTCCAATTTCATAATTGGTCCTTCAATTATATTAAATTTTAATTAAACAAACTTATTTTCAATTTAATCCTAAACTAATTAGGACTTAATAAATAAATAACCTAAAAGTTAGTGGATGGTAATCATATCCACCATCGCTTGGACTTTTTTACCATAGTGTAATTACCAATTTGGTCCCTTTTATTTTTAATCAATAGCAATTAACTTTTACTTTTTTACAATTTACTCCTTTTTCCTTAATTAAGCAATTAATCATCAAAATTACCCAATCGAATTTCAATTCACATATAATAAGACTCTCTAAATATTTAATAAAATATTTATGAAACTTAATTTCAAAAACGAGGTCCCAATACCTCATTTTCTGAAATCACTTAACTTTTGAACCAAACTACTTATACTAAATTTTAATTCAATAATTAAAATTATTTAATTCAAAATTCCAAATAAAAATATTATTGACTTATTCAATTTAAACACTCACTGAAAAACGAGCTGTTACACTATTGGAGCCCCTCACGTACACAAACAATGTTCGGAGGGACTTTATCCGAATCGACAGCGATGGCTAAATCAGGTATGACCCTTTGAATATCTCTTTATTTAATTAATATGTATTTATTATATTTATTTATTATACATTGAATGCTGGTTTCGAAAAAATAAATAAAACTAACAATTTATATATATAATTAAACAATATAAATATATATATAAATATACATTGAGAATACTGCCGATTTGAATTCTTGAAAATTTGATCTTTATTTCTGATTCAATTTCTTCGTCTATTTTTCTACTAATTTCAAATGCACTATCTGTTTTTGTGTATTGATTTCGAAAATCTTGTGCCCCCTTACAATAGATTTTGAATTCAGCTTTTAAAGCCTATGTTACAATCATGTTGTTTTATTTTTTTCAACTAAATGCCGGTCTTTTCTTTCTTTTGCAGGCGACCGTGGCAGTGGTGGAAAGTGGCTGGTGGCGGTGCTGACGTCGTGGCACTTGGGTGGGCAAGGTAAGGGCGGCAGCAGCAAGTTGTTAGGGTTTTTGATAATTTTGTAAAATTGGACTTATTGGGCTTTTAGGGTTAGGTTGGGATATTGAGCTTAGGACTTGGTTTGTAATTTGAGTTTTGGACTTGTATTTTGGACATTTTTAAATTTAAAATTTATTTGTTTGATTTATTTAAATGTTGGGCCTGGACAAATTGGGCTTCTACAATGTATTTATGGATTTATTCACTTGTGTTATTCATAGCCTGACTTACCTCAATCTTACATAAGTGATTGACCATGTTTACTTAACTCGTACGCTTTGATATATTAAAAGTATGCATTCCATTGGTATCGAAGTCAGAAGCTAATATATTGGGTATGTGACTTATGTACGCATGACTTCATTTACAATAGTGAAATTCATAATTTGGTTAAAGAGTCAACGATATCCCCTCACTGGCATTGTATGGATTATGAAAAAGGAACGTGATCACATGTAATTTGTCGAAACGTTTATTTTTGGGAAAATAAACAAGGTTTCGAATAATATTTTTTAAAATATCAAAAATTGAAAAAAATGAGAGTCGCCACCAATCTTTTATTTGGTGTGATTGGATCACCATAAAACATTTAAAATCCGTTTGGAAAACATTTTGATCTTCGAAATCCAAAAAAAGGGTTTGGGAGTCGGTTATATGAGAGGAAGGATTAGCACCCTCACACGCTCAAAATTGGTACCACATTGATTATTTTAGGGTCTTGTTTGTAAAATTTTAAAAACTCGAATAAAGTTTAAAAGTATGATCCTTTAATGCATAAGTCATGTTTAAGAAAGAAATCGATTTTTGTTTGGGAATCTAGCTAGTTCGAGGTGCTCGAAAAAGAAAGTCACGTCCAGTGGGTTAGGACATAACATTTCGAGATCTGGAAATAACGAGCCTTACTTTGTTGTAAACTTTTAAACCTTGGAAAAGGGTATTCGATTATCTCGATTTGAAGAAAAGTCATGCCTAGTAAGTTAAGGCACAAATTTTCAAAACCAGAGATAAAGAAACATTGCCTCGATTTAAGGGTATTCGATTATCCCGGTTTGAAGAAAAATCGCGCCTAATAAGTTAAGGTACAAATTTTCAAAACCCGAGATAAAGGAATATTGCTTCGTTTTTAAATATTTTGGAGAAAAAAAAGGACTTTAATAAAAATAGAGATAAAAATGAGCATGCAATTAACGATAAAGTTAAGTAACATAAAGAATGAACAAATGTACGAAAATAAATATGAGAAAAATAAAATATGAATTATGAATCAAAATAAATGAGAAAACACAAAATTAATAAAAAAGGTGAAAATTTTATATACGAAAGCTGAAGAAAAGAAAAAAAATGAGGTCAAAAATGAAGTTTCGGAGAGTTTGGGATGAAAACGTAATTTTGGAAGGTTCAATTTCTTATTTTACTATGTTCAACTCTATGTATTCCTCTATCCGTAGAGTACATTGAATGTACAGAAATGGCTATAGCGGAGTTTCTGTTATTCGTATTAACAGCTACTCTAGGAGGAATGTTTTTATGCGGTGCTAATGATTTAATAACTATCTTTGTAGCTCCAGAATGTTTCAGTAGGAATCAAAATCGAAGTTATTGGAAAATTTGGGATTAAAGTCGAACTTTTGGAAAATTTAAAGTCGAAAGTGTGATTTTTGGAAATTTGAGGGTAATTTGGTAATTTTGGATGTTCGAGGGTAAAATGATAATTTTTGAATGTTCGGGGGCAAAATGGTGATTTTTGAATGTTCGGGGGTAAAAATATGATTTTAAGAAGCACGGGAGTAAAAATGTGATTTTTGAAAGTTTGAGGGAAAAAATGAAATTTTTGAGAAGTTTGGGGGTCAAAATGTAATTTTTGAGAAGTGTAGGGGTCAAAATATGATTTTTGGACAGTTCAGGGACCTTCAGGTCAATAAAACCAAAAAGATGAGACACGTGGCAGCCTCTTATGAATTCTGAAGTTAAAAGACTAATTTGAAAATCATTTAAAATTTTTGGGCTAATTTATAATTAAAATAAAACTTGATTTAGGGATGAAACTAAAATAAATCAAAAATAAAAAGGACCAAATGCACAAATAAACCAAAAATGGGACACGTGGCAACCTCTCAAGCTTCTAGAGAGTTGAGGGATCAAATTGAAAAGGAATGAAAATTGTTGGGCAAATTAAAAATTAATTTAAAATATTAAAAGGACGCGATTGTAAATTTAAAAAAATGAAAGGACCAATAGAAGAAATATACCATTTTTGTAAAACACGCGGATCCTGATTGTGGAGCGGGTCGGGTCGGGAATGGCAAAACGGTGCCGTTTTAGGGCCTTTAAGCAAATGCCAAAACAGTAACATTTTGGATGGCTATAAAAGTCCTTTAAAATCCAAAAAAAAAAATTTTGTATGCCCACTTTTTTTAAAAAAAAGGGTTTTCTCTTCAAAAAAGCTCTCAAAGGCCTTTTTTTTCCTCTCCCCTCTCTCCAAGTCTGACCATGCTCCGGTCACCGTCCGACCGCCGCTCCGTCATCGCATCGCCACCACGCGTCGCCGTCCACGGTGGTTTTAGGTAAAAACTTTCTCTTTTTTTATTAATATTATTTAATATTAATATTATTATTAATAATATATTTATTATTATCATTATTATTATTAATGTCATTTATTTAATGCGCTTTGAAAATAAAAGAAAAAAAGATAAATAATGACAGTGAGGTATTTAATGCATGCATTAATGTATATTTGGAAACTGATGGGGTTAGAATTTTAAATCATAAATGATATTAAACATGTATTGAAAGTACCTGGATAACTGAATGCTTAAGAGCTATGAATCTGGCTTGGATTTATTTTTGTTGTTTTGTGTGGCTATTCAAATATCTTTGCTTTGTATTGATCTCTGAAAAATATTGGTGTGTAACTGTATATTGATTTTTTTCGAAGTGGTTCAGTAACCTTTACAATTTGTTTTCAATTCTGGCTTTATAACCATGTTTACAATCATCATGTTTTGTTTTTTCTCAAATAAATGCCTGTCTTGTTCTTCCTTTTACAGGTGTGGCTTAGCAGTAGCGGTGGTGGTAGTCCAAGTTGAATGGTGGTGCTACTGGTGCTGATGTGGCGACATTCCAGTGGCCGATGATAAAGGCAACAGCACAAGTTGCTCTCTAAGGTCTGACTTTCCTTTTTGTAAAATTGGGCCAAATGTGTAACTAGGCCTGTTTGGGTTTAATGTTTGTAATATGGTCTTTTATTTGGACCACTTTTAATTTTAATTTAAAATAAATTTAAACTTAAATAAATTAAAATTTTAAAATCTAAAATTGGGTTCAATTTGATTTCAAGGTTGGGCCCGGACAAATTGGGCTTCAACATCATTCGTCACGGATGAATGATTATTATTACTATTTTTTTAGTAATAATCTTTTCATCGTAGAAGATTCAATGTGGCCATGAGATAAAATATGATTGAATTGAGAGTAAAAAGTAGAGCTTTTAATTGATGCAAGTCGTGCGAACAAAGAATGTCATACAACATTAATTTTAACAAACCAATGACTTAAATACCATTTTGTATGTTTTTAAATTTGAATGATCAAAAC
Source organism: Gossypioides kirkii (assembly GCA_005610355.1). Classification (NCBI taxonomy): domain Eukaryota; kingdom Viridiplantae; phylum Streptophyta; class Magnoliopsida; order Malvales; family Malvaceae; genus Gossypioides; species Gossypioides kirkii. Next base: position 48,290,194 of record CP032248.1, read on the forward strand.
ATAAATTTATTAATAGCTTAGTGACTTAGATTGTAATTTACCCTATTTTTATTATTTCAAGATTATTGTTTAAGTTATATAAACATTATTTATAGTAATAAAATTATTATATTAAAGTCGGTACTCAAAAAATAAATAATCTTATGATTTTAGGATATATTAAAATAATAATTTATTTCATAATAATAGGTGTTCTTTGCACACCTTTTTGCAAAACCTTTCAATAAATCTATATGGGTAAACTTTACAGTTTTTCTACATTTTTTTAATTGTATTTTGCATGCAAAAGTAAAATTTGAAAATTCAAAAATCAAGCGAGTCCTTAAAAATGTTAGTCAAATAACTGAAGAAATCGAATTTCTTCAAACAGTGCCAAAAGACCTTTCCTTCTCTTTTAGGTCTTCCTCCATGAAAGAAAAAAAAATCCCAAATAATTAAGTTTATAGAAGAGAGAGGGATTTGAATTTTGATCAAAATTTTATATATGAGAAAGATAGAATGTAAAATTAAAATAATTTTTTATATTTTTTATATTATTAATATTATAATTATTTAACTGTGAAATTAAATATTTCATTCGTATAAATCATGCATGTAAAATTTGATGCTAATTAAAATATTTATCTATTTTTTTATTTAAAAAGTATTTCATTGTTATATATATATATTAATATAAAGAGTTTTTTAAATCGATATGATAGATATATTTAATCGATTCAAAATTTTACATGTATGACAAGTATAATTATATTGATAAATTTAATTGTTAGATTATTACAATATTAATCATACAATAAGATACGAAAGAGTATAATACTTTTACATATATATTCTAGCCTTGATGGAGTTTATATCTTCTACCAATTGGGTTCTAGCTTAATTGAAAGTTATCAAAAAATCATTTTTTACAAAATTATATTATTGCAAGAGTATTTTATTTTTTTATACTTTTATAAATTAATAAAAAATTAAATATAATAAAATTTAACCTAAAAATGCTATAAATATCAAATTTTAATTTTACCATTTTAATGAAACCATTACTAACTTTATTTAATTTTTATATCAACTTTTAATAAATGTATTATTTATTTTTTTAAAATTTTGATTCAGCCTGTCGTAAACTAAATATATATTATAGGTTTGATTTCAATTAAGGAAAAGGTCAAAATTGTGGTCTTATCCCTAACCTGTCCACCAGCAAAATCGCCAACATATTATTTCTTCTATTAAAGTTTGATTTGTGCTGGTTTAGAAGTAATCTTTTAAATTATTAATGTTTAAAATTTTGTTTATTAATATTTTTATAATTAATTTTTATTTTTTCTTCATCTATTAATTGAATTAGTTTAAATTTACGAGCAATTTGTTGAAGGCAAGAAAAGAAACTTCCAATTGAAGTTTCGTGGTACGTGCGTTGACTTTTGTTTGTTTATTCTTCTGGATATATAACGTTTATTTTTCGTCTTAAGAAAGCGTGTTGAACCTTTCCACATTGACCCACAACACTGTTTTAAGATGCCACAAACTCTGTGTTTTATTTAGTTATAACAACTTATTTCACCCACTAATTTAAAAATATATATTTTAATTTTTTTATTTATTTTTTTATATTTATATTGTTTATCAAATCACACCAAGATGATTTTTTTTGTTTTTTAAGTTTTTAACAAAATTATCATTTGTTAATTTTGCTAACATGATATACATATAGATTGTCATGTGATATCATACCAAGAATCAATTAATCTTCAAATTTTTAAAATTTTTAAAAAATTTAAATTATTAAAAATATTGAAATAATTAATTAATTATTAATGTGACATATACATGATAATTTACGTGTATGCTTGTAATTTTAAGATTTATATCCGAATTTCAATGGATAATTTAATTTAAGTTAAATTAATTTGTTGAAACTATTTGTAACCATTGGTTTTAATAGTGATGTTAATATATTTGTAAGTTGTAATTCAAAAAATTAAATTAATTTAGTTTTTTATTTAAAAATATAAATTTAATTGTTAATAATGTTAAAAAAATTTTGTTATATTCAAATCTTTTATGATGTCATTTTTATTACATGACTATTAAATTATTAGTATTTTTATTATTTTAAAGTATCACATCAATAAATTTAATAAAGTAATTTTAACTATTTTAATAACTAAATTTAAATTTTTTTGAATAAAAGATTGGGCTTTTATTAATATAAAAAATAAAACTAAATTAATTGAGACTTTAAGTGGACCCGTAAACAAACTTATAGCTAGACCCGTCAACGCCCTATCTTACTAACTAATCTGATAAATAAACTTTACCTATCTTATCTACTAAAACTGTTTCAGAAAATCAACGGCCATGAAAAAAAAATACTAAAAACCATTTCAAAAAACCGTCGGCCATGAAAAGAAATTAAAGAAATAAAGTCTTGGAAAGATAAAAAGTAAAACATAATAACTCTGCCCACTCTCTCGGGAGGACGACCCGTCCAATGAGATTTTCCATTCTGCTACAGACGATAAGATTCCCTAGACTAATATTTTCCCTCACAGTTGTTCCATGAATCAGTTATCTCAAACCATTTCTTGATAGACTAAGAACAAAAAAACTTCTGGCCTCTAATCTGGTTCTCGTGATTGATCCTTCTCTACTAGTTGCAGAAGAAAGCTTGGCGTACTTCCTAACATGTAAGTCTCATCTCCTATCTCTATACTTTCCTTCGTTAATCTATGGGTGCATTCGTTCCCAAAATGCATCGTGTGTAAAAAAATTATCTATTGAAAACGTGTTGCCATATGTTTAATATATGAGATAATCGGTTTGATAATCGATCTATCAGGTGAGTCAAATAAGCATTTTTTAATAATCGAGAGTGAATCTCCTTCAATCGCGACCTTTGAAACCCCTAAATCTAACCTGACCCTTAACGCCTCTCGACATGCGTTCGCTTCTGCAGCAAAGACTGATGCTATATTTGTTTGTGAAATTGTCTTTACTGCTAAGACTTGCCCCATTTCTCCCCTTGCTATCACCCCTATTCCTGCTTTGAAACTTTTTTGGTCAAAGGTTGCGTCAAAATTGATTTTTATGGTATCCTCTACAGGTGGTTTCCATGGTGGGTTCGCTATCAATGAGTTAATTTGTTTTTCCTCGACGCTATCTAATTCATTTAAGTGCCCGAATATAAATCTGATAATATCCCTACTTGATATCTGTTTCCTCTCATGAACCCACTGGTTCCTACAACCCCACAACGCCCATATAACACAACAGAATGTCCGAAAGGAAGAGGAATGACCTGTTTCCGAAACCTAGGTAAGCCACTGTAGCTAGTTATTAATATTTGAGTTCAAAACCCAATTTAATCCTGCTAATTGCCAGACTTCTGCTGCTATAGGACAAGTCCAGAAGATGTGTTCTATTGTTTCCAGACTATCACTACATCTGAGGCAGTTCGCACTATTTATTAGACGTCTAACAGAAAGGTTCTTCATCGTGGGCAGGAATTTATGCGCAACACTTCAGACAAGTATTTGAATTTTTTAGGTAATCGTGTATTCTATATGCGCTTGTAAAAGGTAGTTTCATTTTGTGTAAATAAATTACGATAGATGGGATTTTGTTGTAATAGTTTGTAGGCAGATTTTATCAAGAACTCCCCTGTCACATCTCCCTTCCACACAAGCTCATCATCATGGGGAACCGCAGCTAAAGGGATTTGAAGATCCTCTCAACATCCATCCTCTCGAATGAATTGGTAATAATCTCAACTCTCCACTCCCTACTACTTTGATTAATTAGGTCTGATACAATATTCACACTATCATTACTAACTGTACCAACCACTTTACAACTATTAGAACCTGGAACCCATGCATGATCCCTAATTGATATTTTATTACCAAGCCCAACTCTCCAACACATTCCTCCCTGCAACACTTTTTTAATCATCCAAATGCTTTGTCAAGTGTAAGAACAGCCTGGTTTTAAAACTGAATTTATAAAATCTGACTTCGGATAATACTTAGCTTTTATTACTCGTGCTAATAACGAATTTGGATTCTAAATTAATCTCCAACCCTGTTTAGCTAACAACGCAATATTAAACTTACCAAAATCTCGAAAACCCAATCCACCATAATCCTTAGGCTTACAAACCATTCTCCATTCACACCAATGAATACCACGCCTCTTAAGACCTTTTTGCCACCAAAACTTTGCTGCAATTCTATCAAATTCGTCACAAAGTGATTTAGGAAAGAGGAAACACGCCATACTGTATGTAGGGATAGCCTGTAGGACTGCTTTAATAAAGACCTCTTTCCCTCCCTGTGATAGCCATCTATAGCTCCAGCTATCCACTCTAGCTTGCATTCGGTCTATTAAACATTGGAACGAAGCTTTCTTATTACGCCCCACTATGGTAAGAAGACCTAAGTATCTTTCAATATTCCTAGGCTGTTGAACTCTAAGATCATGAGCAATCTGCCTCCGTTCCTCCTCCCCAGTATTGGAACTGAAAAACACTGTAGATTTATTAAAGTTAACACAATGCCTAGAGTGCTTTTCGTATTCTTTCAAAATGGTCTTTAAAACTCGTACCCCTTGGTTAGTAGCTTCTTCAAAAAGCACATAATTATCAGCAAATAACAAATGGGATATAGGGGGCACTTCTACTTGCTTTAACCCCACTTAAAGACCCGTTATTAATGCTGATTCATAGTAATGACGATAACCCCTCACTGCAAATAAGAAAAAGAAACAGGCTCAAAGGATCACCTTGTCGAAGCCCCTTGCTCGGTTTAAAAGGAATGCCAATACTTCCATTGAGACAAACGGAATATGAGACAGATGAAACACAATTCATAATCATCTCCAAGATCATGAGCAATCTGCCTCCGTTCCTCCTCCCTAGTATTGGAAATGAAAAACACTGTAGATTTATTAAAGTTAACACAATGCCCAGAGTGTTCTTCGTATTCTTTCAAATGGTCTTTAAAACTCGTACCTCTTGGTTAGTAGCTTCTTCAAAAAGTACATAATCATCAGCAAATAACAAATGGGATATAGGGGGCCACTTCTACTTACTTTAACCCCACTTAAAGACCCGTTATTAATGCTAATTCATAGTAATGACGATAACCCCTCACTGCAAATAAGAAAAAGAAACAGGCTCGAAGGATCACCTTGTCGAAGCCCTTTGCTCGATTTAAAAGGAATGCCAATACTTCTATTGAGACAAATGGAATATGAGACAGATGAAACACAATTCATAATCATCTCTATCCATAATCTATCAAACCCTATGCGTTCCATGACAACCCTAAGAAAATTCCATTCCACTCTATCATAGGCCTTACTCATGTCTAATTTGAGGGCCATCAATCCTTTCATCCCCTACCTTTTCTTCTATAGTGTATGTAACATCTCATAAGCCAATAAGACATTGTCAGAAATTAAATGACCTGGAACAAAGGCACTTTGGGCTGGATCGATACACTTATCAAGAATTTTTTGAAAGCGATTGGCAATTACCTTTGCTATCAATTTATAAATGACATTACATAGGCTAATAAGCCTAAAATTTGTCATGTTAAAGGGAGAGGGAATTTTTGGTATAAGGACAATCGTTGTTGTGTTAATTGCATCTACCGGTAGCTTATTATTCAAAATTTACTCACCTCATCACCTACTATATGCCAATACCGCTGATAGAAGAAAGCAGGAATTCCATCATCCTCAGGAGCTTTAAGAGACCCCATCTCCTTTAGCGCATTAACAATTTCTTCATTTCGATACGGTGCCAAGAGAAAGTCATTATCCTCTCTACCAATACATCTATTAATACCTGATAGAATATGACTATCCCCTCCATTACTTCCTTGTGAGGTAAACATATTAGTAAAGTACTGCCTTGCAATCTCCTCCATTTCTTTAAAATTTTCTACGAAACCTCCAATATCCCTTTCTAATCTTTTAACAATATTTGTGCATCTTCTTTGTGAGGCATACCTATGAAAAAAATTCGTATTCTTGTCTCTAGATTTCAGCTAATTAACTCTAGCCCTTTGCTCCCAATAAATTTCTTCTTTCTCAACTTCCCAATTTAACTAAATTTTAGTATCAATCAAACTACTCAAGTTTTCATCATCCCTATCTTCTCCTAACAATCTCTCCAACTCTCTTATCAGCCTGTCTTTCTTCCCCCTCTTTTTATTAATAACACTTTTAGACTAATCCATCAAACCACGATGTATCACCCCAAGTTTTAATAACAAATTTTCACTATTTGAATGCCACAAACGGATAAGCTCTACCTCAAACGTATCTTTCAAGGCCTAACATGCTTCAAATTTAAAAGTGTGAGCCCTTTTGATTGACAAATCTGTATTTAATGAGATTAACAAAGGACAATGGTCAGAAACAACATGAGAAAGGTGTCAAATAGAGGCTAAAGGAAATTGAGTCATCCAACTTTCATTCACCACCCCTCTGTCAAGGCGTTCCCTAATATTTGTATCTGGCAAGTTCTCTTTCTCTCAAGTAAACCATCTACTTGAATAACCAATATCTATCAGGTTGCAATGGTCCAAAGTCTCTCTAAAAGCTTCTATTCGCAGTACATCTCTAGGCAAGCCACCTTTCTTTTCAGAAGAATAAAGAATTTCGTTAAATCACCACATACTAACCATGAATGAGAATTACCAACAGCCAACTGCTTTAAAGAGTTCCACGAATCTGCCCTCCCATGTGCGAAAGGATAGCCATAAAATCCCGTGAATCGCCACTCAATATTATCATTCTCTTCTTTGATCAAAACATCAATAAAATGGTTGGAAAAAAAAACTGAAGCTGAACTGTAATATCCTCATTCCATGTTAAACATATACCCTCTTTAGACCTATCAGCTCCCACCTCAAACTCATATTGAAAACCACATCTTCGACGTACAGATTCCATCTTTTTCTGTTCTAACTTAGTCTCCATTAAGAAGACCATCTTGGGTTTGTAGGACCTCAACACCTGTTGAAGTCCCTGCATCGCCCGTGGATTCCCCAATCCACGGACGTTCCAGCATACGATTTTCATGGCTCTCGATCGACTTGCCTCTTGGCAACCGTCGATCTATATTTAAAGGGTGACTCATCATTCAACTCAAAACTTGCGTTACAACAACCAGGCTCCTCAACCATGTCATCGTAAACGACCCTCTGTCTTTTATGGCTATCACAAATTACAGATTCTTCATTTTGTGAATTAATAGGCTTAATTGGGTATTTACGCTTGCCCAATTCTAACAACAAATTGGATTGGACCACTTTATCCTCCCTTAACAACCGTTTCCACTTACGTAACATAATTGGATTGCTATCATCCCCAAAGACACTTCCCCCACTAAAATACTACTTTTTCTACTCATGGGTCCCACATCAAAAGTGGTTGTATCATGTTCCATTACTGACACCTCAGAGTCTTGAAGTAAGTGAAAATTATCTTTATCAAAATTCCTAGAATTACGCTCTCTAGAGTTTGAATCCCCTCAATTCTACTTGTTGTCTTCTCCTATCATCGAATCGGACTAAAATCTCCGCCCACCCTTCACCGGAGTTTTACTAACTTTCGTCAGTATTTTTTTTTCGATTTCCTCCTTATCATTCCCTTTATACGTACAAATCGGGGTGGCTTTCCTAAATGACACCCCCAATCGTCTACTCTCCTTCCTCACCATATTGGATTCGGCTCTCAAAGCCATAGAATAGGGAAGTTCCTTCTCAGTCAGGTCCTTTAACGAAGGAGAAGAAAATTCACAATCTTGCAAATCATGCCCTAATTTCCCGCAGCCATAACAAAAAACAGGCAGATTTTCAAATTTGAAAGAAACCCAATTCTTGCTAGAGTTTTCTGCAACAACAAAAATACCTCTTCTCAAAGGTTTTTTTAACATCAAGAGATACCTTTATTCAACAATAATCCCCTTTTTCTTCTGCCCTCAGCAATCCACCAAAAGTAGATCCAATTGCATGCATTAAATCCTTCTTCTCGCATTCCGGTGGGCATGGCCCTATTTTAATCCAAAAAAGAGAAGAAAAAAGTTTCACCTGACTCCTTTCAATAGGTTATTTTATTCTATTAAAAAGAATTAGCTTACGCCTAAAGAGTCATGGTTGACCTTCAAGAATTAACTCAAGATCCTCTTCGTCCTCAAAAGCTATGGAAAACAAATTCTGACCTACCCCTTGAGAATCAAATTTTTTCTTTGTTTTCCATATGCATCTCAACTGTGCCCGTAAACTTTTTGGGTTGAAATACTTTTTTGTCCATACTGAACATAGTAATGATGTCTTCTCTGCAGGAATAATCTGAGAACTCTTAATAGATAACTGCAACAACTCTTCACCCAGCAGATCAACCACATCGTTTTCCATTGATTCAAAAAAAACCACCACCCCCTCGACTCCAGCCCCAGATTCTCTATTTCTCCGGAAAACTTGAGAGAAAACGCTTCTTGGGGTTTTTTAATTCCACTAAATTTAAATTTTTAAATTTAAAACATAAATAAACTAAATTCCTATAAAAATAGATATACGAATATTACAAGAATCAACAAAAGAAAGTAATGTTAAGGCATTTAACTTGAATTTTTTATTTTAAAAATGATTGGGGTCGGAGTTTAATATATTGAAATCCTTTAAGAAGGCTTGGAATATATTGATGGCCGGTTGGTGGATTTGTCTCTAATGCCATAATAAATAAATTCATATTTGGTTTAAGGAATGTAAAATTATATCTGATAATAAGATTATGAAAAGATAAGACTACGGAGCAGAATGTTGAGTATGTTGCATTTTTTATTTGGTTCATTTAGTTAAAATAATGTAAGATGATCGATTAATAGAATATAAGATTATTTACAAGTACATTTTAGAAATTACTATTATTATGGAATTTAGTTTTAAACAAATTTAGTTCCTTTAATATTTATTAAATCTCAATTTCAATAAGATTATAATTGTTCTTATTTTTATTTCAAATTGTATATTAATAAGTAAAATTGAAATCAATTTATAAATTATAACTATAAATTATAATTAATATACCATTAAATGAATCTTTAGAGTAAATATAATAATTATAACTTTAAAGTATGACATCTATTGTTTCACTATTAATAAAAGGATGAAACTGATTAAACTAATACATATAAAGGGTAAATTGGTCAAAATTTAAGGTAACATCCATAATTTAAGATAGCCTAAGAAATGAGTGTTATTGATATTACACTCTATATTCTGACATCTTGACATTATTTGAGAATGTGAGATTACGCGGTAACCAAATATTAAAAATCCAAATAATTTAATCTTATTGTAGAATGTGAGACTATAGGGTGTAATATTACATTATACAAATTAAATGCGTCTCAAAAGATTTGATCCCTCAAATTTCATTTAATCGATTTTTATTAACTCAATTTTTGCTAAGTTTTCTTCTAAAAATAAACAAATGTTTTAAAATGATTGTTTTATAAACTCCGATAGCTTATTGGGCCATTTCGGTGGCCAATGTAATTTCCTGAATTCGGGCCTAAGGTTTAGGCTGAGTTGGGGACATTACATTTGGACAAGTGACAGCTTGTTTGCAAACTATTTTTTAGAATATTGTAGCAATTGGCATGAACCGAACTGAGGCTAGGCAACTTGCCCTTGTTTATGCCGTTAGAGAATGTAAGGATAGAGATGCGTCCGATGTTATCATAGGTATTTTTACCATCCATTCAGTTTCATACTTTGCCCTAATTGACATAGGAGCCACCCCATTCTCAAATCCTTTTCTTTTTTTTTCAACAGATTAGGGGAAATAGTTATGCCGCCCTTAAGGTTTCTCAAACCCTATGTATTTAGTCCAATTTAACCCAATTTAACACATTGATATGTTTAATTTAGTGGTTGGCTAGATCCGTCAAGGGAAATAGTAATCGAATTTAAACGATCTTTGCAGTTGAGATTGTTGGTTCAAGTTGAGTCCTTCTAGTTTGCAATGCTACTAGAGATCTAAATCGTAGATGTGTGTTTTGTGGTTGCTTGTTCGATAAGGATTTGTTGTTGGGCATTCCCGCAATTAATTGACTTTTGGTTGGAGGAGAAGACTTGTTATCAAGATCGATTCAAAACTGGAGCAGCATTCGAGCTTGAAGCTAGAATTTTATCATATATGTTTATTCAATTTGATTTTGTTTTTGTTTATTTTTACCGGTTATTTTTATTTTTATCATATTTAAATTTCCACTTTTTATTTTCGCACAAATCGTTACACGTTGCGGACTCAATAGCTACTTATGCCCAATTTGATTAAATTGAACAGCAATGTTAAATATCTCAATTGTAGGATTGGTCCTATTCTCTAAACTGCTATTTATTTACTATTTAGAAGTAGGGTTATTTTTTTATGAATCCTACCCCATTAATTTATATTAATATTAAACAAAAAAACTATAATTATTTTATATTAATATTAAATAAAAATAAATTAGTTTAATATTAAATAAAAATTATTCTCTCCTATTCGACCAAAAAATAATTTAAGTATCTAACTCAAACAAAATTAATAATTTAATGGCCTCTTATTAAATTAAATCTTAAATTAAATAACTAAACTACTACCCTTAATTTTAGACATAATTGGGTGTATAACATAATTTCATATTAAGAGTTGTGATGTGTGGAAATAAGATTGAGTTTAATTTGTTAATTTCACAAATTGGGCTCAACTCTTGGACATCTCTTGATGGTAAGTGAAGCTTGGTTAGGAAGAAATTGTTAAATACTTGGAAAGTCTCCATCTAAAGATGCCTCTAATTTCAACCTCTTTTATATTTTCCTTAGTTTTCATTCATCTAATTCCTCTAAATTAAGCTCTTTCCCTATTTATTAGAGTGGCATTTATGAAGCTTCCACCATAAGTAGCATCTCCACATCAAATAAAATGTCTACTTTCTATGTTCTCACTTTAGCTGGTTTTCTTAGAATTTTCGCTTTTTCTTTTTCTTTTTCCTTCTTTCCTTCTTACAATCGAATTCTCATCCTCACAACAAAAAGAGTGTTTTTAATGCTATATTTGAATTCCAAAACTTATATAATATATATACGCTCATATATTTTTGTATGATTAATATTTTAACAATTCAACTATTGAATTTATTTATATACTTGTACTTATTATGTATGTAAATTTTTAAACCAATCTGAATATCTCTATTATGTTGATTCAAAATACTGTAATTCAATGTTTGAAAGTTTTTTTACATAAATTATATAATTAGAAATTTTAAATTTATGTCAAATTTAACATAAATTATCTATATGAATGGATCATTTTAAACATTATGTAAAAACACTGATATGATTAGAACCTAAAAAAACTAAAAAATATATATCATTTTTATAATAATGGTGAAATGAATAAACCCAACAATATTTTGCCAATACCCCTTTAGAGCAATATCACTACGTTTGGCACCCAAACACTAAGGTTGAAAATTTGAAATTGTCATCTTCTCCTCACATTGTAATTGTAAAAAAAGATGTGCTAAAATTTAATTTCATTTTTTTTGAGGAAATTTAAATTTTATTATTCTTTGATAAATTATTATCTTAGTTCACAATGTCTAACACCCAATTCCAGCAAATATTTGGCCTTAATATATTGCTATTACTTGGTCAAAAAATTTCTCCTAACCAATTTTATTTTTCCAACCAAAAAATTCACATTCAACCCTAAAAATAAAAAATAATTAATAGGCGTAAACATTCAATTTAACCCGATTATTTGTTTCCTCTTCATACAAACGACATTTTGCACACTAAAATACAAAGGCAACAAAACCGACCTTTCAACTAAAATCAAAATCTTCTCTCAAAAATCTCTCATATAACGGTCTTCAGAATTCCCAGGGCTTTAAGCAATCCAAATATTAGATCAAAATAACACCTTATAGTAGCTCACATGTTCTTTTCTTCCCTTTTTTTTCTTTTGTAGTTCTCACTTAATTAGGTCAGATTTCATTCACTTTTGATCCTTCTTGAATTTCATCATGTTCATGGGGTTTATGTTTTTTTAATAGGTGAAGTGTCCATTTTTTAATCCAAGTTTTCAAAGTTATAATTAGAGTTCCAAGGGACTTCTGATACTCTGTTTTCTTTTTTTTTCATTTTGCTTCAACTTAAAAAAAGAAAGAGATTGATGGTTTATATTGATGGGTACCCTGAATGATTTTATGATCAAAACCCATTTTAATTTCAAGAATATGAGTTCTTTTAACTTGTTCTTGTTTCGAAATTTGGTTCCTTTTGGTGTGTTTTTATTGATCTCCATCTCTGCGCTGTTTTCCTCCCTGTTTGCTTTCTTCGGCAAAGCTTTGTCATGGTAAATCAATTTTTATTTCACTTTTGTTTTTTTTAATGGAAATGATAGTCTTTTTCTTAAATAATTCTTTATTTTTTTTTATATATTTTTCATGGTGTCAGGATTCAAAGTGATGAGATTTCTAAGCTCAATAATTCGATTCCAATTGAAACAGAGCCAGAGGATGTCACAGAAGAGAAAACGAAGGAAACCAAACCTGTGGCTACTGAACCGAAGGTTGAAGACACTGAAACCGTTGAAGATGATGAATCTCCAAAATTCTTTTTCAAGTTTCAGTTTCAAACTCAGACTTTTGAAGAATTCAGCAAGAAATTTGAAGCAAAAGAGAATTATAACGTTGGCCTAGACTCAATTCCTTCAATTCCTTATACAAGCACGAACAAGTATGAGTTCAAGTCAGGGGATGATCTTAGTTGTATAATGGAGAAGCCTGAGGATTTGAGCTTTTGTGTGGAAGAATTATATGCTGATTCCAGCAATGGGTTCTTGTCAGAACAAGATTTCATGGAACAAAATTTGAAAGACGATTCATCAGAGAATGAAGTTGATACCCAACAAAGTAAAACAATTGTTTGCGAAAATGTTCCAGGGAATCTTGAATTTCTTTCAGAGAAGGACGCCACTGTTCCAGAGACTGATATGGATTGCAATACTTCAAGCCCTGAAAACCTGAGTGATTGTGAAGATTTTGAAGCTGATTCTTCAAGGAACATTGAAGATGAAGACGCAATTGAAGAGCTTCAGAGCAAGAATAAGGATACAAATGCTTTAGATAATTCAGAAAAGTCCAATTTAGAGAACCCATTAGCTTCAGATCCTGAGGATTCAACTGATTTGGAAACTTTATGGGAACATCAAGAACTGATAGAACAGCTGAAAATGGAGCTGAAAAAGGTTAAAGCAACAGGCCTGCCAACCATCTTAGAAGAATCAGAATCCCCAAAGATAATGGATGATTTGAAGCCATGGAAAATTGATGAAAAGTTCCAATATGCAGATGCAATGTGTGAACTTCACAAATTCTACAAGAGTTATAGAGAAAGGATGAGGAAATTCGACATCTTGAATTACCAGAAGATGTATGCAATAGGTCAGTCTTATCTTTTCATTTCATTCCCTGCCTTTCATTACAAAATTCAATGCTTAATCATGAATTATCTTCCTGCTTATCTTTTGATTTGTTAATCATATTCTTGCATGTTTGCATATTAATGTCGTGCCAACAGCTCATGTCTTAGGATATTAGCCTAGTTCCAACATCTCATTCAAGACACCAACTATCTATGAGAAAGCTTTACCTAACACCATGCTCCACAAAATCTTTTTCTAAGCACTTTAAAAGTAATGTGAACAAAACACAACTTGGAAAGCTGTTTTTCATGAAAAATCACTTTGAACTTTCTTTTTCAATAAGTGGCTTTTCAGATTATGATGAATGTGTAAGTGGCCAATTCTGCCTGTTTTATACCTTTATTTGGGTTAAATTATAGTTGCAAAGTTAACTCATGTTTCTTCACAATTTCATAGGGGTTCTTCATTCAAAGGATCCATTTCAATCAATTCCAACCCACAAATCATCTTCAGCTCCACCAATTACATCTCTCCTCCCTCAAAACCTTTGGCCAAGAAGATGGAAAACATCGGATTCTGACCCCATGTCGAAGTTCATCAACGAACTCCACGGTGATCTGGAAATGGTGTACGTAGGGCAACTGTGCCTTTCTTGGGAAATACTTCATTGGCAATACGAGAAAGCCATTGGAATATGGGAATCGGATCCTTACTGCATGCGTCGATACAATGAAGTTGCCGGTGAATTTCAACAGTTCCAAGTTCTGATCCAAAGGTTCATAGAGAGTGAACCCTTTGAAGGTCCAAGGGTACGAAACTACATCAAGAACCGATGTGTTCAACGAAATCTCCTTCAAGTTCCCGTCATCCGAGGTAAATATTCTATTCTTCTTGCATGTTAATCAACCATAATTTCAACGAGTTACTAATGGAAGCTGTGATTGGGGTGTAGAGGATAGCTTGAAGGATAAAAGGAAAGGTAGAAGAAAAGGAAGAGATGAAGATGACAATGCAATTACAGCTGATATGCTAGTGGAGATCATGGAGGAAGCAATAAGAATATTTTGGCGATTCCTTCGAGCTGATAAAGATGCTAACATTGTGATCCGTAAGATGAGGAAAGGTGGTCAAGTGGAACCTACAGAGCCTGATGAGCTTCAACTTCTAGCAACCGTTCAAACTAGTTTACAAAAGGTTAGTCTTTACTTGATTCAAGCATCAAGATACATGAATTCGAAGTAACATGTTCAAATGATGAAATTGCAGAAGGATAAGAAGCTTAGAGAAATAGTAAGGAGTGGGAACTGCATATTAAGGAAATTCAAGAAGAATGAAGAGGAGAATTCAGATCAAGTGCTTTACTTCTTCTCTCAAGTGGATTTGAAATTAGTGGCAAGAGTTTTGAACATGTCGAATGTGACAAGTGACCAACTTTCTTGGTGCCATTCCAAATTAAGCAAGATTAACTTTGTTAATAGGAAGATTAATGTTGAACCATCCTTTTTGCTTTTCCCATGTTGATTTTTTTTTAAAATTAATAGAGCATTTATATCTCTTCCTCTCCCCATATTCAAGTACACTTCAAAATATAAGTGAAAAAAATCCATAAAACATATGAATAATCAAATAATTAATTGATTCGAAGGGAAGTATAAATTATTAAATATTTTAAAATATTAAACGATATTATGATATAAATATTGCACATGATAGTTTCATATGCGTTTAATATATTGTATTATCGTATCTACGTTCGAGTTTTGTTATGCTCAATTGTGCATGTGTGAGTTTATTTTTGTAATTGTTTAAATATATATTTGTACTTGTAAAAAATTCGTTCTTTCAAAAATGTTGTATTATATATATAAATGGAAATTATTTGAACATATGCAATAAAGTTGACTCGGTGAATAGTAGTCGAAGGGAGATTATAGAAGAATCATGATCAAAGTTTGCTATGAATATTGTTGAACTGTTGAAGTGATCAAAATATATTTGCTCAAAATTTTTCTCAATCATGACTTTCAAAATTACATTGATAAATGCTTAAGAAATGCATTCAAGTGATATCATGTGATGCTAGCGTGAGGGTGGTAAATATGCGCTATACTCTTTTTTCTTTTAATAGAGATTTTATTCTATTGTGTTTTCTTGATAAAATTTTTAATGAAACAGTATATTATATATATTATAGATATGTGCACTCATTTTCCTTCACTATGAATTTTTTTTTTCCACAAAGTAAATATGTGCACTCTTTTTCCCTAACATATTGCAAATATTTTTTTGTGCCCAAAATGAAAACTTTTTAAAGTTGGGTGACCAATTATGTAGTTTACCTATTTAATTAGTGAAAACAAATTTGCATAATCTCAGCCGTTGATAGAAAAACCTAAAAAGATAATCGTACGATCTAGGGCTTCCTTCCTGAAGAATCCATACTTATACATTGTCTTCTTTGATACAAAACCCTTTGGTGTCCACTGTGTCTCTCTTAAGTCTTCCCATAAAACAGAGCAGAGAAGGTAAAACCCAAAGCTTGAAAACCATCAAAAATGGTTCAAAGGCTCACTTACCGGACTCGCCATAGCTACGCTACCAAATCCAACCAACACCGTGTCGTTAAGACCCCTGGTAAGCAAGTTTAGAAATTGGTGCCGCATTTTTATGGTCTAATTTTTTAATTGAAATTTATGTTGTTTTTTTCCTTTTAAAGGTGGGAAATTGGTCTATCAGACAACTAAGAAAAGAGCAAGTGGGCCTAAGTGTCCCGTCACTGGCAAGAGAATTCAGGGTGTAAGTACTTTTCTTTTGCATTTGAATTCAGATTTTTTGGGGGGTGAAAATTTTGGATTTGGGGTTGAAATTTTGATCCATGAGTATTATATTTAGATATACTTTTGCTTACGGTGATCGAAGATTTACTATTTGATCACAAAAATAATACTTTCTCTCTGTTTATATTCATGTTGTGGTTGTTTTTTGCTTAATGAATTTTAGGTTCCGAATTAAGCATAAAAAAACAAACTTGGGATGGTTTTATATAATTGCCTAAGATCTAATGGAGTTAGTGATGCTGATGGTATGTATAGTATGTCAAATGTTTTGTTTAGAGTTTAGACGTTTCAAATCCTAATATAAGGAATGTATTAATCAAATCATTTCGGAACTGGCAAGAACTTTGGATTGTTGGAAATTTAATTTGTTGTTTGGCCGAGTGTGTTTTTCGTGCTTGTGGATGTAATGAAAGCTATAGCAGTGTATCGCTGTAAATATTTGCTTTGACATCATATTTTGTTTGATTTTGAAATCCCCAGATTGCATAATCATATATGATGGATGGAACCCACTTTAGCATACTCATATATGAAACTTCATCATAAGGATGTTTTCTGTATATGAGGGAACCCACTACATCATTTCACTTTGTATCTGTTTATTACGGTACTTTGTATAGTAAATTGAAATGTAAAACCAAAATAGCATCATGGGGTTGTTTCTTTAGATTCAATCAACTATGGCGTTACTGAAGATTTAGGTTGTGAGGTTTTTGAGGGTGGACTTATGGGTTACTTACATGGGTTCATTGCAGATTCCTCACTTGAGACCTGCTGAGTACAAAAGGTCTAGATTGCCAAGGAACCGCCGGACTGTGAATCGTGCTTATGGTGGTGTTTTGTCCTGCAGTGCTGTTAGAGAGAGGTACAAATAGAAAGTAGTGCATTATTTATTTGCTGTTATATGATCATGGATGCTAGTTCTGGTGTTTGACGGTTGTCATTGATGCAAATTGGATTGTTTTGGAAGGATAATTCGAGCCTTCTTGGTGGAAGAGCAGAAAATTGTGAAGAAGGTTCTGAAGATCCAGAAGTCCAAGGAAAAGCAAGCTTCAAAGAGCTAAGAAATTAGATGTCGGGGAAGGTAATATGGTTGTTACTAAGGTGACGATGAAATATTGAATTGAATTTCTTCAATATTGATTTTAGTTTGATCTGTACTCTGATAAGTTGACAAATCAATTCCCTTTATGATGGTTTTATATCGTGTTGATTTCATCTTTTCAAGGCCATTTATGTTCCCCAGCTGCACAAATCTGATTAGTTGACAAAATAAAAAAATTTAAATTGCTCAAAAAACGAGCATAGGAACTAGTTGTGCAATTCAACTTAAAATACACGTGTTATATCAGCTTGTCATTACACTGTTAATAACAATTAACGATAAAGTGATCAAAATATAGCAAATTGATGATCATATCATAACTTTTTAAAGTTTGATCAAAACACAACTTAAATAACACATTAAGTAATTGAATCAATAATTATTACTGAATCTGCTACTCTTATATACGAGTATGTTTATTTATTTTTTCTTTTGAAAAAATTCTATATGTTGAGAACAGTGTACATATATTTTACAAAAAATGAGAAGTGAAGAGTAAAATAACAAGCAAGTATATTTATGCCTAGTATCCGTCGGTTGAATATGTGGTGGACATCTCAGTTGGATATAGAGATATATCCCATGGTAGATTAGGCTTCCATGAATCAAGCACATTTGGCGACAAGCTAAATGGAAATCCCGTTGATGGAATACTCCCCCAATCCCCATCATCATTCCTCGTGCCTTCCATATCTTGGGGCAACCTAATCGAGAAGCCATTGAAACTCTGTTGTTTCCCCTTGAAATCTATACTCTCGGAGTTGTTCCTAACATCATCAGCGATTGTTGTTGCATCTGGGCTCAATACCACGGAAGAAGTATCGACCGTACACTGCAAAAACATCGAGTTATTGTGGAGGTCTCCGTTGGGAACAGGCAATGGAGAAGTTGTCCATTGTTGTGAATGTTGCACTTCATTGAAGTGATTGCAAGGGCCGTAATGGTGGGGTATATCAGATGGTATCGAAGTATGGGAAAGAGCTCTTTGAGCCATGCAATTGGTCTTTCTAAATATCTTACAAATAGCCCACGAATCCTGTAACGAAAAACAAGGCAGAAATTTCAGACAGAACACAAACATTGGAGACAATCGAATGGATTCATATGATTACATTAGCAGAAAGGGTTTTGTCGGAGAGGGAAGGTAGTCGAAATTCATGCATCATCCAATCTGTTTTAATCCCTTTGGCCGCTCTTCCTCGATAAAACACAAGGGATTTCTTCAAACCAATACATTTGGTGGCATCGGAAGAGTAAATAGGCCTATCGGTGCCAGTGGCCTTCCAAAATCCGCCTCTTGTTACCCTGTTAGGCCTTGCACTGTTCCTGTATTTACGGTCTCTTGGGCAGTAGAAATACCACTCTTTCTCGCCCGATGCTGCTAGCTCTAACAAAATCAAGACACCCTGTGGTGTCAAACATTAATATACTCAAGATTAGTGTAAAAGAGTATAAAAAAGAAGAAAAGTACTCACTTGGAAGATCCCAGGGTTCATATTTGTAAATGTCAAGTTGGATGATGAGTTGAATGGGTAAAGATTTCTGCTGAATCTTATTCTTGAGGTAAAACTCCACAAGCTCTTCATCTGTGGGATGAAACCGAAAACCAGGCAACATCACATCTTCAACCTTTTCAACATCATCCATGTTTCTTCTAAATTGAATGCAACTGCTGAGGATGATGACTTTGCTGAAAACTTGAGCTTCAACACTGGGTTTTAATGGAAACTCAAGTCAAATGTATTGAGAAATTAATTCAATTTTCCTTTCATTTTCAACACTATAAGATAATACGAAACTTTTTTCAATCCAATTTAATGATTTGAATCTGACCGCAATATCAACAATTTCATGCACTCAATTTTAATTCATGGAAACCTCTTTGTTCTTTTTTTCTCCCGAAAAAAAATCAGACACAAGATGACAAAGCAACCTTCTAGTATCATATACTAATTTTTTAACCTTAAAATTAATACAAAAATTTAAGTAATTTTTAACCTTAAATTTATGTTGTCAAAGTAAGGGTCAATAATAGCTAAAATGTGTAAATAAAATAACTAATAGTTATCAAATTGCAAGTGTTCAATATATTACCCCTAATCTGTAGCTAAGCCTCATGCAAGAGGATGGACTTTGATAGAAGCTTTAGGATAATTCTTTGTCTTTCCTTTATTTTTTTTTTGGTCAAAAGGAATTTCATTGAGAAACACACGTAAACAAGAGTCAAAAAGTGAAAACTCAAGTCAAAAGATCAAACCATGACCTCTGTCCTAGACCACAACCAGAGATAAACATCTCAATAGCATCTAGGACAATTAACAATCACTAGGAGCAGCTGGAAGCCTATCTTTGTCCAGGATATGCACCAAGGGTGATGGCGACCTGTCAAGCCAGCCATCAATGCACATCTCCCTCTTATAGTGAGAAGCCACCCAATCTGCTACTCGATTTGATCCATCTCTTAGTAATAATCTCAGAATTTCCAGGTTCCCTTTGTTCCCCTTCTTGCTCATTAATGTTTCCCAGCTCAGTAACTGCTGTCTTTTTTCCCTTGCATGTGTACTTGATTACACAACAACTTATGTCCTAATTTAACAGTGTATTAACTTGAGGTATTAAATGGTCAAACAAGCCTATCCTTACCATCCATACCATAGATGATTGTATGATGGGTCTCTCGTAATTAAATGAAAGAAAAAGAGTACAATATTCATAAGAAACTGATCCATATAAAGAATTATACAAATACCTTTAAGAACATGTATTTAGATGTTATGAACGCCCTTTTAAAACATGAAATTGACAATGCTTTTTGTGAATAGATCTACCAATTTATCAATCGAGCAAAATTTGCAAATATTAATGTTATATTTCATGCCTGTAAAAATCTTTGAAAAAATATGTTTAATTCTGTCATCATCTTTAATTTATGAAATGCAAGATGCATTACCCTCTTGCGATATTGCTTGCTTGTTATTCTTTACAAACAATCCACATGTTTTTCTAATATGTTGAATGATAGTTTTTAACGACACACACAGCTAATATTTCTATATGAATTGATAAGGTAGTGGTGATTATTTGCTTTACAGACCACCATATGATATCAGTATCATAACACTTGAAAATATGATCGATTTGAGATTCATCTTTAGATGATAAAAGAAAATATCAAGCATTAACATATATTCCATTTTGAGAAAACAACTGCATATCAAATGTGCTATAGAGATAACAAAGAGTGAGTTTCATGTCATTCCAATGTTTTTTGTTGGCCTAGAATTAAATATTGCATGTAAATTGACTATAAAGGCTATGTCTAAGTCTAATGCAATTTTTCAGATATAAAAGTTCTCTTATCACATTAAAATATGCTATTTCAAAATTAAGAATTTTTTTTAGGGTAAATTACACCAACAGTCACTCAACTTTGATCTGGGGGACAAAACAATCACCTTGATTTCATTTCGTTCACTCAACTTTGAAAAAGTGGCAAAACAATCACTAATTAACAGTTTTTGTTAGGAGCTTAACAGGTACAATGATGTGGCAAGTTAATTAGCTGATGTGACCAGTTAACTTGTCACTTTGGACAAGTAATCAAAGGGTCAAAATGAAATTTCTAGAACTAAACCTTAAAACCCTTTCCTCAAACAGTTAAATCAAAGTCTTCTTACACCAAAAACACATAACAACTTGAATCTTGGGATACAATCAACCTAAATTAGTGTTGGTCAACATGATCATCAAGGAATTCCCAACAGGGTTCACCCCCAACCGTTGATGATGGATCAGATGGTTCAAATGATCTCATTGTTGCCATCATCAAACAGTATCCCAAACCTCAACGTTTCAACAGAGGAAGCGTTCATCGATCTAGACATAGTAAAAAAAAGTAGAGAAGCAGCAGCTCAAAACATTATAAAAGTGAGGATGTGGGGGTTTTTTTTTTTTACTATTATTTGATCAAATGGTTAACGTGAAAATTCAATCAATTTAATTAATATAAATTTACATGTTAATTGAATTCTTAAAGATTGTTTTCAAGAATGCCAATCATCATTTTAATAGCTCAAAACATTATAAATTTAAACAAGATTAAATTATGTCAAATTAATATAAAATTTCAAATTGTTTAAGAATTAAAATCAAAATTAGAACGTTTTTTTAAAACGAAAAATTAACTACACTCCAAATTATTTTTCTCATGACGAAAGAAAGGATCAATTCAAGACCATCATAGAAAAGATTAATTAATTTATGAACCCAACGAGTAGCTCCAGTGGAAAAGAGAATAATGTTCATCCTAGAAGATCCAAGTTCGAGTACCTGTGTGTGCAAGGTGTGTGTGTGTGTGCGTTGTCAAAAGATTAAGAAAATCTGAATAAACACTATCATGTAATCACATCAATATATTAAAAAAGATTAATTTATTTATTTAATTACAATATTAATGGAATTTAAAATGGCATTTTGATGGTGAAGTTTTAGATTCCAACATAGTATTACAAGGAGGGAAGCAAAAAAAAAAAATGAAGACATCACAAAAATCAAAACTACACAAAATGCAATAAATTAAAATTAAAATTGGCCCACAAAGGTTGAAATGGTGGACTCTTAAGAATTATAAATGATGTGACCTTGGAAATAAATGATATTATGAAAATAACATGTACCAATTAATTAATAGGTGGGTTGATGGGCATTTATAAAATTAATGTGAATGGATCTATTGGACATTTGAAGAACTTTTTGGAGTGTAAATGTAAAATTACTTGTAATAGAATATAATCTTAACAGCAAATCACGTTGTTTCTTTTCTACCTCCTATTTAATCATAACCATATTCTCAAACCATTAAGTAATTTTCTTTTTAAAGAAACTACTTGTTTTGTAGGGAAAATTAGGGGAAAGAGCAGAAAAAAAAATTGCAAAAGTAGGGCTTTTTTTTTCATATTTATAAAAATAGATTAATTTTAGAAAAAAAATAGAAAGTATTTTTTTGTAGGAATCTTTTCAGCTGACATATCAAAAAATATTTTCTACAACATAAAATAAAAAATACAAATGTGAGTAAAAAAAAATTCAAAAGATAAAATTATTAATATTTAACAATCTAATCAAAAAATTAATGTATTAAAAAAAATACGTCTTGTAAAAAGTGTTTTTCAACATGTCAATTGAAAACGATTTCGATAAAAAGTTTTTTTTATTTCTCTCTTCAAAATTAATTTATTCTCTTAAATTTAGAGAAAAACAACCTACTTTACTAAATATGTTTTAAAATCGATATTCTTTTTTCTAATTTATCTTATTTTGCATGGTGATTTCAATTTATTTATAAAAGAGATAATATGAAAATAAAGGAAAAGATTTTAAGAGGTTAAATTTCACATCACGTCACTTTTAAAAAGTTAATCAAATAAATTAAATAAAGTAATTGAATTTTGTTTTTCATTTTTCTTTTATGAGATTTAAAAGGAGAGAACACGTGTTAAATAGATTAATTAAAAAGTATTGGTACTACGCATTTTCTTCTATCTTCGAAATTTAATGTTGACATTATTGAAAGAGATATACTTAAAAGTTGACATTATTGAAAGAGATCTACTTAAAATTTATGAATTGAAAAATGAATATAGAAAATACCTTATTTTAAAAACATCAAATAACTTTTAACTATTGACGTATTATTTTTGGATGAAAATATTTAATACATATTGTGTTTTGTCTTACATAATATTTCAAATATTATTTAATAATTTAAAGTGCATTAATGCTCAATGATCCAAATATAATTAACAATTAGCATGATCAAGTGTGGAATTTAAGATTTAGAAGTAAAAGAAGGTGAAATTTAATTTTTCTTTTTCTGAAGAAATACTGTGAAATAGGAACAAAGTGAAAACCATATACAGAAAGATAAAGATAAAGATAGTTGGAACAGATATTTGGTAGTTGATGAGGCATGAACTACACTACACAGCACCCCTATTGACATGGTAATCAGCAGCCATCTGGGAGAACCTGAGTTTTACTGTGTTTTTCAACTTCATAAAAGTGATCATGTCGGGCATTATCAGCCAACATAAGGGCAACTAACCAGAAGAGGGCTGAATCCAGGGATACAAAGGCACCACCACCAAGGAGTCCAGTCTTAGCAGTAGGGCATGCGGTGGTGGGATTGTGATGAACATTGCGAATCAAGTGAAGGTGCTCCGTGATCGTCGGCCACAACAGCAGTGTGGCTGCTAACCCACTTGTAAACCTGCCATACATAATTAAGGAAATCATTGAATCATATAATAATAATGATGATGGAGAGAGAGAGAGAGAGAGAGAGAGAGAGAGAGAGAGAGAGAGAGAGAGAGAGAGAGAGAGAGAGAGAGAGAGAGAGAGAGAGAGAGAGAGCAGTGGGTTACAAGGCAATGTTGAAGAAGACGAAGAAACTGGCGCTTTGAAAGAGGACAGAGTGTGGAACAGATTTCCCTTTGTAAGGGTAAAACAGAGACCAATAGCCAGCGATAGTCGAAAGGATCAGAAATGCAACCGATAGGTAGCCCAGGGCCAGGGAGGGATCCCTTGGATACTTGCATATAACTACACCTTTTCCGGGAATTGGGGTTCCAGCTTCTGGCTTTTTGTTTTCGGCTATGACTCCCAATATGAATGATAAGACGCCAAGACCGGCAACGATAAGGGCCGCTCGCTTGATGGTCACAGCCATGGTCGATTTTTATTGCAAGATGATGAAGGTGACCTGATCAAAGAAATGAACACAGATAGGCAATTATATATAAAAAAAAAAAGTTAAT
Organism: Gossypioides kirkii; assembly: GCA_005610355.1. Classification (NCBI taxonomy): domain Eukaryota; kingdom Viridiplantae; phylum Streptophyta; class Magnoliopsida; order Malvales; family Malvaceae; genus Gossypioides; species Gossypioides kirkii. The sequence continues at coordinate 48,314,448 of CP032248.1, forward strand.
GTTGTCAAATCAATCATAGCCAAGAATATATCTATTTGCGATTTTTTTTAATATATTACTCCTAATTTGTAGCTATCTTCAGGGCATTTATATGCAAAGTGTACTGTCCATGGCTGGCAAAGCAGGAATAGAAATATATATTTAATTTTAATTCTATTTTGGATGCGATTATATAGGGTTTGCATTCGATCGAATCGAATTGAATAAAATTTTTTGAGTTAATCGAATTTTCAAATCCTATTTCATCATCTTAATTTGATTTGAAATTTTTAAGAATCGAGTCGAGTGAAATAGAATTCGAATCGAATTGAATATATTTGTTCGAGTTAAATTAAAAAAATTAATTTAGTGTTGTTTAATTTTATGTAAATTTTTTTAAAATATTTTTATTTAAAGTTTTTAAACATGATTATACAACGAAAAATTGAAATAAATAATTAAAAAATCTAAGTAAACAATGACAATACAATAAGATTATAATAAAAAAACATAAGCAAAAGTCCTAGTAAACAACATTTGGGTAAGGTAAAAGATAAAAAATTAAAAATATTTGGATAAGATAAAAGGTAAAAAATTAAAAATATTTAGGTTTAATTTATGGGTGGGTTTTAACTTTTAGGGAAAAAATTGGGTAAGATAAAAGGTTTGGACTTTGAAGGAAAATGAGATAAAGTAAAAATATTTAGGCCTAAATAATAAATTTGAAATTAAAAATAATATAGTTTTATTCGATTTATTCGAGTTATTCGAATTCGAAAATTTAACTCGATTCGAACTCGAAATTTTAAAAAAAATTCAACTCGATTCGTTTAACTCAAATAACTCGATTCGAATTTCAAATTTTTTTTGAATTTTTCAATTCAAATCGAGTTTTATTCACCCCTACGATTACATTTAAAAGTCTATTTTATTATTTAAAGTATTAAATTTTTATTTTTAATAATTAAATTTAAATAAAATATTTTATTAATTAAATAATAATTCAAATAAAATCAATCTACAAAAATAACCGAATAGATTATTCCAAAGCCACTAAAACCATTTGAAGACGAAGGCACGGAGTTGGGAGGGATCACGCAAATTTCAAAAGAATGAAAATTATTAATGAGTTTATGTTTTGGTTATTTAATTTTAAAACGTTACAAAAAGATAAGTAAATTATTTAAAAGTTTTTATTTAAGTCACTAAACTATTTAAAAAATTTTATTTAAGTAATTGGGCTATTAAATTTTTTTTCCTTTAAAAAAAGTTTGATTAGCTGGCTCCAAACAACGATTTGGTGATCGGTATAGTGGATCAATACCCATCAACAAGTAAAATAACACATTTTAGATTCAAATTGATCTGACGGTCAGTGTCAAAAATTAAAAAAGAAAATTATTTGGATTTTGATTCGTAAATTTGTGACGCTCACAACAATTTCATGAAAAAGAATTGAACTATAGAAAATAAGGGAAGACGACCTTCAATTGTTGCAGGTAGTGCAAATAGAGAAGGCCACGCAACAACAATTTTAATAGTCCAATTACTTAAATGGAAGCTTTCAAAATAATTTAGTGATCATTTTGTAACTTTTTAAAGATTAGTGACCGAAACATAAACTTACTAATAGTTTAGTAACTTTGGGTGTAGTTTACTCATTTTAAAATTTAATTTTATCCCTTATAATAAATACTAGATTTATGGTACACCAACGGATGGATAAAAAATTATATAACAAATATATTTATCAAAAGTTCATATAAAAACCAATTAATGCTTTGGTTGCAGATGTAAAGTTAAATATTTATTATGTATGATGTTTTGTATTCAAATTTCATTATGATCAATTTTTTATTAATTTATTATATATAAAAAGACAAAAAACTCCTATAAAAATATAATTTAATTTGTATAAGAGAGGATAATTTAGTAATTTCACAATTGAGTTGGTGTACGGTTTATCAATGAAACCAACTCAATAAAATATTTAATACAAGGTTGTGTTTGTTTCACTGAAAACATCATCTGGAAATTGAGTTTTTGGTAAAACTTATATTTTTTAGTGCTTGGATAATTTTGTATAAAATATTTTCCGTTATTTAAAACAAACACAACATAAATATATTTGTTAAAAAATATTATAATAACATTTCCTTTTAACAATCGAAATTTATTTTATAATAAGGTAAAGTTTTATAATAATTTATATATTATAAAAATTTAATAATAAGCAATGCTTAATTAAAATTTAATTTAAAATACATATATTAATACATGACAATGGATAGTGACACATTATATATATCATACTCATCAAACTAAAATCATCAAATTTTATTATTTTTTATCTCCAATAGTTTTATTTGATGTGACCCGAGACTCAGCCCATTTTAAACTTTATTTTTTGTTCAAAATTTTTTGGGTCTATATTTTATCTAAATTCTTTTATTTTTTGGATAAATTTTCGGGTTGTGCCAAGTGACCCGATTCATTGAGAACTCTACACAGATGTCATTGCCAGAAATATAATTTATTTAGGGAATGGAAAACATCACATGTTTTAGTTACTTTAATCCGTGGTTATTAAATTTGAAAATGCCCAAAATTAAAAGACCCAAAGGCCCACCTTTATTCAAATGGAGCAGCCCACTAAATCCCCGAAATGGAAGAGGATGGAAGCATTAGGGTTTAGGGTTTCCCTAATATATAATGATCTCGCTTCGCCTCCTTTCCCTTCCTTACCCCGGCTTCTTCCCTTCCTTCTATCTTTATTTTTCTCGCCTTTGACGAGAAGCCAACGCTACCATGGTTCACGTCAGTTTCTACCGCAACTGTAAGATAACTCCATTCTCCTCTTTTTTCCTCGCTTTACCTTTTATTTTTTTCCAGATTTTTTAGCTCAATCTATAGTTTCAACTAAGATTGTAGTATTAAAATTTTTCTTTTTCCATTTTTGCTCTTCCATTTTAATTATTTTTGGTTCTTATAAATGGGCATCTGTATTTAGATATTATGATACTTTTATTCTCATTTTTGGTTAATAATGTAGCTGGGTTTATTTTGTTGGATCTAGTTTAGAATGTTAGAAATGATTTAAAGCTTGGATTATGCTATGAATTTAGTAATTATTAGCCGCTTTGATCTATTTCTTAGATGTTGATATACTTATTTTGAACACATTTTGGTAAATAAAGAGAAGATTATAGTATAATTGATTTAGCTGTTAGAAAGATACCAACTTTAAAATCTCGGGTTTGAATCTTGAGAAATGCTGGCTAATTGATGGTATTTTTGGATCCTAATTGTGAAGTACTTTTTAGATTATTGGTCCTTGGCTTCCTAAGTAGAGGAGATTATTTTTTCTATCATTAAATTGTTGTGTGGTTGTAGATGGGAAGACCTTTAAGAAGCCACGACGTCCATATGAGAAGGAGCGATTGGATGCTGAGTTGAGGCTTGTAGGAGAGTATGGACTCCGATGTAAGAGGGAGCTGTGGAGGGTTCAGTATGCTTTGAGCCGTATCCGTAATGCTGCTAGGGACCTTCTCACTCTTGATGAGAAGAACCCTCGTCGTATTTTTGAAGGTGAAGCCCTTCTTCGTAGGATGAACAGGTATGGACTTTTGGATGAGAGCCAGAACAAGCTCGATTATGTCTTGGCTTTGACTGTAGAAAACTTCCTTGAGCGTCGTTTGCAAACGCTCGTGTTCAAGACTGGTATGGCCAAGTCGATTCACCATGCTCGAGTGTTGATCAGGCAACGACACATAAGGTAGAAGCTTACTATATTTCTTGTTATACAGTATGTTCCCATATTTTGCTTCTCAAATGTCATTGTAGTTACAGTTGTTAATGTATTTAAATGTGAAAGTTTGTAGTTTGCCTGCAACAATGCATTTGTTTTATTCCTTCATGTTAATTTTATATATCTGTCAGCCGTCTTTTTTAATGTGCCCTTAAGGGATAAGTGTTAGTTTGAATGCTATGAGTTTGCTTCAACGGCTTGAATGAGGCTCTGGTTTAGAGAAGCTGTATGTTTTCATGATATACACTTGGAAAACATTCTTTCCCTTGAAGCATTTATTTGTTAGGCTGCAACTAGTTATCTGCCAAATTCCTAACCGATTTCTGATATGCTGATTTGCAAGTTATTGCAAGCATATATAATTTCTTGTTGAGCAGTTAAGCCTAGTTGAATAACCAGGTCGAGCTCAAGCTTTAAGAAGCTTGAGTCAACTTGAAATTTGAGGTTCAAAGCTTACTCGAGTTTGATTAAGTTGTATCTTAATGTTATAGATGCTCTGAATGTTGTATCCTGATGTTTGGTATTTACTTGATAGGGTCGGGAGGCAGGTTGTGAACATCCCGTCCTTCATGGTGAGGGTCGACTCCCAAAAGCATATTGATTTCTCTCTTACTAGTCCGTTTGGAGGTGGCCGCCCTGGAAGAGTGAAGAGAAAGAACCAGAGAGCAGCTGCCAAGAAGGCTGCTGGTGGTGATGGTGATGAAGATGATGAAGAGTAAACCTTAGGCTACCATCAACCACCACTAGGAACCCTTTAAAAGCCTTTGTTTGGAACTTACAATATCCGCCATTGGTAGACATGGTTTTGAGTTTTGTTTCCAGAACTTTGTTGTAGTGGATCTTCATATATGTTTTGCATTTACTATGGCTGTTTTGGTCGGATTTGAAGTTAATTAAGTGTGCTGTTTTAAGATTAAAAAAGAATCTTTATTATTGTGATCTCTAAACTAGCAAGCTCCATCATTTTGATTGATAATAGATATGTATTTTGTATAATTAAAATGCAGAGGATATATTTAATAAATACAAAAGAAACTTAACATAATAAATATAAGATGTTATAGCTAACATCAAATCCCTTTCCTCTCCACCAAAATAGATTAAAGCGAAAACTGTACTTTTCCAGCTGCTGCCTAAGGCATCTCCCTCCTCTCTTCTCTTTATTGCGTCCTAGTCTTTACCATCTCCCTTTTCCTCTCTCATTGTTGATCACTCCTTTCTCATTTGCTTCCTTGTTTCATCTTTTCATTTCTACGTTTCGGACATCTCGTCTACTAAATTTTAAATTAGGTCTAGGGTTTGGCCGTTGGCTTCTCGGAAATATCCACGACTCAATGAGAACTTGTATTTACTCATTTTGGTTTTTTGAGTCCATGGTGATTTAGTTTTTTAAGTTCAATACAACTCGTTTTTATTTATATTTAATTTAACGATTTACGAGGTTTTGTTGATTTTTCAATGACAAGATTGTCAATGTTGGATCAAATACACTAGTTTGTGAGGTTGGATCTAATTGTGATGTCTTGTGATATGAGTTGTAGTTGTGATGTTCGTATATTTGTCATGAGTCAAATGTATTTTTTGGTATGACTTGACTTTCAATCTAAGCATTTATATGGTTTTCTTTACTCTTTATGTCCAGTGTACTGACATCTTTGTGATTCATTTCATTTATTTGTAATGGTTTAATATCAATAAAATTTTCTCTTCCAATATAATATTAATGAGCCCTTGCCTAGATGGTAAAATTGAAACCGTGAGAATTTTAAGATCTTTTATGTAAATGTACATGATTTTTAATATGTGGGATCAAGATGTTATTTTACTTTTTAATCCTTAGAAGTCTTTTGAACATCTTGGAAAGAAAAGCAATGGTGAACATTCAACAAAAACCATAAAATTAGCTCAATATCTACATGAAAAAAACATATCGAGAATTGCTGCCACGTGTAATATCATGAACCTCTCCCACACGCATTCATCCCTTGCCACGTATACTCCAATCAAATGATTTCAGGCTTTATTGCTCAATCATGCCTGCAAAATACGATTTTTTGAAATTGACTAATCCTCCACGTACTTCCCTCCACCTCAATATCTTAAAACATTCCATTAAAACATAAAAAAATATTTATTTACTTTAAAGGGAAAAAAATCTCCAGATGAAATTCTTATAACGTGGCAGTAGTAAACCACGTGGCGAATTGTTAAATACCCTATGAAACTCCACGCCTAATAAAACGGCACCGTTTCAGAACCCTTTTGACTAGTCTTTTTCATCACATGTCTTTTCGTACACCAAGTGATAGTCGCCTTTTGTCTCACTCTACTGCCACGTGTCATTCCGCAAGAAATTGCATAACCCCACAAAAAACTCACCGTTTTAATCACTTCTTTCCCTCCTATAAATTCCCCCGCCACCCTAAAAAATTTCACGTTAAAGGAAAGAAGAACCAAAAAAGAAAAAAAAATATAACTAATAAGAGATACCGACTTGATGGAGGCGAAGAAGGAGGTTCCGATTATGGAGGTGGAGAGTGGTGATTCGTCGACGGAGGAGGCGGAATCAGAGTCGCCGAGGTCTGTGGTGGTGCAGATGAAGAAGAAAGTGGAGAAAGTTCATAATCAGGTTTTAAGGATAAGAGAGGAAGAGTCGCATCTCGGAGAAGATTTCTTCGGCGGTGATAACGAGAATAATAAGAACGACGTCGTATATGGAGGAGGTGTTGGAGGTGGAGGCTTTGATGAAAGACGACGACGACGACGACGACGTGTCAACGTGGTTCTTGTTTCGAGACCGATCTTGCCTTGCTCGCCTCTCAGCGGCAAGAGCAACGTTAAAAGGCCGTACACTGAACCTACCGAAATCAATCAAGGTTTGTTTTCTATTTTTCTTTTTCTTAACAACTTTCTTTGTTTTTTTCCTCAACCTGTTTGGTTGCTAAGAAACGTTCATTGTTTTTGAATTCTAATAATCAGATCCTGGCGAGAATGATTTTTGTTAATAATTGTATTAATTGAAATTACGGCAGGGAGTTATTAGAGAAGGATTAGCGAGCCTTGCATTGAGGGAGAGTTGCAGTGTTTAGATTACTTGGTGTGGGAAAGCTTGAAGATGAATTTAATTATGAAATCTTAATTAGTTAGGGTTTTAATTAGATGGAGAAATCCTGTTTTTCATCTGTCGATCATATGTACAAAACAGTATCAAATGTACAATGGAATCATTCTACAGCTCAACGTAGTAAGTCATGTTTTCTTTCTTTCCTCTTTTCTTTTGTTTTCTTGTAAATAAAAATTCACTATTTTTCTCCTCCTTAAATATTTATCCTTTCCAAAAATATATCCCAATTTTGAATAAATTGGGATAAACTTTTATACAAAATTAGTGATTGAGTACAGATAGCATGAATATTTTTAAATAATTATTTTATGTAATTAAAAATGATTATTTATTTCGTTACTTAAACTCTTTATTTGAAATTTTAAATGATTTGTTATCTAACAAATATCCAAAATTTAAATTGGTTATGTAACCCAAACCCAGCCCAATGTTACGACTAGATGCGGCACATCACAGTAATGGTGGAAGCAATTCACTTAATCAATTTTTCAATTACACGCATTAAAATGTAAAATTTAAACATAACAGTAATAAATCATTTAAAAAAATCATCCTTATAAAAATAAAAAATAAAAAAATTTAATCAAATAACCTAACAATTAATTGAATTAAAAGTGGCCAAGTAATTTGATGGAACTAAATACGTGTTAAAGTTAAACTAAATCTAAGTGAAAATTGTTTTTATGAAATAAGAATTGTGGACATTTTTTTTTTTGGTGAATAAAGAATCATTAAAATGCCTAAAGCAATCAATCAAGACAACAAGAAATCATCCGATAACAGCAATTGTGGACACTCTTTGGCGATATTGCTCAATCACAAACTCATTGACTATCTATAACTTGTGCACTAAATTAATTTTTTTTTTTTTGAGGATGTTGCTGCTGTGCACAAAAGTAAAACTCGAATGCTAAGCTATTCACAGTGTAGTATAGAAGTATTTATGGGTCGAGTTCGGGTCGACCCTAAGTATATTGTTAACATATTTTATGTTTGTTCATGTCAGGCTTGACCCGAAATTTGGGTTTAAAATTTTATTTAAACTTGTCCATATTTGCAAAAGCCTAATCCAAACTCATTTTAAGCCCGTCCATATTAGTTTTAATTTTTTTTTAAAAAATATCTATATTGTTTGTTTTAATATTTAATAATTTTATAATTTTTTTATTTATTGCAAATTTTTATATAATCATCTTAACATTTTTTTTTAAGTTTACATTAGAGTAGTATTATATATTTAATATAGGTTTTTTTAATGTGTTTTAAATTACATTAATATATAAAAATAATATAATAAAAGTATTATAAACTTAAAACGGGTTCGGCCAAGTTCAGGCCGTGAATGTTCAAGCCCGAGCTTGACCCATATTTTAAATGGGTCTAATTTTTTTTACCAAACCCATTTTCGAGCCTAATAATTTTGCCCAAACCCTCTCAAATTTTGAGCGAAGCTCTGGGCCTGGGCAAGTAACTCGACCCATTAGCAGGTCTAGTTTAGTGGTTATCTCCAAATTTTAACTTTAAAAAGTATTAAAGTAAAAATTCGATTGAGTCTTAGCTTGAATGGTATGAGCATTATTGTCAATGTAGGAGGATGTGGGTCTGAGTGCGTTAAAGTGCATTATCTTCCTACTTATGAGTTGGGTAGAGGTTATAGATAGTTTTAATCATTGTGTCAAAAAGAACAGATATGATCTGAACATATAATAAAATTGTTAAAAATAAAATAAATTTCACAAAAATGTTTTTTTTGGTTAAAAATCAACATATTTAAAATTGGGGATGGCGTATTAAGACATGCAGGTGAAGGCCCACAATGTAAGCTTGAATACATACAGATATTCAAAGCCCACTTTATATCAAACCCTAAATATTGGTAACAAAACCTAAACACTATGGTTTATTGTCCCCCTTCTTTCTCAAATGAATAAATAAATAAATAAATCCTTAATTTTATATTTATGTGACTCAACATTTAAAAGTCTAAAAAAAACATTATAAATAGGCCATAGATTTCCATCCAACATACTGAACCCCTAGGGTTATATGCAGTGGAAGAAGGTGTGATAAGATGTCAAGCAGAAGGTGGAGGGAGTCGTCCAGGACCAATATTTCAGAGGAGCAGATCACTCAACTTCTCTCCACCTTACGCCAACTTCTTCCCGAGATTCCTCATTCCCATCCTCACAAGGTATTTGACTTCTCCATATCTCTCTTTCAATAACAACATCAACATGCTGCCTTTACCTAAAATAATATACTCCGCAGGCATCATCAGCGGCCAAGGTTTTAAAAGAGACATGCAATTACATAAAAAGCTTGCATCGTGAAGTTGCTGATCTGAGTGACCGGCTCTCCCAGCTCTTAGCCACTATCGATGCCGACAGTGCCGAAGCTGCCATTATCCGAAGCTTACTTATTTAATTAATACAAATAAACCTCCTCTTTTATTCCTTCAAATTTCTCTGCTTTTTCTATACTTTAGTTTACTAGCTAGGCTCTAATGAATCATTACATCGTACACAAATGACTCTATATTTTGAGACACTATGCTTCTCTTTTGTGGGACTGTAAATAAAAAGGTTTGCACTACCAAACGCCTTTTTGTTTTAATGCTATTTTCTTTTCCGTAAATATATATATTGTAACAACCAAAAAAATCCAAGCGTAGACCTTCATAGATTAGGATTTGTTATGTTAGATCATCAATAATAACGATTAAATGAGGAAACGTATCTAAATTTATTAATATATTGAAACTTGAAGCCTTGTGGTTTAAATATTCTAAAATTAGCACATACGTGTTTTTAGAGAACGTGATTTTCTCTTTTTTGAATAATATCTCAAAAATGTCACATATACATCATTTGAGATATATATAATATACATTTTTACCTATACTTTATTTAACAACAAAACCTCATTAAAACTTATTTTTAAATTTTTATTAATATTTTATACTAGTAACTAATAACATCTAATTATTCTTATTATATATATATATATATATATATATATATTTATGTAAAGTCCACATCATCCAACATAATAATAGAAAAAGGGCCTAAATATAAAGCTTGAAAAGAGGAAGGACCTAAAAGTCCAATGTTCCAAAAATTATAAAACGAGCAAATCCTTCCGATCCAAATAAGCTTATAAATCAATGTCGACGTCAACATCATTTATCATACAAACATGTATTAGCATTTAATTATATATAAAATCAAATCAAATCAATTAATCAGTCGATAAAATAAAAAAAATAAGAAGTTGATCTATTGTTGTTATTTATTCTTGAGATGCTCACTTTTTCTAAAAATAATTTGGGTTAGATTTATCTTGTATAATAATAATAATAATAATAATAATTTCTTTAATTTTGATCAAACTTTTCTATTAGTCCCTATATTCTATGGAAGGTGTGGATTTAATTCTTATATTTTAATTTAGTATTTTAGTTTATGTATTTTTAATGGATCAATTTTAGTCTTTATATTTTTCGAATTTTGAAATTTTAATCCAAATCAAACAATAGCGGATAAATTTGTTTGGTTAAATATGCTATTGGTCCTGTATTATGCATAAAGCTATAGATTTAGTTCATGTTCTACAATTGAATCATTCTTAATCGTTATATATTTTGAATTTCGAAATTTCTATTTTGATACAAAAACAATTATTAGATCCGAAAGCGGGTGTGTTGGGTATACGATTTTTGCATGATGTAACATCATTCAACGATAGTAGAATTCATATCCTGATAAAGGATAAATGATATCCTCTCATTGACATTACATGATTGATGAAAAAGGAACGTGATCGCAGATCATTTTTCATTAAGAAAAATGATTTAATTACTATGAGTTAGCAATTGACTTTATTGGAAGATCTAATTGAAATGATGAGATAAAATAAGATCATATTGGGAGAACAAATTTTATCGCAAAGAAATTAAGGATATCATATAAAGATAACACACTTATAGCAAGATCATTGGACGTGCGCTTAATAAAGTAGCTTTTGTAATGATATATAATAAAGGAGAGTTCAACATGGTAATATAATAGAATGACTCCATAACTAAATAAGTTGTAATTAATAGTCAATGAGTTTGAACTTAATTACAAATTATTAGAGTCTAATTATATATGTCAAATCGACCCCTCTGTTAGCTCGAGATAACTTGAAACAAATTGCATGTAAAATCGATAGATTGTGGAATGAATGAAAACAGTAAGTAAGAGAATAGATTGCATGTAACACTATCCGCTGTAAATGCGTTTTCTCATTAAGTACAAAATATGACTCCAAAATTAATTTAATTTCTTCAAATTATTATTTGATTAATTGTAATTAAATAATTGAAGTTTGAAGAAAGAATTAAATTAATTAATCATCATAGATTTGTTGAAAAAGGCAATTAAATTAATTTCCTCATATATTTTAACACGATAAAATTATCATGACTTTAATGAAATTAGAATTGAGTTTAGAAAATAATTTAGTTAATATAAAATAATTAAGTTAATTATTTAAATAAATAATATTTTGAGAAATAGAAAATAGTTATTAAATTGGATAAATTATAAGTGTTGGATAAAAGTTCAATACTACATATAATTGAACTCAATATATGAAAGGTCCAACTAGACCGTGTTACATACAAGGGGCGACAAACCCTAGTATTTCTCTAAGAGTGTCGTCGCTCCTAGTACTTCTATTTAGAGTAGTTGTGTTTTTTATTAAAATATTATTATTTAATTAGATTTTATTCGAACATAACTCTTGCACTGGTTCTCTATAAATAAGAACTATGCGTTGAACATATTACACACATATTTGAGCAGTTTACAGAATAAATTTTATTTTTTAGGAAAAACACGTAGTTTCCAATTATAAAAAAAATCCTAGTGAAAGCGTCGTCATTCTATGCATTGATTCGATTTGTTTGAGCCCACACTCAGAGCAATTCAAGGTTCAAGGATAGCGGAAAAAATCGATCAATTGAAAGCCAAGAAACAACCTAGACTGCCTTCACACAAAACATATGTATAATTTCGGTTAAAGTTTATTACTATAAATAACACAATGATTCGGTTTTAAAAATGTTAAACTTTCATTGTGTCTAAAACATTGTTTTGTAAACTGATTTTTGTTTAAGTGTAATTGAATAGTAAACCTTAAATGTTTACGGTCTAAATTTTTAGAGAGGGGATTTAGAGTTGAGTGTCCTAATTTTTAGGTATAAAAATGAGATCTCTATACTTGGGAAGTGATAGAGTGTGAGTTACTTGTTGTTTTGAGGATTAAAAATAGTGGAATTACTCATTAAGCTAGACTTTGCATATACGTAAGGAAGCCGAATTGCGTAAACAAACCTTAATATTCTTTGCCAAACTGTAACGATAACTACAATCAAGCACTTTCATTTTTAATTGATAGTTTAAGCAATTAACAACTTGAGGTTCTAACACAACTATTAAATCTACAATTTACATATTATATAAAGATTAATAACAAAATTTAACTCATCCGACTTAAAACATTAATAAAGAAAGAAATTGAATTTAACCATCAAATTTACCCACAATAATATTATTTCACAAGTGTGAGATCAAGAATCCGACCCCCTTCCCATAACCCCGTCCAAAGCCGAACAGGGTGTACTAAAGCTTGAGCAAACTTGTTCATCTTTTCTTAAACATTTAAACATGATTTGAATGGATGTATAGCATGCTACTTCATTTGTCAAAAATCAACATTCTCACTTTTATACTGTGCTTATAAAAATTTTAGTAAGATTATTATTTCATGTTTAACTTTCAATAAATTAATATTAGTTTGTCACCTTTCAAAATTAAAATTTGACTGTAGTGATGTCATTTTTCAAAAGTGACTAAATTAATTAATTAAATCTAAATTCATCATGGGATATGTGTTAGGATATAGAATTGTGTAGGGTATGTTTATTTTTATTTTAAATTTGTTCAATATAGTTTTAAGTATCATATTTCATAAATCAGAATCATATCAAAATATAAACAAATAAAGTATTATTATTATTATTATTATTATTATTATTATTATTATTATTATTATTATTAATTTATTTTTTCAAATCGATAATAGTGATTAAATTCCTTGTCGCAGGTGTTTTTCGATAATAGTGACTAATTTCCTCACCGTAAGTATTCTTTGAAGAGGTAAACGGTTGACCATGAAATATGCTCCATTCTTATGAGTAGAGATCAAACCCTCGACAATATAATTAAAACAATGAGGTGTTTTTATTGTAAAATGTTTTACCTTTTTTCTGGTACTCCTTTTTTCAATCGAAATGTTTTATAACTCAAAAAGATATTCGAAAATCGAAAAACTTTAATGGAAATTTAGGTAGTTAAGTAGGCTATAAATTGTATTGGTTGATGGTAGCGAGAAAGTTTGATAATCTTTGCTTCACGCTTGCATTGTTTGACCTGAAATGTGCTTTGGAGGATTGTATGGGGCTATGGTTGTCCCCCTTTATTACTTTTGACCTAAATGACAAGATTTTCATGCTACATTCAAGCATATCTTGGAGTTGATTAAGGCACTTTGTTTGGGTTTATAGAGTTTAATTTTCCCAACAATAATTACCTTTCTTGACTAATGTATTTGCATTTGTAAACGTTGGTTTTGTTGGAGAAAATACAAAAGTGAAGTTGTTTTTGTCTGAAATGATAACTTGTTGGATAATTGATACATAATCTAACATTTGGTTTTTATGGAAAAATCTATCTTTTTCATTTGATTTCCTTCGGATTATGATTCCCATAATTTTGTAGAAATTGTAATTTTGAAGCAATGAAGGAAGTTTTATTATCATCAACCTGTTTTTAACTTTTTACCCACACTTTCAGGAAAATTCAAATCCAGAAAAGTTATTTTGTCTGAAAATGTTTTCTTTTCGGAACTTGTTCTTTACTTCTTATCTAATTTACTTTGTCGGGAACAGTTTCGTCTATTGTCTTTTTATATACGGTTGGGCTAATAAAATCCAATTAAATCATAATATTTGGTTTGGTTTCCCGAGAGGCTACAACTTGGTTCTAATTTAATTTTGTCTTAATTTGATAAAAGTTATCCTATAATAGTTAAATTTATTATTATATAAATAAAAATTAACGGAAAACATTAATATCATAATTAATTGTCTTTAATAACATTCTTTCAAAATTGACACAAATTAAATTGCTTCAATTTTTTTTTAAGAGGAATCAACTTGCTCACTATTAAAATTGAGAAGGACTAAAAAAATATTTTATCTATTTATTCAAAATTTATGCAAATATAAATTAATTTAAATTAATAAAAAAACTTAAATATATTATATAGAAACATTTCTTTTAAAAAAAATTGCTAAACAGAATGACATTTCATTCAATTTAATTTAATTTTTCAAAATTTGATTGGTGGGTAATAATCACAAACTTTTTCAAAACTAATTTGAATTTATGCCAGCAATTATTCTTCATACTAGTATCATGAGGTTAGAATTTTCTTTTTGAAATTTGAGCAGTTTTAGACGGTTTTTTGAGTTCAAATTTGCTTAAGTTAGTCTAACTTTCATAAAATGAAAATTCTCGATAGAAATTCTTCAAGGCACTCAAAATAAAGTGGAAACAACTCAAAATAAAAGAATAACGAAAGAATAGAAAATACCACAAGAAAACAACACACATAAACTGCTTGAGTAAATGCTCTCGAAGTATCTCTATTACTTTGAAGGATTAGTAATTACAAATGACATGAAAGGCTTTTATTTATAGTTGAGTTCTCCCAAAACCAACAGTAAAGATTGAGTTACATTGACGATCAAATTAGAGCCTATCTACAATTGAAATTCTTAAGCGATTGACTCAATCTTTTAAGATTACAAAATAAAATCTTCTAAGATATCACATCTTCTAAAATAAGTTTCCATATTTATCATGACGACTCTAATTTTCCATAAGTGATTCACTGGACTACCAAAGCTTCAAGTAGACGGGCTTCTTCACATGTTACACGAATTAGGCTAATTCAAGTAGATCAAATGAATCCTATTTAATCAATCGATTTCCACGAAATGCTCTTTGCGCATTCGTCACGGACTTTGATCTACAGCCTGTAACACTAACACATAATAAAATCATCTTACAATTACAACCACAATTAAAATAAATTAGTAAAATGCACAAAGTAATATTATAATTACAATCAATTTATTTATATAACTATAATTAGAATAAATAGTTACAAAATCCGTAAAATTGAAACATTGACTTCAAATCGAATAAGCAGTGTGGGACATTGTTTAATTGGAGTTTAATGTTTAGGGTAGGCAATTGGGGCAAATTTCTTAAGCTGGATCCTACAACCCCTTTTCTTCCTTAATACATAGGTGACCCCAACATCTCCCACCTCCCAACCATTTCTATTGTTATTTGCATGAAATTGAGGGCTGCCTTCATTACTGAAACAATGAAAGCTGCTGCTGCAAATTCTTGAAAGCCTTCCATTAACTTTGCCTGTAAAATGATATAATGATACTATAGAGGAGTACAGACACAGAGCCATGTACCTGACATGAACAACTCAAATACTACAAGCTTTTAAGCTTCAATAACACCCTTTTTAATTGTCTTTTAATGGCCGGTATGTTTAAATCAAGGAATTCACACCATCACCAAACCGTCATCATGCTGTGAGTCAGTTTGTAGAAGGGACCATTAGTGATGGTCCAGCCAACAAGTTGTCCATTGCTTTAGCCACTGACTAATCATCTTTATACACCCTACAAACAAAGCCAACAGGTATTTGGGTCAGTCAACTCTCCTCACTATAACTGATCATGAGTCGGATCACTTATCTAAATTCAAAGATTCACTTCAAATCTAAGAAAATTTGGGTAAAAATATAAGTTTAAAAAATTGGTTTGGACAAAACATAATGTCCGTTTTCTAAATGGGACGGGCCTTGAATAGGATTTTCTTAGCTTGGACCAGCTCGGCTCAGATAAGTTGTTTTGTTGTTGATTCGTTGTTATTTTGCTGTATTTCGCCATTATATGGCTACTTTTTTATTGTTATTGTTCGGATATTGTATAACTCTTATTGTATTGTTAATTTTGTTATTATTTTAGAGACATTTGTTTGCTAAGTTGTAACTATGTTAGTGTTATTTAAATATAAAGACTTTTTTTAATGTATTTTCAATTTATGAGAAATACTAATTTTAATATTTTTAATGTATTTTATGTATTATTTTTTTTTAAAATTTGTTTTTATATAAAACAAACAATCTAAAAAAAATTAATGTGAACGGGTTGGGTTGGACTTGAATTTGACATTTTTAATCTGGGAAGAATTTAGACAAAATTTTAAATCTATTTTTTATTTGAACCTGACTCAAAAACAAAATCAATCTAAAATTTTATAACAATCCGACCTGAACCCGTTCCGGCTTGAGTCATAATCAATTGTACTCCTCACCAAAGATTGGCATTTATATATTCTACATCTCAATATCACTTTCCTATTTTTCTTTTTTAATTCAAATCTATAGTATAGAAAGATAGCTATAGCTTTGTACTGATTACTTGTTGCTTTCACATTTATGAAGTTGGTTCAATATTGCTCATTTTCTTCCTAGTCTGATTTTTGTCCCAGCTGGGTTCAACTCAAATTAATGTTTATAGAGAAACTATTCCACAGTGAAGTTTTTAAATTTAATTATGAATATTAAAATAAATAACTTTTTTTTTATTTGTTTTGAACAATAAATTGAGTTTTCAGGTAGATTCAGACTTAGCCTAACCAACATTTCTATCGCTAACAAAGCTATAATCAATCAAACAAATGATGTGAAGCATTTTTCATTATAAATAAAAGTTGGGCAAAATATTACATTTCAAAATATTATAATCAAATCAGGTATATTTTCTTTCTCTTTCATCCCATGATTTTGTGGTACAAGACAAATAGAATCATTATTAGACTTTGATTCTAAATATTAGGTTGTTTGATACATTTGGAGTTTAACTCAATTATAGGGTCTTATTAAAAAAGTTGCCCCACCCCAACCCCAAATAAGGTAAAATCCATCCGAGGTTACTAAACTATTAATAACTTTATATTTTGGTTATTCGATTTCAAAAGGTTGTAAATTGATCATTCAACTATTCAAAAGTTTTCATTGAAGTTACTGGATTGTTAAAATTGATGTTGTATGATCTTCTTTGTTCACACCATCTGTACTAATCGAAAACTCTTATTCCCCTTCTCTTTTGCAATTTAGTTTTTTTTTTTTACGAAATAACTTTGAATGTCACGAATTTACAAATCAAATTCAAACAGCTTTTTTCTTTGATCTACAACACTAACAGTCAGATTGACTTGGATCTAAGATATGTTCTTCTACTCATTGGTGAGTATTGATCCACTATATTGAGTTAATCGAAAACTTAATTTTAGAATCATTCAATGACCATTTTATAACTTTTTGAAATTAAGTGATCAAAACGTAAATTTATTGATAATTTAGTGACCTTGTATCTAGTTTACCCATAAAAGAATAACAAGATGATTTAAAAGATAGGATTTGTATTTTATATTTTTCAAAATCATTTAGGATTGAATTATTTATATCGAATCTTAAAATTTTGTTTCCATTGAAACAATCAAAAAGCTTGTGAAGGATTGATTGAAAGAGAGGAAATTGGGGGAGTGAATGAGAAAACAAGGTCATGATTGATGAAAACAAGAAGCGAAGAAGGAAATTTGTTTGGCTCGTGGTTAATGTCATTTAGCTACATATATTAACCATCTCACATGATCCCTTAGCTAAGCCTAAGGGGCTATGCACCAATGCATGTAACTTTGAAAACCTTAGCCTCAACAGTCAAATTTTGACTATGGCTTTTATTTATGCCTCAGCTACAACTCTTGTCATTTTGTTGGTTAACATATCTGGCATAAATTGGAGCCTAAACTAATCATTTGATTCTGGGATTCTTATTTCTCGGATTTCTAAGGAAATTTGGGTAAGCCAAACATCCACACATTCTCTTGTGCTGCATAATCATAATTCTGTTTTTTTTTTTTTTTTTACTAGAGATGAATTTGGCTATTAATCTTTTAAGAAGAATGAAAATATTTTATTTTATTTTTAAATCAAAAAGAAATTATTTTTATTTGACAAGAATATCGTTAAAACATTAATTTTTAATTATGTTTGTATAATAATCTGTGTGAGTCATGACATTATTTATTTTATATACCATGTTAAATTAGAGCGGGAATATAGTGTTGGTCTCAAAGAAGGAAATGAGCTTTGTCCATGGGCGTTGAATGCTGAAACACCTTGAAAACAATGAAGCCCAACCACCAATCTTTATGAATTTTGATTTGATTCACAGTTCAAAAAAACAGGATTTGACCATCCATGTCCCTCTTCTTTCCGCCACTCGCCGACCCACCTAACTATGGTTCCCACTTTGTATTATTACACCATGTATGATGCTATATTATAATCCAATCCACTAGGATTTGTTTGGAAAGACAAGTCCCCCACTCATTCGATTGAATCACTCAACCAAACCACATTTTAGTCTTTTTATTATTCGAAGGCAAGAATAATGTTCATGGAAGAAAGAGCTACAATTGCAATCTCTAGAAAGTATAATCTCCATTTATAGGAAACTATACAAAGTTTCCCTTTAGAAAGGGAACATAATCATACCAAGTATACACCCATTTGATATACTCAAATTACATCATGAAAATTCCTCACTGTACACCAAGCAAACTCACAACAGAAAGATCAGAACCAAAACCAACACCAAAAATAAGGGCAATTTCTTTTTTGTTTTTTCATGAAGTAATAATTCAGTAGCAGCAAATTGGACATCGAATGAGTCCATTTTCATTACAATCAGGACACCTTTGAAATCCACACTCACCCTTTTCACCTCCATTGTCATCCTGTTGTTCTTCTTCTTCTTCCTCCCTTTCATCATCTTCATAATACACTTTACAACTCCCTGAACAAGTCTCACATGGCACGAATCTGATATCCCCACAAGCTTCACAAGCTCCACTACCTCCCCCATTGCAATCACCATCATCACCCACCATTTCACACCCTTCAACAGCCTTCTCCAGCTCACCTTCTTCATGCATTCGCCTTATTTCTTCTGCTCCACCGATGTATTTTTTCCCCACAAATACCCTTGGTAACCCGCCTTTAAACCCTTCTCCTATTAGCTCTTTCAATTCCTCTTTGAACCCTGAATGCATTGAAACATCTCGTTCATCGATACGAACTCCCAAGCTTTTCAAAATCACTCGAACATCACAACAATCCTCGTGTGTCTTTCGAACACCTCTTAAACTTGTAAAATACAGAACAACCTTATCCTTTTTAAGTGATTCCCTAAAGCTAGAAATGATTTCAGGGTCGAAATCTGTGACCCCCAAATCAGCTTTGTTATCATCAGTGTCTTGAATTTGAAGCCACTTGGGCTTTGGAACATCAAAAGAAAAACTCCTGAAATGACCTGGAGATCGAAGGGGACTAATATCTTCAAGCCCTGCCATCATTTCCCATGTATTGATTGTTTCAGGCTCTCCAGGAGGAGTCCGAATAGGCGTCTTGGGGACAACTTTTGGAATCTTATCTTCAAGCATTTTCGACCATATTTTGGCTTCAATCACTTTCATATTCAACCCTTTACTCTCTTCTTCAACTTCCTTCAAATCCCCATTGATTTTGGAGCCATTTTCAAAAGCTGCAATGTTGATGGTGCCGCCATTGCTCTGGTGGTTGTCTTCTAGCTTGAGAGTGCCTAATGTTGTGGATGTTAACGCCACGACATGGTAGCTATCGCCTGTGTGCTGAGCCGGATGATGAACATGCATCGAATAGCTTCTTGGAACAGGCGAATAAGGAGCCCGGCAATGACGGCATCGTTTTTGCTTGGAACTAGCACAACCCATAAAAAAAACAGGGGAAAAGAAAAAGTGAAAACAGTGAAGAAAAATATGGGAATTTTGAAATGTGATTTGATGAATAAGACTAAGAGAACATCCCTTGTTAAATGAGCTGGATTTGTGAGGTTTTGGTGGAGATTAAATCATTAAAAATTGGGGATGAAATAAAGAAATATTGTTGATGATGCAACAAAGGAGAGAAAACCCAAAAAATCAGGGAATTCCTAGGAAGCTTCACTTACAGAAAAGATCCGATAAACAGACATGATTTTATTCATCATTTACCAGAATTATCTAATCACAAAGTTTGAAAAAGAAAACTGAAGATACCCAGATGAGGAATTGGATTAATCAAGTGAAAAGAAGAACTGGGTTTCAGAGATCTCGGGATTTGGAATAGAAAAGAAGATCCAAAAAAAATGGGTTTTCTTTTGCAGAAATGATTGAGAAGAAAACAAGAAGAGGAAGAAGAAAGAAAAATGGGAATGCAAGAGAAAGTCAAAAAGAAAATATATATGAATTTTAAGGTTATAAAAACAAAAGGGGGAAATTTTTTCAGAAAGATTTGATTATTCAAAATCAACAATCAACAGCTGATTGATGATTTTTTTGAATTAAAAGGAATTGTTGAGAGATGGGAATTGTAGGTGAGATGAAGCTTTTAATGAAAAAGATAATTGCTCTTACTACTATCCATTCTTTGTTGTTAGACAGTACTAAATTAATAAATATTTTTTATACCTTTTTTCTACTTTTCTTTTATTAATAATATTATTGGCACAATTTTTTTTTTAATTTCATATCTTTGCTACCCAACATAGACTGACTCAAATGTTTTTTAAAATATTAAATATTTTTATATTTTAATAATTTAAATATTTTTTTATTAATGTATGATAATTTGAGACAGTCTTGTGGGAATTAAAAACAAAAAAAAAATTGAACAAAATGCATTTTGATTATATACTTTTAAAACGAAAAAAAATCATCAAGAGTAAAATAGTTATTTTTATAACAATTGAAAAGTTATTAACTTTATGAGATATAATTAAGTAAATAATGTGATATTAGTTAAAAATATTATCTGAATTTTTTTAAAGATTTTCATTTCATTTTGTTTGATTTCATATCATATTTATCGGTTGAATTAAAATAAATTGAAAAATATATCAAATCATTTAAAAATATCATACCATATTTTAAAATAATTATATTCTTTTCAAAATATAACTAGTATGATTTTTTATTCCTTTAATATATAAAAATTTTGGTAAAAATATTATGAAAAGTTTATACTAAAAGTTAAATTGTATTTTGACTCATCTACTAAAAAAATAGCAAATTAGTAGAAATAGATAAAGTTTTTAACAGAAAGATAAATTTACTTTTTGATATAATGTACAAAAATTAATTTACTCATTTTTTTAATAGAAAAATACTGAGACCTTTACCATATTTTTACGAAACTTTTATGTTCAAGAAATAAATTATAATATGCACAACCACATATTTAACCTGCTCGATTTTTGGGAAGATTAATCACATCAATCACTTGTTATCAAAATCTTTTTTAGGTTTAAAGTATTTTTTATATTCATTTTACATTTATCAAGATTTTTTTAAAATTTATTTATTAATATATACATAATTTATTTAAAAAATGTTAATTCTACTTGACAAATTAAAAAAATTAAGGTGTTTTGAGTGAAGTTTTAGAAATTTGTTGGTGTTTGGCTTAAGAAATGATTCATAATCTTTTAGTTTACATTAAAAACAAAATAGAGAGAAATGATTTCAAATTTACTTATCAATTAATTGATGTTTATCTTTTTAAAAAAGTTAGTTTGATTGAAGTATTAAGTATTAACCTACCTCAACTAAATATTTAAGTTTTAAAAAAAATAACAAATAATTTCGAATGTGAATTGAGTCTTAGTTCAATTGGCGTGGATATTGATGTCAATGTAAGAGAACATGGGTTCAAATACAATGAAACATATTATCTTCCTATTTATGGTTTGAGAAAAGACTACAGATAATTCTAGGAAATGTATAGAAAAAAACAAATATGATTTGATGAAAGGATGTTCATTGCCCCAAGTATGGCCTGAATTCGAGTTGACTCAGTTGCATTACTGTTAGGGTTTTGTCCTCCCGTATAATTAAAAAAAATAGACGTTTGTTTTATTTTTTTTGAAGAAAAAAAGATAATTGTTAGATTTTAACTATTCAAAATTTTGTAATTTTCCTAATGTTGTATTCTTATTAAAAACACATTTAATAAACATAGTAAGAGTATAATAACCATAATCAAATATATTTAAATGCTATTAATATGATATATTTATTATATCTATAATATTTATGGGTTATTATTTTAGCTAAAAAATTATAGAAGACTATATTTTGAATAAAAAAGAAAATAATTGAAATGATTATAAAATTTATTATTTTTAATTTTTTTTTGTTAGTGGAAAAATGGAATAATTATAAAGGTCAACAAAACGCGGGAATTAATGCTTAAATGACTATCGGTCTTTTTCTACGTATACCAATCGCTTACTACGCGTGAATCCGTACTTCAATCTTACAGTTATTCATACATTCTACTCACTGATTTAAAGGGATATTGACCGTCCGATAGTTTGTGCATTAGACTGCCTGTCAAGGCGCGTGGGGAAAACAACTTTTGAAATGAAACTCTTTGATTTTGCTTTTTTTTGGCATAATATTAAATTTAGCTCTCAGTGTTTATATTTTTGTCAATTTGATTATTATTCCTCTTTTTAATTAAATTTGACCTTCAATCTTTTAAAAAAGTCGAATTTGACCATCAACCTTTCAAAAAGAATTAAATTATTATTTTTTCAATAGAAATATTGACACTACATATAAGACAAATAGTAACATGTTAGCATGAAAGTACACGCGGATTATCATACGGGTTGCTGCACTAACATTATTAAAAGAAATTAATATTTTAGTTAACATTTTTGTTAAAAAAATTATTTGACTCTTTTGAAAGGTTGATGATCAAATTTAACTCAAAAAATAATAAGACTAAATTGATCAAAAAACATAAAAAATGATGACTAAATTTAATATTATACCTTACTGTTTTTGCATATAATGCTTTTGGTTAAAATAAATAAACAAATAAAACTTGCTTTACTTTTTACAAAACGTCTAAGGGTTATTTAATGCAAAGGTAAGAACATTAGAAAATGATTTAAATCCACAAATGAAAACCAATGTTTTTAAATCAAATAGATTAAATCAACAATTTTTAATTCGGTCAGTTCGATTGATCTAACTATTAATTCAATTGATTTATTTTTTAATAATATAAAATAATAATTATAAAACACTTATGAAAATGAATTTAAATTTTGACTAGACTTAATTATAAAAACATTTAATCTTACCCATTTTAGTTCATAACCCATAATAAAATAAAAAACCTTAAAAGAAATTTATGTATTTACTCGATCTCACTTTCTTGTTTTCCTTCCCTTTTTCATCTATAGGCTTGACCTTAGGGGGTTGTTTGAGAATGTAGCCGATTAGGACCCAAGTTGGAAGGGGCTCAAAAAAATATTTTTTTTAGCTTTTGGAAAAAAAATTCAGATTAAAATAAATTAATTAAACGCCTAGGACTTTCAATTTTTCACAATAAATGTTTCATTTTCTATTGCGTCAAAACTTTTTCAATTTTTTTTTAAAAGAAGCCTAATTTATCATTTCACCTAGTGCCCCAAAAATATCAGGAACGGACCTAGCCGTCTAACCTCAATTGTTCTTCTCTTTCATTAGTTTTTAGCTTTTTTTTACCCGGTCTCACTTTCTTGTTTTCCTTCCCTTTTTCATTTATAGGCCTGACTTTAGGGGTTGTTTGAGAATGTAGCTGATCAGGATCCAAGCTGGGAGGGGTTCAAAAAAATATTTTTTTCATCTCTTATGGCGTCAAAAATTTTTCAAATTTTTTTAAAAAGAAGCTCAATTTATCATTTCACCTAATGCTCCAAAAATATCAATAATGGACTTGACCGTCTAACCTCAATTGTTCTTCTCTTTCATTAGTTTTTAGTTTTTTTTTTCTCCTCTAAAGCCATGAGAAACCCATCTCTTCAAAGTTTAAGGGTATTAGTAGAGTTTATCTTTATCTATTTAACTTTATTTTGTTTCTCTTTCTATCTTTTATCTCTTGTTATTTTTTTTAGTGAGTTTATCTCTTGTTATTTTGATTTGCTTAAGATACAATCTTATAGTGGTATTGTTTATATGTTTTGAGGTATCTATTTTTTTTATAAATACCATTGCTATGTTCCTGAGTCAATAAATTTAATGGTTTTCTCTGAATCTTATCTTTATCGATTTCGATCTTACCGACAATTAATTGATCTGAACCAATTCAAATAATATCGGTTTCAATGATTATTCTCATTATCCAGTGATAAACACTTTGATAAAGTATCAAATAGATCTTAATCTAATATTCGTTCAAAAAATACATATTCACAAATTTATGAAAGATATTTATTTACAAAATAACAAACTTTTGGTTACAACAAGGCCTAACAAAAAGGGCATGTTTATTGTCAATTGTCCAATATTTGCAATAATATGCTTCTTGTTCATATCCATAGTGTCATGTTAAAGTGTCTTTATTTATTTTCCCCCCCACATGCAAACTATAATTTATCATTATCCCTCCTGACATTGGTTGTTGCATGATCTAATTTAATTTTTTTCCAAACAAATGTCTTTCACTCTATCTTCAAATTTAATAAAATAAGGTGTATGAGCTTTTAAAGTCTTTTTATAATTTTACCTCAAGTTACCATGTAAATCCATACAATAAGGAAAAGGAAAAAGTTTTTCTTCATTCCACAATAATAATCACAAATCACTTACAATTCATTTTTAGCAAACTTTAAATCAATAATGAAACATAAAACAAAATAATATATTGATTGCCCAAGAAATTCTTCTTCATCAGAGTGTTTGAGAGAATTTAAGGGTTTTTCACAGCATCCCCTAAAAACAATAGGATTCTTCATATATGGTGAAAGAATATTAGAACTTGACCTTTCTTTGTTTTCCAATGCTTCACTCTTAGATACGAGTGACTTGTAAAGGTTTTTTCTCAATCCAATAACCATAGGATCACACTGATGCCATGAATGTTAGGTTCCTCCGAATAAAAATGACATCAAACTTCTCCATATTCTGCTTATATTGATTCATTCTTCAATATCTACAGACGATTATAAACAAAATTTTGTCGCTTTATCTGCTGGCAACGTTTATCCTTATGTGTTTGATTCGTCTACAGTGTGGCTTGAGTCTTACTTTTTTCTCCTTCAGGTCGTGGAGACCTGATACAAGTATCGTTTGTTGTTTCTGATATGGCTTGATTTACATCAAGTGTGCATACTGTGTCTTTGGTTGTAATTTCTACAGAACTTGTCAATGTTTCTGGGATCTTTGGTATCCCTTTTCTTTGTACTGATGTTACAATTAATGATATCTTACCTTGAAAAAAGAAAATCAACAAAAAGACAAACTACAATATGATAAAGCACGTTGTGTTATAAATACGTTTTGTCATCAGTTCAATTAGCAAAACCGAGTTATTTTCTTAAATTATCTGTTAATTATTCGAAAATAATAAAATGAATTATTTGAATATGACCAAGGATTCGAGGTGGAACTTGACTTTTCTTTAATTTAAAGAAAAAAATGGACTCAGATTAGAATGGTTCTACATACATAATTTTTAGAAGAATGACTTTGACCCAACTATTAACAAAGCTATTACTATTTGTAAACTAATTGAAGGGGATGGGATTCAATCATTTATAGTTAATTAATTATTAAAATCATATTTGTAAATTATGATTAAAGATATAAAAAAAAAAAATACTCCTACTAACATGAATATGAATTCAATGTATTAAATACGAAATTTTGCTCCTAAAATTAGGACAAATTAATAGCTAAATTAATTAACCACATTTCTAAAAATTAATGATTTAACAAATAACGTGTAAAATGGAACAAAATGTAACAAGTTGGTGAAAGGATTATGAGGATTTTTTACGCTTTCATGATGAATTTTCTTTTCAATCTTTTTGTAAACTTACAAAATGGGTGAATTTAGTCCAACATAAAATTAATTGCCTTTCACAGAATCATTAATTAATTGTTGTTCATGAATGAAATATTGTGTTAATGATGTTTGTTGCATGTCAAAGTATAACTACCAATTTCTTATTTATATATAAAAATAAAAAATTAGGAAAAGAAACTTTCTTAAATTTGACAGCAAGGAGTACACGTGTATCCATGCATGGGGATTGGTTGAACTAATTATTACGTACATTTACGTGGGCAGTGGAATGAATAGCTTCACCATGTCCACATGGTGGAACGTGTCAAACAAAGGTAACCAAAATTAAACAACTTATATAAAAAAAAAGTTTTCAATAATGGCTGCCCTTCATTGCTAACCACGCCATTCTCCATAAGCTTTTTTTTCTTAAGCTTTTTCAGGTTAAAATTTACTTCAAGTCCCTGTAATTTTTGTTTATTTGTAATTTAGTCTCTATTTTTATTTTAAGGTATTTAATCCTTTTATTCTTAGAATTTAAAAATGCAAGTCCAATTGTTAACATATTTAATTTTTTTATTAAATTCAAATTCATTATAATATCAAAATTTTCTACATGATTTGCCAAGTAAATTTTTTTTTTTCAAAGTAAATTTAACATAAAATAATTTTTATAGAGTTAATAATTGGACTTAAATTCTTAAAAGTAGAAGAATTAAATTTATAAAATTAAAGATAGAAGAATTAAATGATTTTAACTTTTTTATATTGTTGAATGAATGGAATGTTTTCTGTTTAGGAATTTTAAAAAAAAAAAATTATCTTGCAAATTAAAAGTTACTTAACGAGAAAATGTGTATATTTGTGATCAGTTGAATTTGAAGAGAATTGGAAATATTTTTTGGAAACATTTATACCTTTCAAATAAATTAATCACATTAAAATTTATTTGAAAATAATTTTATTCTTGATTGATGTTTAAAAAACGTATTTTTCAACCTGATTTGCTGTTTTCAGAATAATATTTTCATTGATTTTAATCAAATATATATTTTCATATGATTTAATCGTACTGTAAATGGATTAACGTTTAAAATAAAAATATACATAAAAAATAAATAATGTCACCCAAAAAATATTTTGGTAATGAAAAAGGGCAAACGCCCTAAACTAACTAACTAATCATTAATAAAAAGAAGAAAGAAAATTCTCATAGAATCATCCAGTAACAAGCGTATGACCCCTTGGGTTGAACGCCAAAGTTCAGTTTCCCAGGCTCATATTCTCCTGCCAAGTTCTCTTAAATAACCCCAACTAAACAATAGAGAGGATGCCACTCATTACGTCCATTTTTACTTTTTATTTCTTAAGGTATTTATGTTCGGCAATTAATTTTTTGTTTTCTGTAGGTTCATTAAAAAATGGATGTTAATCACGAGTTTTAAAATTGTTTTATTTGTTATCATATCAATTAATGTAAAAAAATCTTATTCAAGTTGTGTTGATACAAACAATCAATAGGGAAGAGACAGAAAAAAAAAAGTTTATTGTAAGCAGGTCAGTTCACCTATGACAGGTGGAGAATCAAAGTAGGGAGATATAAGTTAAAAGAGCCGAGGGAGAAAAGAGAGGAGGAAGCTGGAGAATGCTAAGCTATTAGGTGGAATGCTTGGGAAGGAAGAAGAAGATCCTCGGTATCTCGTGTATTGGGGTATATAGAGGGGTTCCTCTTGTCATGTAGAGCCATATTACCAATAATACGGATGGTAGATTACTCGTGTGGTCGATTAGGTGATAGATCCATTACATGTAGTTGTTGATATGCAAGATACTATGTGATTCTGCTCTGGTGTACTCCTTGCAGAGGTTGTTATACTTTTGGTGATCCTTCAATGGTCTCCCATTAGAAGATAAAAGGGAATGACTTCCTTACAGGTATGTGAAGTACGTGAGTGACTGGTCATGAATGACCAATTGGATGGTCACCACTAAGAGTATAAAATGAGGGGTCATTTGTGGGTGCCTACTAAGCCATTTCTCGTCTTGCCATGTGTCCAAGCTGGATTAGGGGTATAACAAGTTAAATTGATCTAAAGGCTTTGTTCCAAGCAAGAACTAGACCTTGATTCAAACCCCACATCTCTTCCACACCAATACTGCAATTGCCACAATATTTTTTTTTTGAATCCGACAATCCTATTATTATAGTTGTTATGTATAACGTTGCTAGCACCAGCTATCAACCTCCCTTCTTTCTATTTCTCCCAACTTAATAAAATTTCCCTCGTTAGCCATATATTAACAGTATTCCCAGCTATCATTCCAGATTCATTCAGGCTCTTGCAAATGGCAAAAATTTTCTATTCAACGAGAGTACTTACATTGGCCAAGTTGAACTCATTTCGCCACTTCCAACAAGCAACAACGAAAAAGGACACTCTACCTGGGTGCATTTGAAGGTTCAAGCTCCACCAATCTTCCATATTACAATTGGAGAAATCGAGATTATCATTTCCTCCCAAGAAAACCATCCAAACCACCTTAGCAGCAAATCAATATCTGAGAAAATGTATCGTGTCTTCATTAAGCCACCTACATATCTTACAACTCCCATCTTTAGTCATTAGCATTGGTCATGATTTTATTCTGACAAGCTAGTCATAAGAACATTTGCCCTCTAGGTTGACATTGAAGTCTCCAAATTAATTTTGCAACATGGCATTCCAAGCTTCTCTTAGTTGCAAGAATCATATAGGCTGAGAAAAAATCATTAGAAGTCTCACCCCATTTCAACTCATCATTTATAGTTTGATTCCAATCACGCATTCTTCTGAATCCCATACCTGTACATGCTCTTCCAGTTAACAAGCTGAAGTTGTTTTTGTCTCAATGTGGACTCCCTATGAGAGTTTATCAATAGCATCACTTATCGTGAGTGGAAGCTTTAAAATTTGCATAGTGTAAGGAGGAACTGGAGCTACTGTATCTTTGATAACAACACTTGGAGGAACTATGGAGAATCAGTTAAGCATCCAACTTGCAAATTTTCATTGGCCACCCTCTCATGAATAAGGCATACTCCCCAGTATTTCCCCATGTCACTGGTAAGGGGTATGTTCTCCATTGTTGGAGTTTTTTAACTAAAAATAATAAGGAAGCAAAACGTTTTAAGATGTGAAACATTTTTGCCATTAATTGTTGTATGCTAACAAAGTATAAAATTGCTTTTATTTCATTCTTTTTAACTTGAAATGTTAAATGCTTAAGCTCTTTTAATGAGCAGTAAAGCTTTAACCCCATGATATGAATAGGATACAATTTCTCGTAATCTGAATTAAAATCAATTGAAATAAACCCTAGCAGCTATTGATTGGATTTCGAATAGAAAGTTGATGTATGCTTACAGGAATTTGATAAACAATATAAATTATAAATACATGGTGTTGCCCAATTGTGGCTACAAAGAGTCATGCCATTAAAGTATTCATACTTTGAGTTGGGAATTCAAATGGGGAAGAAGAAAAAGGTATTACTTTCAACCAATTAAATATTTATATTAAGACGACGTGTTTGACCATTTTTCAGGCTTAATAACAAGCAATTGAAAATTTTAAAATTAAAACATTTTACGGAGGTAATGGCTTATTCAATGGAATGTCTGTCGGCTAATTGCTTCTAATTTAAGTTCTTGGGTTCCCACTAAGCCTATTTTTATTCAATAATATTTTAAGATTTATATCTTGCTTTATGTATGTGGTATGTTAAAATTTTATTATAAATTCAGATTATATTTGTTTTTTATTCATAACTTCTATTCATTAATTGATATTGGCCCAATCATTGATGATGTATTAAATTTTATTTAGGGTAAACTACCGTAGTAATTATCTAATTATTAGTAAATTTATTTTTTAGTCATTTAAGTATGAAAAGCTTCAAAATGATCACTCAATTATTCAATTTTATCTTCTTTACTCACCAACAGACTAACAATGGCAACTTTTAAAATTAACATAATAGCAACTTTAACTTTCAACATTTATACATTGTGTCAATTAAGTCTGTATTCTAAAAACTCGCAACCCCAACATTTATACCTTGTGTAATTGGTATAATGATTTATTTGACCCTTCAACTTTACAAAATAGTCATTTTAGCCCTCCAATAATTTTTTTTGCCTTTTTTAGCCTTTAAACTTGTTTTTTTTTGTCAAATCACCCCAAAATGGATGGAAAAATTAACGTGTTTTAATTTTTCTGATGTGGCATACACGTGAATTGCCATGTGGATGATACATCAGTATTTAATTTATTTTTTAAAATTTTAAAAATTCAAAAAATATATAAAAAAATATTTTTAAAAATTAAAAATCATTAAATTATTAAAAAGTATAAAAATATTTTTAAAAAATAAAAAAATTTAATTAAATACTGATGTGTCATCCATACAATAATCCACGTATATGTCATGTCAGACATATTAACAAGCGTTAACTGTTCCCTCTATTTTGGGTAATTTGACAAGAAATTCAAGTTCAAAGGTTAAAGTGAAAAATTAAATGGAAAATTAAAACGACTTTTTCTATAAAGTTGGAAGATCAAAAAGATTATTATGTCTTTTTTATTCAATAATTTTTAATATAAAATTATTTTTTTTATTATATATAATTTAATTTAATTACTATTTAGGAATTATTTCTTTTTTATATTATAAAAAAATAGGTAGTAATTGTTTTTTCATATTTTTTATTTTTGTAAATAGATCTTCATTTTTATTTGACAAAAATATTTTTTATTTTAAAAATTTAAAATAAAAAATATTTTATGAAACCAAAGTAACCTAACCTTTTTTAAAAAAAAAAATAATGATAGAAGATGAGATTCACTTGATATCTTAGCAACTCTTATATAACATCTAAGTTCCAAAATTGGTATTTGAAAAGTTGGTGTCTTTGAGAATGAAATAACACTTGAAATCCAACTACCAACCCTACTCCTCCCCTATTATTGTTTAATTTTTTAAAAAAATTATGATTTTTTAAATAATTGATCCAAATTAACCGATAAACCGATCAAATTGAAATTCAATGATCTAATTGGTTCAACCACCTCAGTTCTAAAAATATGGAGAGCTAGTTAGAATACCAATAAAATAAAAACCACATTAAACTTCTATTATCGACTGAAAGATAGAAGATAAAAAAAATTAAAATTTGAAAAAATTGATGACTAAATCAAAAAAAAAATCTCAGTTAAGTAACTTAAATAAAAATACTCTCAAAATTAGATGATTATTTGTATAGTTTACCTTAAATATTGATATTCAAACTCGTGATTTAATATAACTTTTTTTTGGTGAATTAAAAACAATTACAAGAAATTACTTAAAAATATGTCTAAATCTCCAAAAAGGTGTATCATATAATAGAAGCTCTCTTTCATTATCAATAATCATTTTAGCTAAATTGTCGATCTCTTTATTATCTTTTCTAGAAATGCGATGAATTAATTAATGCAGAATTTTTAAAAAATACAGTAAATGGAAGGAACCAAATAAATTATGGTTGGGGTTAATGATGTATGCTTTATCAATTTGTTTTTCTATAAATGGAGTCTCGCTGTAAAATGTGTCACTAATGAACTCAAGTTTGATTAATGACTTATAACTTCTTTATTTGAGAGCATAAAATTTGAATTTGATTATTCATGAAGAAAGTAACCACATCTATCCTCACTATGTTTCCCCATATCTCTTTAAACTAAAAGGCAAATATTTTAAACAAAGGCAAAAAATATATTAGCTAGGTTTATGATTTTGCTCGGTAAAGTGAAAAAAAAATAGAAAAATGAAAAATTGAATAGAAAACATAAATTTTTTTTTGGTAGGAGAAATAAAAAAAATGTATATATTACTTTGTAGAATTAAAAATGGAAGAAAATAAAATAAAATATTTCAAAAATATATAATTTTAAATTAATATGCATATTTTTATCGTTTTTTTTTCTCATCTTTTTAATTTGGAAAAATTGGTTATTATATATTAGGATGGAAAATGATATCTTTTCTATTTTTTTTTCTCTCACTTTTCTTTTTTTTATCAAGCACATTCAAAATTTATTTTCTTTCCACTTTTTCACTCTCTTCTCATTTCACTACTTTTCCACCCAACCAAACACACTTTATATATTTTCAAGGAAATTATAATGTGATAAAAACATGTGCAAGTGCTATTAAAGAGAGAGAGAGAGGGGGGGGGGGGGATAGGTCCACTAAACCTTCAATATGTAAGATATCATATTACACAATGTCCCACACCTCTCCATCGTTTACACTGTTGATGATGACCGTATCTCAATTCTCGAACTAAAAATCGCTGTCTTTTGGTATGTCCGAAGCCCCATCATGTTACAACGATGGTATGAGTCAAATCCATAGCTTATGAATGATTTTCAGGCTAACATTGCCATGGCTTTCCCTCCTCATTCTTTCATCTTCCCGCCCAATGAAGATCATAGTAATGATCATCTCTTTTCCCTTTCTTGCCCAGCCCAACTCTTCCCTGGTATGCTCTCTCTCTCTCTCTCTCTCTCTCTCTCTCTCTCTCTCCCTCCCCCCATCTGTCTATACATGTATATTATTTGTTTATGGTGCACCTTTTATGATGAAAAGATCAGTGTGTTTCTCAGGTGTTGAGCAAGTTCACGTGGAGGATGAATCATCTGATGATGATGGATCGCATGTTGGTGAGAAGAAGAAGAGGCTGAAGTTGGAGCAAGCGAAGGCACTGGAGAAGAGTTTTGAGTCGGGTAACAAGCTGGAACCGCAGAGGAAATTGCAACTGGCTAAGGCTTTGGGGTTGAAACCAAGGCAGATAGCCATCTGGTTTCAAAACAAGAGGGCCAGGTGGAAGACCAAACAATTGGAGAAAGATTATGATGTTTTGAAGAAACAGTTTGAAGCACTCAAGACTGACGCTGATGCACTTGAGGCTCAAAACAACAAGCTTAGTGCTGAGGTAACTACCGCTTTCTCATCTTCATCAACACTTGATCTCATCATAGCTTCCGACTAGGGTTTTAATTGTTCTGTTGTCATGTAGTTATTGTCTTTGAAGACCAAAGATTCAAACGAAATAAGCATCAAGGATGAAGTAAATGAGGGTTCATGGAGCATTAAAAACCTTTTCTCAACTTCATCAACGAGGCCAACAAGCATGGTTCAACTTCTCCAAGGCTCAACAAGACCAGACCTCCCGTGCACTAAACCTGACCAAGTAGTTCAAGAAGAGGGGTTTTGCCATCTGTTGAATGAAGTTGATGAGCAGCAAGGTTTTTGGCCATGGGGTGAGTAACAAGAAAAGTTCAATTGAGTCAAGAGGCCAGTTTGAGCTTAGCAAGTGATTCAAGAAGAAAATTTGGGAATTTTCCTGTCAACTTCAAATTCTTGTTTTGGTTGTTGGTTGGTGTAATTGGATACGTTTGATATCATTTGGGCATAAAAATCAATATGTTGGCTTGGCTCTGAAATTAAACATTTTTCTTGTGATGTATTTTTATTTGACATTGAGTGGTCTCCCAAGCTTCGGCATGGATCATGAACCCCTTGGATTCCCTACTCAATGGAGCCTACAAGTTTGTGCTGTACATTCACAGATAGCGAGACGCACGTGTCCTGTTCCACAATTTGCCCTGGGTTCTTATTATAAGAGTGCTTTTTTAAACTTAGGACTATTCATAATTTTTCCTCAACTCATAAATAGGAGGGGATAATGTCCTTAAGGACACTCGAACCCACATTTTCTTACATTGAAAACAATGTTTATGTCAATCAAACTAAGATTCAATCAGTTAAAATGAGTTGAATGTCATATTTTAAAGTTTAAAAGTATAAATGTCAATATAGTAGTAAGATATATTGTATTTCTTAAAAGAGAACTCAAATTTAAATTTTGAAAACGACATTATTAAGAGGGGCAACTCAATTATTTAACCTAGATAAAAAAAACCAACCCAAATATTTAATTAACTAACTAATTAAATAAGCCTTGAAATTAATTTTAAATAATCAATTAATTTATCAAATTTAATAATTTATTCAACTCAATTCTAATTTCATTAAAATCATGATGAGTGTACCATATTAAAAATTATGTGTGAACTTATTCAATTAATTGAATTAAACTAATTTTGATGACTACTTAATTTAATTTTCACTTTGAACTCAATTATTTAATTTATTTGTCAACTTAAATAATAATCCAAAGAAATTAAATTAATTCTATGTCATCTTTTGTCATATATAGAGAGAAAATGCAATTAGTACTATTGATAGTAATTCATGCAATCTATTTCTCTTCTTTTGATTTGTCCACTAGTCTATGCTTACACATGCAATCCATTCAGAGTTACAATGAGATTGATGGATTAATTAGATAAATATAATTAGGATTAAAATAATTTATAATTAGTGATCTATTTAATTCATTAAAAATAACTTTCGAAAAATTATTTTTGAAAAATAAATTAAATTTTTTTAAAAAAATTATTTTTTAGTGTTTGATAGATTTTGCATAAAATATTTTTGGTCCTTTAGACAAAATTTTCTAAAATTATTTATTAAAAATTATTTCTAATAAAACAAACACTATTAATTTAAAGAAATACTTGTAATCTTTCAATTTTAATTATCAATATGGTTATTTTTTTTAAAATGAGTAACACATTAAAATCAAACAATCATATGTAATATGTTAATTCAAGAAAATAGTCGATAATACGCTTACTAATAAAAATAACAAGAAAAATAAACATGTAAATAAGTATATGGTAACACTTTTTATAACATGTAAACAATTTTTTACAATATACTTTTTGGTCATAACTTTAGAAATCTTTTAAGATTTAAATAATATATTTTTATTATAACTTTATAAAATGAACAAGAGTTATTTTTATAATATAAGTTTTTAATATTTGTAATACAATTCTAGAAAGTTTTGGTCATAACCATCTCAAAAATTTATACATATTCATGCTTAATTATCATATAATTTTTATAATTTAGACTTTTATAAAAAAATAAAATATTAAAGTTAAATAATGTATAAGTGTTTAGAAAGCTATAGGATAATTATTTCAATTCTCAAGAATTGGAAGGTGCAGGTGAGAGCGCTGATAAAGGAGAGAGGAGAGTGAAGGGGAGAATGAAATTTTGGGAGGAAGAAGCCTAAAATTTCTGTTCATCAACCACCATTACTCCCATCGCCATCTACTGTTTGGTTTTCTCTAGATTACATCACAACCAATATATATATATATATAACTTAATATTAGTTAAACTTTAAGTAATTTATGATCTAATATTTATCTATTCATTTTACTTTTCATGTAAAAATTATTAAAAAAATAATACAAAAAATGTTAAATAGTCATGCGGTAATTTTATTTATTCAATTAATTCAAAATATTACTAGTAATCAATGACGAAATAATTATACTAAATGCACAAACCTAATATGGAATATTTATGATTGTTAGTAATATTTGCGAAGAGTGAAAAGGATTACAAGCTTTGTTCCTTAATGATTGTCCTCCTACTTATTGTGTGCATTGTTTAGCTCATTGATGGGTGTCGAGTTCACAAAAATAAATTTTTACGCCTAAATAATATATAAATAGGAATATAGGAAGTAGGGTCAATCCCATAAAGGCGGAGATATTTAAAATTGTTGTATGGTTTAATCAGGTTATGCGCCTAGGCAACTGTCGTGCTCACGACGTGTGACGATCTGTGTGAAAATAAAAAGAAATGATTTAAATCTAATAAAAGTAAAAATAATTAAAATCAAAATAACAGTAAAAATAAACAAAAATGAAATTGAATTGAATGAACCGTTGTGACGATATCCTAGCTTCATGATCAATTTTGGTTCCGATTTTGAACTGATCCTTGATAAGAGATCTTCTCATTCAATCGATAAGTCAATTATAATGATCGAGGATACCTCAAACCACCAACCTTTCTGCGCGTAAATCATTTCTGGGAACACGCAACAACTAACCATTATCGAACGAACAAACATGAAACACACGTCCATGATTTAGCTCTCTATAGTAACCTTGCAAATTAATAGGGTACAACTCGAACCAACGACCTCAACCGTGCAAGTTGTTTAAATCCAATTTTTATTTCTCTTGATGGATCCAACCAACCACTTAATTAGACACGCCAATGTGTTCCTTGGCTGCACTTTCATGTAAAATGGGTTATCACATTTGTTTTGTTGTTTTTATTAATTGGTACTTCAATTTGACATTTCTTTTCAATTTGGCATTTTATTTTTTAAGTCAAATTTGATACTTGAACTTAATTTTTTTTTAATTTGATATCTAATATTGTTTTGTCTGATTTAGTACTTGAACTTGTCAAACGTTATACAAATTACTCCAATATACTAACAACGTTTTTTTTTTTATGAATTAACAAAAATAATCAATGCATGACCAATATGTAGCAAATGCCATGATATTTCTTTCTTGTATTTTAAATGTTAATTACCTTTGTTGGAGCCCAATTTTGATCGGGCCTTAGCTTTTGATTTTAAATTAATTTTAAATTTTATTTAAATTTAAATTTAAATTTATCTTAAATTTAAATTTATTTAAATTTATCTTAAATTTAAATTTAATTAAATTTAAAAGGATATTAAAATTAATAAATAAAAAGTCCAATGTCCAATTACATTGTTGGCCCAATTTGGCCTATTTCCCTTAACCCATTTGCACCCATTTTTGACCCAACTAAGCACCAGCCCAAAGCAGAAAAATCTGCCCACTTGTGCTGTTGCCACCTCCAGCTTGGCCAATGGGAGTGTGCCACGTCAGCAACCACTTGCTCTGATCAGCCACCATCCTCAGTTCACCTGCCACCGCCGCTGTTACAAGCTTCACTGTCTGGACCTGCAAAAAGAAGGGAAGGATTAGAAATGCATTAAATTGTAACAAACAAAAGAGAATTATAGTGAAAATGGCTATAAAAGCCAAACCAAATTCTGTACAAAGAGTTACAAACCCTATTCTCAAAATCAATATAAAAAACTCTGTTTTTGAAATCAAAATAGAAAGCCATTTTTTAGCAACCATCCAGACAGTCACTAAATAGCTTTCAGCCAAACATCAAACAAACAGTAAAAGAAAGTTCGATTCAATTCCAGATCATCCAAGCATCAAAATCAGGTATATATGCATTCATAACTGGAGTTTCAAAAGTACTAATATACATGAACATGTATTAATTGCTTTACTGCCAGCATTTATGAGTCTTTTATTTTTCAAAGCAGTAATTAATAGGATAAGTTATAACCTTTTAAATATTATTAATAATAATGTCATTAATAACAGTTATAATAAATATTAGTATTAAATAATGATTAATAACATTCTGTTAAAATAAAAAAAAGAGGAAAATGAAAGGGCGAGAGTCACCCCCTATGTAACCGTCGCCGTGGTTGGAGCCGTCGTCATCGACACCGCCCAAACCCTGCTCCTTTGATCGCGACCGCATCTCGTCCTTTTCGGCCCTGCGATGGAACAAAGGGAAGGCTAAATAATAAGTAAAAGGATAATAATAAGACGAATCCCAAGCATGCTGTAATGGAATCAAAGAAACGAAATCTGAAAAGCTTTCAAAATGAGTTTGGTTTCAAGCATCAAGACTTAGAGGTCCATGTTTCAAAATGGT
Source organism: Gossypioides kirkii (assembly GCA_005610355.1). Taxonomy (NCBI): domain Eukaryota; kingdom Viridiplantae; phylum Streptophyta; class Magnoliopsida; order Malvales; family Malvaceae; genus Gossypioides; species Gossypioides kirkii. Next base: position 48,352,220 of record CP032248.1, read on the forward strand.
TTTAAAGAAAAATTCAAGTTTAGAGTTTTGAGCAAGGTCTGAAGATTGAAAATAAAAATGAATAAAAGAAACAAAGGAAACCAAGGACCAAAACAAGTTTTAAAGGAGGAAAACCCAGTTTTGAATAATGATAAAAAAGGTTGTTTTGAACAAAAATTGTAAAAAGAATAAAAAGGAAAAGAAGGGAAGAGTTACCTTCGAACCTGCAAACAGTGGCCGGAGGGGACCTCGGCGTGGGCGCGTGCGGTGGTCGACCAGAGAGGCGCGACCGCGGGGTGTCTTCGGAGCCGGCCCGTGCGGCGCGTTGCCCAGTAGCGACCGGCGGACGAGGATGGCCGGCCTTGGGTTTGAGAGGGGAAAGGGAGAGAGTTGAGAGGATGAGAGTTTTTTTTTGAAATTTTTAAATGAATTTCCATAAAAAAAAAACCTTAAAGTGTTATTTATACAAACCCATGGGCCGATCCGACCCGACCCGAACCCGCCTCAGGATCCGCGTGTTTTCGCTTAATGGTCTAATTGCACGTTTGGTCCTTCCGCTTTTTTATTTGTTTCAATTTAGTCCTTTTTTCTTTTTTATTATTTACAATTTTGCCCGATAATTTTAATTGGTTTTCAATTTAATCCTTTGACTGTTGGACTGCATTGGAGGCTGCCACGTGTCACTTTTTGGTTTATTTATGCATTTGGTCCCTCTTATTTTTAATTTTTTTTAATTTAGTCCCAAAATCAAGTTCTGTTTAATTACAAAATTGGCCCAGGAATTTTGCAAGATTTACAAATTGGTCCTTTGACTTCTGGATGCCTGTGGGGCTGCCACGTGTCACCTAATCTTTGGTTTTATTATTTATAGGTCCTTGAACTGTCCAGAAATTATATTTTTACCCCCGAACTTTCCAAAATTCCATTTTAAGCCCGATTTCACCAAAATTTACCGTTTTACCCTTGAACTTTCTAAAATTCCATTTTAACCTCGTTTTCACCAAAATTTACCATTTTACCCCTGAACTTTCTAAAATTCCATTTTTGACCCCGATTTCACCAAAATTATAATTTTACTCCCGAATCTTCCAAAATTCCATTTTTGACCTCGATTCCACCAAAATTACCATTTTACCCCTCGAACTTTCCAAAACTCCATTTTTAACCTCGATTTCACTAAAAATTACCATTTTACCCCCGAACCTTCCAAATTACCATTTTATTCCCGAATCTTCTAAAATCCCATTTTAATCTCGAATTTTTTCAAAATTACATTTTTGCCTCCAAGAGTCAAAATTACCATTTTGCCCCCGGGTATCCAAAAGTCTCGTTTTCAATCTCGATCGCGTCGTTTTTCCTCCTCATCATTATTTTCATTTATTTTAATCATTATGCACCTGCATTTTACATTTTTGCATATTATTATTATCTCTTCGTATTTAATTTCTCTTATTAATTGCTATTCGATGTCTTAAACTTGCATGCTCGTTTTCAAAGTAATTTTAAAGACGAGGCAATGTTCCTCACGTGTGAAAGCTTCGAGAAATCATGCCCTAACGTGTCGGGTGTGATTTTCGTATAACTCACACACGCCGAATATTCTCTTTTAAGATTTTATACCTGTTAACTCCGAGATTCCAAGAGTATCGTGGCCTAACGTGTTGGTCATGATTTTAATTCTCCGCGAAAATCGAAGTAAACGGGTATTCTATATTTGATTTTTTTTTAAAAAAAAAACTGTGTCCGAGGATCGCACTTTAAATTTAATACGAAATTTTCAAATTCTCAAAATATATCTACATATATATATCACAAATAATTCTAAAAACGAGGCAATGTCCTTTCGCGTGAAAATCTAAAAAAATCGCGCTTTAACGTGTTAAGTGTGATTTTTGTAATTCATGCAAATCGGATATCCTTTTCAAAAGTCTACCAAAATATCCTGCAATCTTATATATTTATAGACAAAGGATTTTAAAACAAAAAAGAAACAATATTCTTTCGCGTGAAAACCTCGAAACACCATGCCCTAACATGCTGTGTGTGAATTTCGTATGATTCACGCGATAGGATACTCCCTTTAAAGTTTCCCGAAACGTCCTTCAATTTTGAAACTCCGAGAATATAGTGCCCTAATGTGTTAGACACGTCTTCTAGTTCTCATAAGAGATTCGAAACACGAGGATGAATTTTCTTAAAAGAATTTGATATGAAATTACAAAACCTTTTAAAATAAATATCGCATTTTAAACTTGACTCGAGTTTTCCATTGTTTTCATAAAATAAGACTCGAAAATAATCATGTGGTACCAATTCTGGGCGTACGAGGGTGCTAATCCTTCCTCGTGCGTAACTGACTCCCGAGCCTATTCCTCTAGATTTCGAAGACCAACTTTTCAAAAAAATGTTTTTAAACGTTTTGTGGTGATCCAATCACACCCAAAATAAAAGATTGGTGGCGACTCCCTTTTTACTCCTTATTTTCCAAATTTTAAAATAATTTTTCGAAACTTCGTTTTTAAAGGTGGTTTCGACAACCTTTAGTTTTGTTTATTTATTTCATTTTATTAATTTAAAATAATGAATTTTTAATTTTTTTTTAAAAAAAATCTTGTTTTCTTATTCAATATTAATTCATTATGCATAGAGATGCTCATGAGTCGGGTCGGGTTTGGACTGGGTCTAAGCATGATATTAACATATTTTATTTTTGCTCAAGCCCGGCCCGGCCCGAAATCCAGTCCTAAAATTTTGTCCAAACACGTCTATATTTGCAAAAAGATTAACCCAAGCCCGTTTTAGACCTGTCCATATTATATTTTAAATTTTTTTAAAAAAATATTTATATTATATTATTGTAATATTTAATAATTTTATATATTTTTTATTTATTAAATTTTTTTATATAGTCATCTTAACATTATTTTAATATTTATATTATAGTAGTATTATATATTTAGTATATGTTTTATTTTTATTTTATGTGTTTTATGTTACATAATATATAAAAATAACATAATATAAAATATTATAAACTTAAAACAGGCCGGGTCGGACTGGGCTCAGGCCTTGAATGTTCAAGCCCGAGCTCGATCCATATTTTAAATGGGCCTAATTTTTTTTGCACAAGCCCATTTTCGAGCCTAATATTTTTGCCCAAACCCTCCAAAATTTCAAGCGGGCCTTTGAGCCTGAGCAAATAACCCAACTCATGAATAGATCTAATTATGCATAGCTCAATGCATAAATTTTTAACACGAATTTCCTCTAATATTGACGTTATTTTTGCAGAATAACACAACTTTCTTTTAACATCGTTTGTACTTTGGAGTAATTTATATGACACTTAACAAGTTTAGGCAACAAATTGAACCTAAAAAATTTTAGGTACCAAATTAAAAAAAAAATGGTCAAGTTCAGGTACCAAATTGAACTCAAGAAAAGCTAGGCACCAAATTAAGAAGAAAATGTCATATTTAGGTATCAAATTGAAAAAAAAATTAAGTACAAAATTAAAAAAAAAATCAAGTTCAAGTACTAAATTGAAACAACAAAATTTATATATCAAAGTTAGGAAAAAATATAAAGTTGAGATATTAAGCATTTGCAAATTATTGCATTATTAAGTTAATAAGAGATGATAATCCAATGAATTTAAAATTGGCAATAAATAAAGTCGTCTAAATACCCAAAATTTAAAAGTAATCATTCCTTTAAAGGTTAATGGTGGACATTGGGCTAAGGCCCATAGATCCAGCCCTTTTAAGTTTGAACCAATTTCAAACGAATTTACCAAAAGAAATAACCATCAATTAGTAATATTAGTTTTAAATCCGGAATTCTATTTTATTTTAATAAAATTCTATATTTAACATTAATACAAATTTAAAATTTAAAATTAATAAAAAAATTAGATTTAAGATTTTTTTTAGTTTAATCAAAATCAAATTATAATTTATAGAATAAATAATCTCTAAAAAGACTCAAACTTATAATATAACTTGATTTAGTTATGATTACTTACAAATGGTTTACTAAACAATACACAAAAACTAAACATTAAATAGCTAAATCGAACGAATGGTTCTAATAATAAAAAGGATGTTGTTCATCCTAAGAGACTCGGGTTCGAGCACTTGTGTGTGCAAGATGTGTGCATTGTCAAAGAGTTAAGAAAGTATGAATAGATACTACCATGTAATCACATCTGTATATTAAAAAAACATTAAATAGCTACAAAAACTATTTTGTGTACTTATTATTAATTAGATGGCCAATATTTAAGGTAGTTAATACTTAATTGGATATATCACTTTTTTACTAGTATTAGTATCGATATGTTTTGGTATATTAATTTTAATTTTATCGTTATTTAAAAAAATATCCGATATATATATATATATATCAACAACATTTATAAATATCAAATAATGATATTGAATAAATTTCAAATATAAAATATTATTCAATAAACATCTTTTGAAGTCACTTGAAAGAAAATGTGAATTAATCTAAGAAAGATAGGTTATCGATGTATGACATATTTATAGAGAAATAAATCGTTCTGTAGATTGCTAGATGAACATAATGCGGGATGTACCACCTTACTACACCTCATGATAGATTAACACTATTATAGTTGTCGTTTGCAAGGGTATAGTTAAGATTTGTTAGTATTTGTTTATTCTCTAGTGTTCCCTAAAAAAATTATTGTAGAAATTAAATTATAAAATCATCTCATACTATGCATATAACAAATTAATTTTAATAAATTTAAAATAAAAATTAAAAATTATGTTTATTTATATTTCAAATTTTATTTTTTTTGTATCAATAGGTACACTATATTTCAATCAGCATGGTTAATTAATCAATACACACCCCATACAATCAATACCAAATAAAAATTACACTAAAATGCAACCTAAAATTTGTTGTTTAAATTTACTACTAAAATAGAACATTTCAATTAATATAAGCGGTACCAAAATGAAGTTGACTACCTTACCAATATCAAATACAATAGATTAATTATGTAAAATAATTAATAACTTAGAATCTCATGTGATGACTTGATGGTCAAAAGTGTTTACCGTTTCAAATGTAAATGAACTCAAGTTATACTAATTGCGTTTACTATTTGAGCTTTGTCATGTTATTATAATTCATAATTCTCAACTTAACTCAATTTTACAATAAAATTTTCTTCCAAAAGCTTACATGAAATTTAGTTTTGTGGTCATACTAGTCATTGACCCAACCAAGAAAAACTTATTAAAAATTAAAAAGCAATTCATCTAAATACTAAAATCAATTAAGACTAAAGCTAAAAGTAGTTGATTGGAGAAATTTAGAAAAATGAAATAATAAAATGTACAGAAATTAGAGTTCAAGAGTAGTTTACAGAAAAAGGTTTGTATTATTTTCATCTTATAATTTTTTTTTAAAGTTAAACGGTTGGATTATATTAGAAAATAATAAAGTGGTTCCCAAAAAAATAACCGATTTTGAGAACTTAAAATGACAATAATAACACCTAACAAAAAGAATCAAATTTAACTATCTAATAAATCACTTTCCTTTCTCTCACAACATTTAAAACAGAAAAGAATTTAAAGTGACTTATCGTCTATCTCTATCGAGTCCTGTTGCAAAGACTTTCTTCTCGTCTCCTCATCAACAACAACTCTATTATTAACTTACAAAATTCTTTTAAACCCTAAATCTTATATCTGATAAGTAATAAAACTATACAAAATTTCTCCTCATATTTCTTTTCAAGTGTAAAGAACAAAAGAATTATTTTTAAGATTTTTTTTTAAAATTTGGATGTGGGATAAGTTTCTTTGTGGGTTTCTTTCAAAGTTAATAATACATTTACCAACTTTGGGATTAATTTAATAATTTCGTTAATTAGACATTATATATGTCTGCTTTGATTCTAATTGTGGAAAATTCCAAAGTCTCACATGAACATGCACTCTCCCCCCCCCCCCCCCTGAAAATCACATGTTCATGCTCTCTTAAAACTATATATATATCAACTATATCATCCTCTAATTATTTCTTTATATTGGAAATGTCTTGAAATGATCAATATTTAGAAAAAAAAAATATTGAAGACCCTTTTTCCCTTTTTTACAAATAAAATATTATATTATTGTAATTGTAATTGTAATTTTCTCCACCCATCACATTCTCAACATGGAAATGTAGTTTGATAAGTTAAAAAAATCTATATTGTACTGAATTAATCATAAATATTGAATTTTAAAAATTATTTAATTTACAATTTTAACCTTACAACATACCATGTGTTTATATTACCATATATGTTTATCAATCTATATTTATATTCTTATATCATCCATCAATCTATATTTATGGATATGTATCAATCTAGTTACTTAAAAAACTGTTCAATAAATTGATGTCACGAATTAATCAAATGTAAAATTAATTAAAAATAAATATTATTATAAGAATATTTATGTTTTTTTTATGGGTGAAAAACAAATTTTATGTAAAAAAAAAGAGAGCATAAAATAATAATGAAATTTTGATTGAAATGATAAATTTTAATATTTGGAAAGTTAAATGTCTTATTTTAGATTTTTTTTTAAATTTTAAAAGTCAATTCGATTAATTACCATATCAATTCTAATTTTTTATTTATTAAAGACAGAAATTGTGGCTGAACCTTCGACTATATCTACAAACAACAAAGTAGTTGTAACGTTTTTTACTGTTAAAGAAATATATAAATTTTTAAAAATAGAATCAAGTCATAATTACCTGTAAAAAAGAGTCATAATTACCTGTAATTAAAACAGTGCAATATGAGGTTTTATTCTCTGGGCTATGCTTAATTAGTTTGGGATTAAAAACACGAATTTTAAATTACATGGTTCACGAATCTCATATGATGATCTGATAATTAGGATGTTTATCATTTTAAATATGATTAAAGTTTGAATCGTATTAATCACGTTTATTATTTGAACTCTATTTTATTTTTATAACTCAAAAAAAAATTAAAAAAATATAAAACAAAAAAGTCATAAATAATGTATTTAATTTTCTCATTCAGTATTTACAACAACAAGACAAAACAAAACAAAAAAGCAAACGTTTGTAGCCTGTAGGCCTTGAAACAGGATGACTCAAATCCAACCATACTGTTCTTTTTTTTTTTCTTTTGTTAATTTAAACTTAGTTTTCTCAAAAATTACAAAAACACACACAAACTCTCACTCCTTTTCACGCGAAAATACCGCTCTTTTCTCTTTTCCCCACCTTTTTTTTTTGTGTGTGTGTGTGTGTTTGTGTTCTTCTCTTTCATTTTTAGCTTTCAAAGTTTTTCTCATTTCTCAAATGCTACTGCATTCCTTTCCCTTCTTTGAAAAAAAATGGAGAATTTAAACTCTTTGTTTTGCCTCTTGTTTTCTGCCTAAGTGTCTTTTTTGGAGTTGTTTGTTGTTACTCTTTGAAGTAAATTTGAGTTGAATGTTTTGTGTTGGGTGTCAAGGCTAAACTGAAGAGTCTGGGGTTATTTGTTTTTTTGGTTTTTTGGTGGGTTTTCTTCTGTTGGGTTTTTATTTTTGTTTTGGATTTTCACATTCTTCTTAATATTAGCTATGGATTATTGTTTTGAGTTGTTTTGTTGCGTTGCATGTTCTTTTCTTTGAATGCCATTTAATTTTAGACCTATTTTGTAATCTGGGTTTATGTCGTTTTGTGTTGTTTAGTTTTCATAGAATCAAGTTTTTTTTTTTCAGTTTAAAACAAAAGGATATCTGTTTTCATGGGAATTCTATGGTTTCTCTTGTTTGGTAGATTTTGATTATTAATTTTGTTTTAAAAAACTGATCTTTCTGGGTGTTTTATGGTGACATGAAGTGTTATTTAGACAAGGGAATTTAGTGTGAAGATTACTTGCAAAATGGGATTAGTTCCGGGTGATATCCAGGTGGGGCCTTGGAATGTTGAAAAATCCAAAGGGAAAAAGAAGAAAGATAGTGAAGATGGTGAGCCTGGATGTTGGTTTAAATTTAGGTTTATGGGAAACTGCTTGTCTCCAAGAACCAAAATGGAGGGTTCCACTAGTGGAACCAGCACTCCATATGGTATATAAATTTAATTTGTTTATTGGTTCTCTTTCACTGCTTTTGTAGTTTCTTTGTTCATGTTGATTGAATATAATTTGACAAAGGGGGCATTCCAATGATGAAGTGAAATCTATCAATTGATTATATAATTAGCACTCAGTATGGTATATAAATTAAAATTTCTTCTTGGTTTTCTTTCACTGTTTTTTGTAGTTTCTTTGTTCATGTTCATTGATTATATTCCTTGTTAGATATTGATTGATTATTTGAAAATGGGGTATTCCAATGCTGAAGTGAAATCTATTGATTGATTATATAATCTCTGCTTAATGGTAATTGGCTTTGCTTAGACTCATCTGATTTCTTATTTTCGTCCATATTGGCTTTCTAAGTGTATGTTGATATGCTTAACTGTATGCATTTGTTACTGTTGATATGTTTGATGAAAATCAATGATGTTATGTCTGTTTAGGTGTTCAAATCTATTGGTTTTTGTTGCTGTACTACACGATGATCTCTTTCCTGTTGTGCCCTATCAGTTGTACTTTAATATTCTCTAGGGTTATCACCTTGTAGTTTTATTTTTGTTGTCTAATGCGTAATGTCGATTTTTGTCTGTCGTTTGGCCTTCTGATTGTGTCTTGATATGTCTACTGTATGCATTTTCTGACACGTGGATGTTCGATGAATTGTATATTGTTTATCGATTCAGTTCTATGCTTTACTGAGCTAGCTGACTATGCCCGTTACGACATTGATTTGATTCTCTTGATGTACTACTATTGCAGTGATTATTTTCCATTCGTGCATATTTGATGGATGGTAATTCCACCAACTGTCTAATTCGCATCTACTTTATGATCACTGAGATTGTCGCCTTGTAGTTTATTTTTGTCATTTAATGCATAAGAAAATGTCGGTGTGATTGGCAATGACCTCAGGAATTTGGCCACGTGATCATCCTTTGGTGTTCATCCCCTTGTTTTGGAGGTTTATATAGATTTCTAATTTTTTTTTCGCTGTTTTTGTGGAAATCAGCTGAAAGTAAATCAACGAACGAGTCAAATGACACCGCAAATAAGTCGAATGACACCAGCAGAGGTCAGCCAGTTGTTCCAGTTGTGACATCTTCAACTACTACCAATGCTGGAAGTACTCCGTCGACTCCAAATATAAGTGAGGAGCTTAAAATTGCTTCGCAGCTTAGAAAATTCTCCTTTAACGATCTTAAGTTAGCAACAAGGAGTTTTCGACCAGAGAGTCTTCTTGGTGAAGGCGGGTTTGGTTGTGTATTCAAAGGTTGGATCAGTGAGGACGGAAATGCTCCGGTGAAACCAGGCACAGGGTTGCCTGTGGCAGTCAAAACCCTTAACCATGACGGACTTCAGGGCCATAGAGAATGGCTTGTAAGATACTCTGTTTCTGTATCTATAGTATTTATAAATGCTTGAAAGCGCATTGGAATCTCTTATTAAGGCATAGGGCTGATTCATGTTTTTGTCTCTTTTGCATGTGGCAGGCTGAAGTTAATTATCTCGGTGATCTCCTTCATACTAATTTGGTCAAATTGATCGGTTATTGCATTGAGGATGATCAAAGGCTACTTGTCTACGAGTTTATGCCTCGAGGAAGCTTGGAGAATCATCTCTTCAGAAGTATGTAATTAAACTCCTTATTCATAGAGATTTATTAACTTGCCTTGCTTGTCTTTCTGTAATCGGTAAAGCTTTTTACCAAATTAAGCTGATAACTATAAGCTTCCTTAGGAAACACCAGAGCACTTAAAAGATATTTCTATATTTTTGTATTGGAATTTGCTTCCAGTGTTGGATGCGAATTTAACTAGGTAATTGATTGTTATTATACTTCATAAACCGGATTAAGACTACATATAAAGTTGTAATAAGGACTGGCACTGAAATTTTTTTTCATTGTATCTTTGGTTTGTTGCCCCTCAAAGTAACCACACACAGTTCTGTGTTCAAGAACTTCGATCTCATTTACGAACACTAGGAAGGAATAAGAGTTTCTGTTACCGACAACATGGAGATAACATAAAAACATATTATTGTAACCTTTCATACTGTTTTGGTTCACAATACGAACTGTCTAGTAAAATAATGATTGTTTGTTTAGATTTAGTTTAATGGCATTCATTTTATCAGGGTCCATGCCTCTTCCTTGGTCCACCCGAATGAAAATTGCACTCGGTGCTGCAAAGGGTCTCGCTTTTCTTCATGAGGAGGCTGAACGGCCTGTAATATATCGAGACTTCAAAACATCGAATATACTGTTAGATGCGGTGTGTGACTAATGTGGTAAAAATACTTTGCTTACTTTAACTTGTACGGTCTATCTTCTGAAATATTTCAGAATTTTCTTCAGGATTACAATGCCAAACTTTCTGACTTTGGACTTGCAAAAGATGGTCCAGAGGGAGATAAGACTCATGTATCTACTCGTGTAATGGGAACCTATGGCTATGCGGCACCTGAGTATGTTATGACAGGTAAATATGATTGCTTCTTTGAAGATAATTTGACAAATATTGATATAATTCTGTTAACTCGTAGATCATGTAAACATTAACTAGAGTATATGTTCTATGAGTGTTCTGATTTCCTCGTAAAAACGGGGAGAAAGAAAATGGAAAACTTTTGTCCTAATTAGAACCATCTTTTTCCAGGTCATCTTACATCAAAGAGTGATGTATATAGCTTCGGGGTGGTACTGCTTGAGATGTTGACTGGCCGAAGATCCATGGACAAAAACCGACCAAATGGGGAGCATAACCTGGTGGAATGGGCTCGTCCCTATCTTGCAGAGAGACGAAGATTTTATCGACTTATAGATCCCCGCCTTGAAGGGCACTTCTCGATAAAAGGTGCTCAGAGAGCTTTTCAATTGGCGGCCCATTGCCTTAGCCGTGATCCGAAAGCCAGACCTTTGATGAGTGGAGTTGTTGAAACCTTAAAGCCTCTGCCGAATCTCAAGGACATGGCTTGTACTTCTTCCCAGTTCCAAGCCATGCAAATTGAGCGCATGGCATCGACATCAAAATCTAGAACTGGAACTAGAGCTCCGGCAGCATTGTCAATAAGGAATGGACAACCTACAAGGAGCCCTCTTACTCAGAATGGTCCGCAGATCTCCCCATATCATAACAACCTTCCTTACCGGTCACCAAAACCTAACGCTGGCCAACCTTTGCGTTGAGTATATGCTTATCCCCGGCTTGTTTCGATTTCATTTATGTGTTTTTGATCTGGGGATTTAAGCAAAACATTGGGAAAATGAACATGAGGCATGAGTTTGCAAGTTGATGCTGACATGTTCTTTTCTTAACAGTGAGTAATTTATGGCCATTGTTGCCCATTATGGTGGTGATCAATTAGAACAATTCAGAAAAAAAGAAATTGCAGGTCTTTAGAATAAAAGAAAAATGGTTTGCTGTCCATTACTGAATTGTGTATGCCATTTGCCTTTTATTCTAAGTTCAGTTTAGACTCATTAATTTTTGGATAATATATGTTAGAATTATTTCCCAAGGGTTGAAATTTTTAATCAAATAATTTTCAGGTCAACATGTTTTTCTACTCTTTTAAATTCAATATTTGAAACCACAAAATTAATCCAGCCATTTAAAAAAAATTTTGTTATCTGTCTTGAGAATCAAACCTGAAATACATTATTGTTTAAAGTTGTAGGAGATTCGACAAGAACAATAAAGAAGAAGACAAGGGGTTTTTTTGGTCTAGGAGGAAATCGAAAACTTGAACACCATAACATGCTTGTACTCTTCTCCAGGATAAACAATAGTAGATGGGAAATTTGGATGATTAACCGAGTCTGGAAATGCTTGAGTCTCCAAACACAAAGCTCCATGTGGTTCATAAACATATCCACCTTTCCCTTTCACATCTTTCAAGAAATTAGCCGTGTAAAACTGCACTCCTGCTTGGTTCGTATACAACTCCATCACTCTCCCCGATTTCTTATCTTCCACCACTGCTGCTTTCTTCAGCTTGCCTTCCACACCATCGATCACGTAGTTGATATCGTATCCATTTTCAAGTTTGTTGATTCGGCTTCCCACCGTGTGAGGTTTGAGGAAATCGTAAGGGGTTCCTTTGACGGTGGCGATTTTGCCAGTGGGAATGAGTTGGCTGTCCACTGGAGTGTAGTGGGAAGCGAAAATCTGGACTTGTTCGGATAAGATGTCGCCACTGTTGTGGTTGCCGAGGTTCCAATAGGTGTGTTGGGCGAGGTTGACTGGTGTGGCCTTGTTTAGAGCTTTGGCCTTCATTCTCACGGTCAGCCTGTTGCCTGGGTAAAGGGTGTAGGTCACTGTTACTTTGAGTGCACCAGGAAATCCTGTCCATTATACAAACAACTCAAATATCAGATGAATGTTTCAACCATTGGAATTTGGTAAAAGAGAAAATTTGCAGTCACCTTCTTCACCATCATAACTATCATAGCCAAAAACAATGGATGGAGCATAGCCATCTTTCTTGTACTTCTCCACTTTCCACACAACATCACTAAATCCAACAGGGCCACCTGATAATAACAATAATCATTATTGTTATTAAAACATAAAATTTAGAAGAGATGTTTAAAGGATGAAAATTGAAGAATTAGTGTACCATGAAGCATGTTTTTGCCTTCATTAGGGATCAATTTGTAATGGACTCCATTCAAAGTAAATTGAGCCCCTCCTATTCTGTTAGCAACCCTTCCAACAATGGAACCAACATACGAAGTATCATTCTGTCCAAAAAAAAAAATTCCAAATTGAAAAATTAGGAAAATCCTCTAAGATATGTTCACTATTTTGAAATAAATTTTTTAAATCAAAATGAATTTTATCCCACAAATTATATTCAAGTGTCCACCTATACTTGACCGTGTGTGAATTAGAGGTGCTCATGAACCGGATCAGACCAGGTTCGCGTCAGGTTTAAGTATGATATTAGCATATTTTATGTTTGCTCAAATCCAACTCGACTTAAAATCTAAGTTTAAAATTTTGCCTAAATCCATCCATATTTGCAAAAGGCTAACTCAATCTTATTTTAAGCTCGCCCATATTATTTTTAAAAAAATATTTATTATTTTATTTTATTTTAATATTTAATAATCTTATACATCTTTATTTATTAAAAAATTTTATATAATCATCTTAACATTATTTTAACGTTTACGTCAGAGTAGCCTTATATATTTAGTATAAGTTTATTTTTTTAATGTGTTCTAAATTACATAATATATAAAAATAATATAATATAAAGTTTTATAAACTTAAAATGGGTTGGGTTGGGGTTGGGCCTTAAATATTCAAGCTTAAGCTCAACTCATATTTCAAACGGGTCTAATTTTTTATCTAAATTTATTTTTTGAACCTAATGTTTTTACCAAATTTCTTTTAAATTTCGAACTGACTTTCGAACCTGAATGAATAATCCGATTCATTGACAGATCTAATGTGAATACAACAAAAAAATAAGGGATTTTCTAGACTGAATTTTCAAAGTTTTATCCTATTTAAAACAATACAAGCCAAGTACTAGAGTCAAAAATATAATTTTCTAAAGAAAAGATTTGACTTTTCAAGTCTAAATAACAGTGCTCATAATTAAATAATTAATATATAAATAAAAGTTTTTAAAAGAACAAGAATAATTACAGGAATATGCTAGATAATGATCATACAATCAAGAGGCCTAGGTATTTATTTCCACCATTGTCTCAGCTTCATAAATTCAGACCAACATGTACCGTTTAGTATTAATGGACAAAAAAATCCCAAATTTAAACCACAAAAAAATTAAAAAGCCAAATAAATTATATAAAATTTTGGATATTAAAATTATATTATATAGAACAAGCCTGCTTGCCATTAAAATAATTCATGGTATAGGTAGGTCAAACTGCAGCCGGCTTCTTTCAAAAGAACAGTTTGTATTTAATGAGCAGATTATATGGCAAATCCAGCTGTAACCTTTTATCTTTTTATGATTCTTAGAGGGGATACCAATCAATCATAACCCACTTTAGAAAATTAAAAATTGGAATAACATTAATAGAAAACGACAATAGGTGAGACAAAAGTGAGAAATGATTTTATCCACCTTCACCATATACCTTCACATGTATGTTGAAAAGAAAAATTGCTTACATTAATAATGTTGTTTCATCTAGCTTTTTTTTTTTTTTTTCTTTCCATTTTAATATTACAAAAAAGAGATGTTATTGTTTTTTTTTCAAATATGTATACAATATTTTAAGAGAAAAAATAAAAATTTTGAAAGAAAAAAAGAAGAGAGAGACAAGGTTTACCTTGTAGTCATTGACAGAATCATATCCCAGAACAATATCACCCATTTTGCCTGAAAATTATGAGGGAAAGTTTGAGATAAGTGAAGAACAAAAAGCTGAACCTTAAAAAAGACATGAAGAAACAATCCAAGTTTGGGAGTGTTTTGGGGAGAAAAATAAAATCCAAGGGGTAAAGTTGAAGAGAAAGGAACAGACCATATTTGTCAGGGAGGAAGACTGAAACAATAGTTGCACCCCAGTTGGTGAATTTAACACTCAGATCACCTTTCTTCAGCTCATATATCCCAACCTTCTCCACTGCTGCTGACCCATTGATAATTGCAGAAGCAACTATAATGAAGAAGGAAAACAACAACAAAGATACCTTAGCCATGTTGTGGATTTTGAATGTGACAAGGCAGATGAGTTCTTAAGGTACTTATAGGAATGATGAGAGTGGCTTTAAGTCTTTGCTTAACACCAAAATGAGCAGATTCAGGGTTTTAAAATATTATCCAAATAATGAAAATGTCCAAAGCTTTCTTTATTTCTGGCTGAAATACTGTTTTGACTTTCAGAAAGAGCTCAGTTTTTGAGGTGTCCCACTTTAAGGTATATTTAGTTAAGGTCACTAAATTATTAATAAATTTATATTTTGATTTTTTAATTTTAAAATTTTACAAAATAATCATTAAACTATTTAAAAGTTTTCATTTAAGTCACTAAGCTGTTAAAATTATTGTTGCATGACTTTCTTTGTTCGCATCTCTTGCACCAATCAAAAGCTCTCCTTTCCCTTCTCTTCTATGTTCAGCTTTTTTCATGAAATAACTTCGAACATCATGAATCTGCGAATCAAAATCGAAACAGGTTTCTTCTCTGATCTCCAATACTGACCATCAAATTGACCTAGATCTAAGGTTTATTCTTCTACTTGTCGATGGATAATGATTCACCATATTAATCGTTGAATTGTTGCTTGGAGCTCGCTAGTCGAACTTTTAAAAAGCAAACTTAATAGCCCAATGACTTAAATAAAAACTTTTGAATAGTTTAGTGACTTAAATTGTTTTTTAATAGTTCGGTGACCATTTTATAACTTTTTTAAGTTGAGTGACCAAAACATAAACCTACTTATAGTTTAGTGAACTTGGGTGTAGTTTATCTTTATATTTATGCATGTATAGCTAAAATGAAAATTCTAAATTGTGGACTTCCATGCTCTTAAATTGAAATTTCCAAATTGTGGACTTCCATGCTCTAATTACTGGTGGTTATAGTAATAGTTGTTGGAATCGAATTGAATTAATCAATTAGATAAAAAATCATTTGATATATCAATTCCGATAAAATAGTTTAATTGGCTAGGTTGTCAATTGCTTTGAATTAATTGAATCAATGGTTGAATCGAATTTTATAATTTTAATAATTTTTAATAATTTATTTAATTAAAAGTGGACCAACGGTTTAACTGATGGCCTGAGCAATTAGATCACTAGTCTATTTCCAAAAAACATGATTTAAATATTAGTAGACCATGAGAAATTTTTTATTGAGAAGTCAAAATAAAACTAAAAAAATTAGAGGTCAAAGCTAAAAAAATTATATTAAAATGATTTAAATTAAATAATTAAAACTTCTATTCAAAGGACTAAATTGCAAAATTTTACTATTGCAACTTTTCAAATTTTAAAAAGATTTAACCTGAAGCTTTATATTTGTTAGGCCAAGCACCGCTGGCGCTGCCCCTACTCACAGATTGGAAGTATTAATTTTTGGCAATTAATAATTATTTATGATCCTCCATAAGCCAGTTAACCATATGCTTTTGATTCATCATGGCTTTGGGGTTCTTAAATAATAATAAACTAAACATTAGAAGGTGACCTGGTGAGTTAGCAGCCCATGAATGCATTGGATTGAAATGGTAGAAGTTAATTAACATTTCTTAATATTTTATTTTTAAGGTATAAGTTGAATTTAATGTGTATAATTAAAACTAAATGCATAAACAAAATTACAATTACAGCATATACATTCATATAACTACAATTAGAATCAAATTATTAGACAAATGAACAAACAAATAGTTGGAATATATTTGGATCTAGACTAGAATATATTTGGATTGGATTCACATGTGATGAGATTTCGACCAAAATAAAATTTAGACTGAAACACACACATACATAAATGCACATAGTGAAACTCGAACCTGAATACTCAAAATATCAATTCCTCAACATTTGTCAATACTGCCAAAACCTGGTTCATCTTTCTTGGTAATATCTTCAACATTTTACTTGCTATACCTTTCTCAATATATGGTAATACAAATGATTCTATTTGTAGGTGATAAGTGATAAAAGTAACATGTTTTATTCTCATTCTTAATGTGTTTTTGGATGATTATTCGATTTAAAATAGTGAATTTTATGCTTCTAATACTTTAAATTCATGTTTCTATACTTAAGAGAGCATTTGAGAGCAAAATGAGCGAAAACCGAAAAATCAGAGCAAGTTTTAGAAGCCACACGGGCTAGACAAATGGTCGTGTGAGCCACACAGACATGTGCCAGACTGTTTCAAAATCGCGATTTGCACTCCAAACAACAGAAAAATACAATTTTTAAGTTTTTCGAGCATTCTAAGACCTATATATACCAAATATCAGAAGATGAGAGTGAGCCGTCATAGAATACTCAATAAAACAACTCGAAATGTAACACCCCTTACCCGATTCAGTCGTCGGACCTGAGTAGGTGGTTTACACAATTATAACATTTCTATTTCTTGTTACTTAAATTTCCTTCCATTGACCTTAAACGAAAGATTTTAATTGTTGAAATGAGAATTCTCGAGTTTGGAATCATTTTTAGTCAATTCGATTAATCGAAACAATAAATTTTTAAAGGTTTGATGGACTTCTACTGGTACTTGATTTTACAGGTATCGGTAGATATCAAGCCAATATTTGAGTAAAAACAACTGCAGTTTACTACCAGTAGAATGGGGAGTTCTACCGATACAAGTATAGATACTACCAATACTACCCATATTTTTACCGATATAACAAACTCCAGAGAGCAAGGTAAATTTGTCATGCCACTTCTACCGATACAATCGAGTATCCTACCGATACTTGGAAAAAACTTCTATCGATACCAAATAAGTCAGTAACTAAAATTTCACCTGTCCTGTACTTCTACTGATAGTCACTTGAGTTCTATTGGTAGAAGTACACAGGTCTCAAAATAACATTAATTTCATAAACATCCAAGTACAAACAATAATATCATTCCTTCAAAACACCATTCTAAACGAACAAAATACCAAAAACCATGTCTCTTAATGCAAACCTATACAAAATAACACTTAACCCCTATACATTCCATTATTAACCAAAAGGAGTTAGGCAACAAACTACTGAAGAAGGATGCGAGGGAATATGATTGCTCCGGTGATCCAAATCTTGAAAGGACCAAAAGTCAAAATATACAAAACAAGGAAATTAAGTAAGAATGAAGAATTGATACTCAATCTTCTAAGGCTTAAACGCAAGTTAAGTGTTCTCAAGGACTTCCAGCTTTCATACATTCATCAACATTACGACTATTGAACAAAATTTCTTCTATATCGTTATGATAACATGATCTTAAAATCAATTTCGTTTTCCTAAAGCACAACAACTCATGTATGTTTACGCTCGTCAGCTTATATAAGTTTATATAGTTCAACGAACTCACTTTGCATGTATATGATTTATACATAGAAGAATATATATATGTCTATAACATTTCATATTTGACATAACTAACAATATTCAATTTAAAATAGAATAAGTTATAAGTATAACTTACATGTTAACTGATTATTTCCACCCAGCTTAATTGACAGCTTTGTCCTTGCCTCGTACGTCCTCGGCACGATGTGAATCTTGATCTGGATAACAATTTTATCCATTAACACTTGAATTTAATTCTAATATAAGAGTAAATAAATTAGTTCATGTTAATCCATATTCACATATACAAAGTTAAATAGTCAAAACTCACCTATTTCACTATCCCTCCCTTTTACTCATCAAATTCATCACCCTTCAAGGCTATAATCAATTATAAATCAAATACCCACAACGCTCATTCATTAATGGCAACAAAATTCATCTATTTCCCAAATGGTAAAACCCTAGACTTCAAGGACCATCCAAGTAATTCCCCTTTTTTGATAAATAAAAGTAATACAAGTGCCATTACAATAAAAATAAATGGAAATTTGCACTAAAACCCTTACTTGAATGAGATATCTTAGCCGAAACTTACTTCCAATTTTTCCTAAGCTTACTTTTTCTCTCCCATGAGTGAGGATGAAGAAGAAAAGTTAAAGTGGCCAATTCTTCTTCCTTTCCTTTCTTTTTTATTCTTTTAATTTCTTTGTTATTATTATTACAATCTCTAAACATTTTTCACCACATATTTTTCATGATGATTTACTAACTCCTCCACTTACATATAACTATGGTTTAATTGTTACTTTGGTTCTCTCAATTTCCATTTTTATAATATTTCCACCTATTCCACTCATAAAGACTAATTTTACAATTTCCACCTTTAAGCATCTTAATAATATTCGTTCTCTATTTCATCCAAATTAGCCATAATTAGACATATCTTTAACCAACCCTTAACATTAAATATTAATACTTATTAACCCATTCATCGAAACACGTAGCCCCAAGCTATTGTTCTCATCCTCAAAGAATTGGGATGGTACACGAAAAATACCATTGAAGCAAACTCTAAAGCAGATTTCCATCAAAATTAAAGATCTCCTTTTGATTTATTTGAAGATTATTATGAGTTTCTTTATTTCTTATGGTTATATTATCTTTGAGATGTTTTTATTTGCTAGCATGAACTAATTTTCCAAATACCTAGGGAGATGAACCATAAGATGGATTCTATTATTTGATTTCTATTTTTATGCAATAAATACTTAGATCTTGTTCTCAATTATGTGTGTTTAATTCTTGGTTTAATATTTCTAGACTATTAATCCATGTTTGATGTGCTTAAATCAGAGGAGGAATAGACCCTGTTTAAGAGTAGATCTAGTGTAATTGAGTGGAGTTGCATGCAATCCTGGCATTTGAGAGAAGCCTTTGGCCACCAATCGAGCTTTATACCTATCTGTAGATCCATCTAGTTTTCTTTTGACCTTGAACAACCATTTACAAGAAACTAGTTTGTTATCAGGAGGTAGTTGAGTAAGAATCCATGTCTGATTCTTAAGAAGAGCTTGGAGATCATTATGAACTGCATATTGCCATAGAGAAACCTACATGGTTTCATGTATGCCCAAGGGTTTTGTACTTAGTAAATTGGTTGAGGTTGCTGCTAGATAGGTTTTTGGTTGAAAGACTCCTATTTTGCTTCAAGTTTTCATGGAATGAATGTTAGAGTGGGAAGGTAAACAATGAAATTGAGAGACTTTGATAATAGGAGGCAAGACAAAGGAAGATGTGGTAAGGGAGAAGGTTTAGGTATCGACTCGTTTTGAGGGCCCAAATTGGCCAATAGTTCCATTGAGGGCCCTAACATATGGTTAAGTGATGTAGGGACGTATTGGAGGCTGAAATCGAGTGAGAACGACACCAAAGGAAAGGGTATTACGAGATCCAAACCTTGGAATCACGATACCTCCAATAGGCTCAAGATTAGAGACCACCCTTCAGTGTTATCACAATACCCACTTTGGGTATCGCAATATCCACCCTCTAAGAAGACTCTCAAGTTTGAAACTATGTGAGGTATCGCGATAATGATATCGTGAAGGGACAAAATTGGACAAAAAGGGTAATCTTTGTCCACTCAAAATACCAATCATCGAAGGCTCGTTCAAGGGTATTTTGGGCATAAGAATTGGGTCAAAATAGTTGCTATATCAGCTAAAATTTGGTTGAGAGAGAAAAAAGGCCACATTACCTTAGTTTAGGCTTAGTTTTCTTTAGGTTTTCTCTTAACTTTTCTTCTTCTTCTTTTAGGGTTTCTTATTTTCATTTTCTTAGCTGTAGATTTTACATTTCCCAACAACTTTTCTTCTTATTTTAGTTGTTCTTAGTGTTAGTTAAGTTAGTTATCATTATAGCTTAGGCTTATTTTCACTTTTAGTCAATGTACCTTAGTTATAAGACATTTTCAGATCTAGCTTAATGTATTTCAATTTCTTTCACTTTGCACTTGTTAAAGATTGTTCCTTTTATGTTTGTTGTTTTAGATTTTATTGTTAAATGCTTCTCTTTACATGCCTTTAAGTTTTCTTGCATAAAAATCCCAACTTTTATATTTTCTTAAGCTTTGTTTTAATGGCTTCTTTGTTTTTCATTTTCATGGTTGTTAGTTTTATTTCCAGCATGAGTAGCAAAACCTTTAAGGGGGTCGGTTGATGGAGATATGGTGAGTTGATTTTTGGATGAATGACCAAATCGTAATAAATTGGACTAATTTGAATGAACTTAAAAACTTAGGATTGATAACCCTAAGGGAACATTTAGGCAAGTGAGACCAAGAGGAGATCTTGTTGGGCACCAATTCATTAGTCCCAAGTTAACTAGTGAGATCGAGAGATAATCTGGATTAATTTGTCTAACTTGGTAAAATGGAGATCAAGAGGTAAAATGGAGTCATTTTAGGAGTTTAAGCGATTTAGATCCCTAATTCGAGGATTAGTAAACCACATCAATGTCAACCGACCACCGTTTGTTATTTAATTGTTAATTTTGTAACTTTATATGTTTTACAATTTAGTCCTTACTAGCTAGATAGTAAAGTATATTAATTTTTCTTGGTTTTATTTTTCGTAATATAACTTTTTGCGATTAGTTGGTTAGACTCTTTATTTTACATACATGTTATTTAGAAATTGTTCAATCCACAATTCTCTTGGGTTCGATCATTGGAATACTCTAATGTTTCATTGTAACATTACAAATATTACAATTGACCTGTCACACTTGCAATAAAGTCGCGATAATTATATTTTAGTCTATTTCTCGAGTGTTGATCTTCATATCTCTCTATTTGTTCGTGAGGGCGGAAAGAGAGAGAGAGAGAGAGAAAGAGAGAGAAGTGATTAAGTTGTTGGTGTTGTTACCGGGGAATCGACGTTTGATTGAACTATTTTTATTTTCATTGTGTGTACTTAGAGAGATAATCAACGAAAGTCGAGGCTATAGATATGGCTTAGATTAGAGTTCTAAGCATACTGAAATATCTATGGAATAATCAGAGTCCAACTAGGAAAAGCAGTCTTGCTTGGAGTTTAAAATGCGGTTGTCAAATAGGAGAACACCTCGTGACATCATGACGTGTCGAATCTCCTTGTCACGACATCGTTGCCACATTTTATTGAGGTTTACATTGTATCGTCCTGACAAGCCTTACATGTTCTTCACTACGTCGGGCCTATTTTGGCCCTTCTTTGGATGTTCAATGATTGTTGTCTTAAGTACTTGCAAACTTTTCGATAAATGCGAGACACACCCCACAAATCTCCACATTGACTTGTATTTCTCATGTCTCTTTTTCCATGCCCCGTCACGGGCTTAACTCGAATTTTGAAGAATACCAAACAAGCTCAATGAGTGCTTGAAATTGTAAACTAAAAGACTCCTAGTCTTCAAATCAAAATTGTATAATGCAATAAGGGCCAATAATGCCTAAACAAGAGAGAAAACATCAACTCTATCCACCTGAATGTAACCTTCTATGATCAACCTTACCTCAAACACTCTGTGAATCATTCAAATCCTAAAGACCAAAAGAGGATTAGATTATTCTCTAAATCAAACACATGCTTGACATCTAACACGACTCCACTTTCAACCGGATTATGTAAAGTGCAATGAATCATCACCCTTGTCTTGGACATATCAACTACCTCCCTAATTATCCAAAATTGTCATAAATTGAAATTTGTGGTTCATCGAACTTCTCAATATCCAAAATTATTGTTGTGTCATTGAACGAGTCGATCTGTGAAAGCTGAACCTTGGCTTTGATACCAATTTGTTGGGGATCGACCTGTATAAATAATGAGATAGTAAAAGTAGAGATGAATGAGCACAAATATTTAACATGAAAGACCCTCAAAGAGAGAAAAACCACGGGCAAAAGAGACTTCAACTTTTCACTAAATGAGTAAACAAACGAGAGCATAATATAGGTAAAATAATCTTAAATGCACTAAATATACAATATGCAAACCCCAAATAAGAAACCCCAACTCAAGAATAAAATTCTCTCCATAGCTACCATGAAACTTTCTCCAAAACTCATATGCGACTATATCTTGTTGCCCTTAAAGAAAAACCCTTGTTGATTGGTACATCAAAACATGGATACAATAATCCCTTTAAATAAGCTTAAATTAGAGTTCTAATCATATTAAAATATTTCTGGACTAATCAGAGTCCAAAAGGGAGAAGCAGTCCTACTTGAAGTCTAATTCGCGACTGCCAAATAAGAGAACACGTCGTGACGTGTCGACTCTCCTCATCACGACGTCGATGCCGCATTTGCCTGGGGTTTACATCGTGTCGTCCCAACGAGCCCTACCTACACGCCATGATGTCGGGCTTGTTTTGGCCCTTCTTTGATTGTTCGTTGATTATTGTCTTAACTACCTACAAATTTTTCGATAAATATGAGATCGATATACCCCAAACATCAAACCTATTAAAAAAATCATCTATGAGGCCTTCAAATTCTAGAAACCTGCTGCAAACCTTTCGGTTTTTTGCAACGTCATAAAAATAATGATGATCCTTTAGTCAGGATCTGAAATTTTGAGGTATAATCATAAAAGAAGAAAAGAAAGAAAAATGAGTTTCCATAGAGCGAACAATTTAAGAAGGTCGGATACAAACAAACATTAATTAAAAGCGGAGTTAAAAAAGTATATATTTATAGAAGCCTATGTTTGTGGTAAGTAGTAGGTGTGGTGACAATGTGACATGAAACCAATGGATGTTAGAAATGCGAATCTTTATTTACATGTCTCTGAAATAGGATACTAATGGAAGGCATTAATTTCAACATTGAACACATGGCCACTTGCACTTGGTTCAATCTTCAAGCGCAAAACAAGCAACTTAATTAATAACTAATGCATATGGGTTAGATTTAATCCATATTCCATTAATGGCTGCCATCCTTTGTTTTAAAAACAGTAGGGAGGTGACAAGTCCGACCTTCAAATAAAACCCACTCAGATATTCCTAATTTTAGTAATTCATTAGTTATAGATTGCTACTAATCATGTGTAGCTGTAAGGAAATATTGCTATAATGGAGGGGCTATTTAATGGCGGAATCTAGGATTTGAACATCTATATCTATAATTTGAAATTGCCCCTTCCACAAACACAGCCCCAAATTGTGTTGACACTATATAATTAGTTAATGGTATAATGACAAAATTATTTCTTAATGTTTAGGTATTTTATCATTTTGGTCATTATGATTTTTTTTTGCTCACTTTCATACGTAATTTTTTTTGTCAAATTGATCATTTTTTAACGGTCTTGCTAGCTTGACTGTTAAGGGACTAACGGCATTGATGTGACGATTTTATTTTCCAGTTGGGCGCATTCACGTAAGCTCTGTTGATGTGGCACTATTTTATCTTATATGACATGTCAGCAAATGATTTTAAAATTATTTTTTAAAATATAAAATTATTAAAATTATTTTAAAATTAATTTAAAATTATTAAAATTATTTGTTTGAAATAATAAAATTATTAAATAATTTTAATTTCTAATTTCTTCTTCTTCTTCAACAACAACAAGAAATTCTAGATTTTCTTACATTTTCTCATCAACTAAACACCCAAAAAAATTATTTTTCTTACATAATCCCATGCTTCATCATTTTTTTCCCGAAAACCCCTCAAATTCCTCTATTTTTGTCTTCTATTTCAAAATCCCTACTTTTGACCCCACTTTTTCTCTAACCAAATGGAAAGAAGGGAATGCAGCTTTGGTTTGAGAAGCTGCATTGCCAAATCCATTTGCAGGTTGAGAAGCTGAAGGCGAGCCAAATGAGAAGCTTGAAGAGCTTGATGAAGAAGCAGCTGTTAAAGAAGGTGCTGCAGTATAGGTGGATGTTGGTGTTGAACTAGCAGTGCTCTTCAAAAATGGTGAACTACCCCCAAAAGAGAATCTCGTAGAAGAAGTTAAGCTCGATGATGATAAGCTTGGAAAAGATGGAGTAGCAATTGTAGCAGTAAAAGATGAAGATAAAGAACCAAAAGAGCTCATGGCAGCAGTAGTGGTAATAGTAGTA
The DNA here is from genome assembly GCA_005610355.1 of Gossypioides kirkii. Classification (NCBI taxonomy): domain Eukaryota; kingdom Viridiplantae; phylum Streptophyta; class Magnoliopsida; order Malvales; family Malvaceae; genus Gossypioides; species Gossypioides kirkii. The sequence continues at coordinate 48,376,973 of CP032248.1, forward strand.
GTCGGTGCTTGTGAAGATGAAAATAGAGGAGAACCACAACTGGCTCCAAATGGGGATGAAGATGTCCCAAATGTCTTTGATAATTAAAAATTAAGAAAAAAAAGGGGGAAATGAAAATATTGGTTAGTTTTACCAGATCAGAGAACAAAAGCAGATGAGACAACAGCAAAGCGGGTTTTGATAGGGCAGAACCAGGGACTGTGGGTGCTGATGATGATGACAAAGATGAAGCTACATTGCCAAAACCAAAGGTAGGTTCAGCGGTTGAAGAAGGGAGGGAAAAAGAGAAACCTGAAGAACTTGATGAAGAAGAAGCACAACTAGGGATTTTGAAATAGAAGACAAAAATGGAGGAATTTGGGGGGTTTTCGGGAAAGAAAATGAGGAAGCATGAGATTATGTAAGAAAAATAATTTTTTTTGGGGTGTTTGGTTGATGGGAAAATCTAAGAAAATTTGAAATTTCTTGTTGTTGAAAAAGAAGTTGATGAAATTGGAAATTAAAATTATTTAATAATTTTATTATTTAAAAAAATAATTTTAATAATTTTAATAATTTTAAAATAATTTTAACAATTTTATATTTTAAAAAATAATTTTAATAATTTTAAAATTATTTGCTGATGTGGCATATAAGACAAAATAGTGTCACGTTAGCAAATGCTTACGTGGACGTGCCCAGCTGAAAAAAAGTCATCACGTTAGCGCCGTTAATCTCTTAACGGCCATATCAGCAAGATCGTTAAAAAATATCAATTTGACCAAAAAAAAAGCTAATGTATGAAAGTGAGCAAAAAAAAACATAAAAGTCAAAGTCACAAAACATCTAAACGTTAGAGATTAATTTTGTCATTTTATCTTAGTTAATTAATTATACAATAACAAATGACCAAAAAGAGTTAATTAGGTAACGTTCTCATTTTATGAAACTAGCTAGCTTATTAATTGCGAGTTAATTTAGAAAACTGGAAAAACCCTTTATAATCGTTATTGAAAGTTTTTAGTTGTCAACAACGTGACTTTCAAATGGTATAATTTATTTATTTATATGATATGGTATTATTAATTGATAGGACAATCTAAGTAGATTCCATACATGCAGACACATACCCTATTTTAAATTGATTACGTGTTTATGTGATTTTGAGCCAATACAATTTCGTAGTATGAGACCTCCCAATAAAAATATCATGTTTGACTCGTCATTCTACGAACCCCTCCTGTGAAGTTGGTTTTTGGGTTAGGCCTACGACCCAGCTCGAGTCCATATTTAAGACGAGTTTAGTCAATGATGAAAATCATGCTAACAAGTTGCAAATCCTAATCTTGATATTTATCTCATAATCTTGTGTAAATAAAAATATTGTCCAAATATAATTCACACATACACATTATTAAACAAATTGAATCTATATATCACCCTTAATCAATGAATTCAAAACTGAAGTTGATCATATAATTAATTTTAAATATAATATGCATTAATATAATTCTTTTACTTGTATTTAACCATGTCGTGTTGGTGTTGTATTTATATGTCGGACTGTCACGTCAGGAACCTAAGGGAGGCAGGTCTACATTGCACAAACTTTTGCTTTCACCCATTTCTCAATTTATCTTCTTCTCTTTTTCTTCAGCATGGATTATCCATCTCTCTCTAACCAGCATTTTTCTTTGAGATTTGCCCAGAATGTCAGCTTAAGCATATAAAATAATAACAGAAAAAGAAAAAGAAGAGCTTGTTTGAAATTAGTATGGCGAGTTGGGGAAGAAGATCAAGTGCATGGTTCATCATATCAAGGCACTTTCAAAGGTAGAAGTGAGGGGCAAAGCAGGTGAAAATGAAAGGAGGGTGGTGGAGATATCCCATACAACCTGGAGTTGCTTCAGCTTTAGTCCCACAATGTTTTTAAAGAAGGTGGCACTGGCTTCCACAAAGGTCATAGATGCAATTATGCAAGGCAATGGCCATCATATTTTTCCGTTGCTTAATTTTTCAAAAATTTTAGGAGTTTCGAAAGATTCAATATTTGATTTTTTTCACTAATAACAAAAGGTTGATGAATCAAAACTTGAAGACTGTAATAATATATTAAACAACAACATATTAGGAAAAAAAACAATAAGTCAAATAGATAAAGAATATAATTTATGCAAAAATATTTACCGAGAGATCTTTTGTATAAAGAGTCGAGAGGAAGATAATTTATATTTTTTTACTCTGTACTCTTAGTTTCGGCATCAAACTTCTTTATTTTTCACACGGCAATGTCGGTACCTTAACAGAAGAAACATAAAAATCAAAATACAAAAAAAGTTACTAACCTAACATATAAAGTCCATATTGGGCTACTTTTTAATATAAAGTATACCCTTATGACTTAAAAGAGACAAATCATATGAAATACAATTTAATCAAGAGGACGAATTATAACGCCCTCAACCCGACCCGATCAACCAGATCTGAATCTCAGGTGATACATCGAATTTAACTTAAACTTTTCTTATTTTTTCTCTTATTTTATTTAGGAAGAACACATAACATTGAAAAATAACAAAAATATTAGTAGAAAATGCATTGAATGAACATTAAAATATTAAAAATTCATGTTAGTTAAAACATAAAGGAAAAGAAAATTACTCAATAAAAAAATTGAAAAAAGAAAGGTATTAGTAGGGAAAAAAACACGAAAGTTGAAATTAGTGTTTTGATCATATATATATTTTTTTATATAATACCTAAAACTATTTATAGTCCCTTCAAAACTTATAAATAAGAAGATAATGTGTTTTAGTGCACTTGAAATCATGTTTTCCTGTATTGATAATAATGTTTATATCATTCGAACTAAAACTCAATCTGCATAATTTTTAAAACTTAAAAGATAATAAATGTTAAGATCTAATCTGATATTTATTTTTGAAACATATATAATCTAATGTAATAGATAATGAATAAATGAATAAAAAAATTGAATATGTCACATAATCTTGCAAAATAATATTGATAAATTTTTTGAAAATTTAATTTAATAGATAATATTAAATACAAAAAGAAAAAGAATATAAAAACTACATTAAAAAAAAGAGATAATATATGTTTGATTATTTGAAAAATCTAATCTAATAGATAGTTTTATTTTTAATGAATTATATTACATATTTGATTATAGATTATAAAAGTTTGTTTTAATCTTAAAACTTAATTATTTAAATAGATTATTTTAAACACTTGATTATTCAAATTTATTTTTCATAATTCCATTTAAGATAATATAAATATATAATCATTAATTTTAAAATATTTGAAAGTAATGATAAGATCCAGTGAATAGATAAAAAATACTTTTTTTAAATGTGATAATTATTTTTTTAAAAAAATTAATGTTAAAATCTAAATTGAAAATAGATAATATATAAATAAATATTTAAATTAAATCAAACGGATAAAGTATTTAATTAACTTTATTTAATTAAAAATTATCTAAATTTTAAAAATTCTGATTATCTAATTATATATTTAAGATACTACAAATATATAATAATTATTTTTAAAGTTATTTGAAAATAGTGATAAAATCTAATGAGTAGCATGTAATTTAAAAAAAAATCTAAAATACGATAATTAATTTTAAAAGGTTTTATGTTAAAATTAAAATTTAAAACAAATTATAATATAGATAACAAATAAATATAAAAACCATAAATGCACTATTTATCGCAATTTTAATATTATATTATCTTATATTGGATATATGGATAAAATATCAAATATTCCGTCCCATATTAAATCATTAAATTTTTTTATCTGCATCATATTAAAAGTTTATTTTAGATGCCGATATATATATGTAACACTTTTTTTAAAGATAAATTTATTTTTAAAGTTATGCTTATTTAAATAAATCTAGACAATCATTTGTTTAAATTTATTTTATATTTTAATTTTAATTTTTTATTTTTGTATAATGTAGCATATTATGTTATCATACTGTCACGTGGTAATTTTTGTGGTTTTCATTGATCATATTAACATGATTAACGATAAAATAGATCAACTAACAGGTTTCATTAATAGAATGAGCCAATTGATTTTTTTTCATTGAAGGTTTAATTGGGTGCATTTTTTTTTTCATAAAATGCTCAATTGATTTTTTTTATTGAGGATTTTTTTGACACTTTAACCTAAAATATATAAGATAGTATAAATTAAAGGAAAGGGATCACTAACACAAATGTAAGACTGGAGTGGTTTTACATCATTTTATAATTTTTTATATTATTAATATTTTAATAATTCAATTATCATATTTCATGCATATTAAGTTTGACATAAATTAAAAATTATTAACTATTTATTTTATATATAAAAAAACTTTCAATTATTAAATATATATAGATAATGTTTTACATCGATATGATAAATATATTGAATCAATTTAAAAAATTTATATACATGACAAATACAAATATATTAAAATAATTATATTATTAAAATATTAATCGTATAAAAAATATAAAATTACTTAAATTCTACATCGGTATAAATAAATTCCTCTCTTAAATTAAAATAGTTTTATTTGAAACTTTAGAAAATTCTCAACTAAGTGCTAGTTTGATTTGAAAATTTAGTTTGTTGTCAACTAATTGCTTTACACCTCAATCAAAGTTTTATAATATTATAGTAAAAATTGGATATTTTAATAATATGTATTTTATAAAATGTAAAAATTACATAAAATTAAAATTCCTATATAATATTGCACATAAGGATGGTAAAAAAAACTCGAAGCCAACGGGTTTAAACCCAATCCGATCCAATAGGGTTGGATTTTCTTTTTGAAAATCGGATTCAAGTAAGGTGGGTTTTGTTTTTAAAAGGGATAATGTCACATTTGTTACTTGTAATTTTATAAAATGTTCAATGTGATACCTGAACTATTAATTTGTATATTATTTGGTACTTGTACTTTCATAAAATGTTCAATATGGTACTTATACTTTGAAAATATCCAATATGATATCTGAACTATCAATTTGTGCATTATTTAGTACTTGTACTTTCATAAATTGTCCAATGTGGTACTTATACTTTGAAAATGTTCAATGTAGTACTTGAATTATCAATTTGTGTATTATTATGGTATCTAAAATTAACACCCATAGTAAATACCAAGCCAACCAATGAAAATTCGACACATGAATTTTTTTCAAATCTTAAACTCCATATGAATAATATAAAATTATGTGAAATAAAAAATAAAACAAAAAATAAATGATATTTGATGTAAACGTATTCGAACTCGTAATCAAGCTCAATAAGTCAAGCAAGAGACATAACTTTTGAGAAATTTTGGAATATTTAGGGTTTTTTTAAAAATTGAAGTACTCTTGAGTTAAAAACTGATATTTTTTTAAAGTTAAACTTATGTTGGTTAGGTTTCGTTATTTGCTTTTTAAATTAAATTATATTAATTTCATTTCTTTTATGCTTTATTTTTTTTATAATATTACTATCAATGTGGAATTAATTATTTGAAAAAAATTATGTGTCTATTTTTCATTGGTTGGTTTAGTACCTATTAAAGGTATTAATTCTAAATATCATAATAATACACAGATAGATAGTTCGGGTATCACATTAAACATTTTCAAAGTATAAATATCACATTGGATATTTTATGAAAGTACAAGTATCCATTAATAGTAATATACAAATTGATAGTTTAAGTATCACATTGGACATTTTCAAAGTAGAAGTGCCACATTAGATATTTTATAAAAGTACATGTACCAAATAATACACAAACATGCCTAGTCCTGGAGGCTGTTTGGAGGTGCGTTCGCCTAGGGCATAAGGCTGAAAGGGATCCAAAATATTGTTTTCTAGTTTTTAAGGAGCCCAAATTTTTTTAAACTTTTAAAGGACAAATTTTATTTTACCAACTTTTGAGGGGTCCAATTTTATTTTTTTTAGCTTTTAAGGGCTCAAAAAAAAATTTCACCAGCTTTTAAGGGATCTAAAAAAATTTTCTCCAACATTTAAGGAATCTAAAACCCATTTTATTGTTTTGCCTAAAAACCCAAAAATGTCAAAAACATTTTTAAAGTACAAGCATCACATGAACATTTTATGAAGTATAGATACCAAATGTGACATTATCCCTTTTTAAAGTTGTCGGATCGGATCGAAATTGGGTTTAGACCCGCCCTACCCTAGGATATTTACAAAATTACTCCTCATTTTATTTTTATTTATGATTTAACCCCTAAATGATTTTAAGGGCTGTAATTTTATGTACTTGATTTCTGGGAGTGGTTGTTAGTGATTACACTAAAGTAATGATAGTTGAAATTAGAAATCGGATGCTTGAAAGGGGCATAAACCTGTAGAAACGAACCAAAAACAAAATTCGTATGAGACCATGTATATATGTTGTATTTGTCTTGTACTATTTACATGTATTTAGGGGTGCTCAAATTTCGGTTAAACTGAATTAATCAATCAAATCTAACTAATTTGGTTAATCCGTCGATTAACCGATCTAATTCGGTCGGAGATCAGTTAATAGTTTTTTGAAAGTTCAGTTATCAATTAATTCGGTTCGAAATCGGATAATTAATCGAATTAACCGAACTTTCAAAAAAGCAATCTTATATATTACCAATTCGGTTAATTTCGACTAATTCGATTAATTTTAATTTGGTTAATTCGGTTAAATAAATATTATCAATTTATTTATTTTTAATATGTTTTATACTTGTTTTAAAAAAATAAAAACATAAAAATTTTGATTAATTCAGTTCGAAATAGTTTTTTTTCATGGTGGTTTGTTTTTAGCCCAATTTTGAACTTGATTTCGGCTGTGTTTCCTTTTATGTTTGCTTGTACTATTTTACTTAGTGCTTTATCTTATAATAATAATCCAGTCTTACTTCTTTTAAAAAAAAAATTCGATTCAATTAATGATTAAAAATTTTAAAAATTCAATTGGTGCTTGTAGAGGCTCAATTTTGACCGGACCCAAAAAATAAAGCCCAAAAATAAAAATAAAATAAAATTCTCAAATTAAACCTTAATTTAATTTCTAAAAGTCCATTTATAAAAATCAATTACAAATCCAATCCCAAGCTTAACCCTAAACCCAATACCCATACAGGCCCAACAAGCCCAGAAACTTTACAAAATATCAAAAACCCTAATTTATTGCTCTAGCCGCCACATGCCACGTCAGCATCGCCGCGTTAGTGCCACATCAGCGCCATGTCAGTCATGTGACCCTTCAGTGGCTGACCGTTGACTCCTCTGCCCGAGACTCTCCCTTTGCCCGAGACATTTCTGCTATCCCGAGGCCGTTCCTCTGCCCCAAGCCATCTCTGCCGCCTTTGCACCAAAATGGCCATGGCACAGCTCCCGGCGCCGGCCACAGAAGACCACTACTCTAGTGTTACCTACAACAAAGAACAACAGAGAGCAGCAAAACAAAGACAACAAAGAACGATAGAATAGGAGAAAACAATAGTATTTCATGTAATTTTTGATAGCTATAAAAGCCGAAACTGAATCTGTAATGCATTACACATGAAATCAATACAAGAAATATGAAAAAGGAGACACAGAAAACACAAAAAAATTAATACAAAGAGCAGTTGAGCACAAGCAGTAGAACTCGAAGATAGATTCAAAGGTATCGTTTTTTTGCTTCATCTCATTTCGGAATATATATATTATTAAAACAAAAATTTAAAAAGGTTTTAAAATAAAAAAGAGTGTAAAAGACGGATTTCAAATGGAGAAATAAGAAGGGACATATTCAACAGCCCTTTTTTAAAAAAAAAATTTAGATCTGTGTTTTTCAAAATATATATGCATACATATAAGTAAAAAAGGAGAAATGAGATTTGGTTTTGAACATTTTCAAACCCAGATCGGGGTTTGTTTGGAAAGGAAATATAAAAATTAAGACTTTTATATTTTGGTTTCGAATCCGGCGTTTTCATATCTAGATCTGAAAATTTAAAGAAAAAATAAAAGAGAAAATGGAAGGGCAAAGTTTCTTTTACCTAGACACCGTGCATGGTGGCGCGTGCGACGGTCGGAGGTGGCGGGGCTATGGCGAGCCGAAGGCTGAGCCTTCATCGGAGATGGGGAGTATTTGAGAGAAAAAATAAAAAGGAAAAGGACATTTTTGTTTATTTTAAAAGAAGAAATGATTTTAGGTTTAAAAAATTGATTTTATACTATCTTTGGAACGGCGTTGTTTGGGTTTAAAACAACAAACGCTAAAATGGCGCCGTTTAGCATTGATCCGCGTCGGACTCGACCCATATGCAGAGGATCCGCGTGTTTCTATTTTAGGGGCTATTTGCTGATCTAGCCCCTCTGCATGTTTTAAAATCTATAATTCCACCCTTCTCATATTTTTAAATAAATTTTAAAACGGCCCTTAATTTTATATTCTTTTTTATTTAATCCCCGATAGTTTAACTTCTTAGAATAATGCCACGTGTCCCGAATTTGTGTTTATTACCCATTTTGATCTCTTTGCTTTTTTATATTCAAATCGTAACCCTAAATTTTATTTTACTTCATTTTTTTCTTCCAAAATTTAATCTTCAAACCTTTTTAAACATAAAAAATTTCATTCAATCTTTTGATTTTCGAATTTAGACTATGATTGGTGACGACTCCCATTTTCAAATTTTATAAAATAATTTTCGAAACTAACATAAAAAATGGTTTCGACAGTGTTAATTCGGTTCAATTAATTGATCAATTAACCAATTTAACACGGAGTCATCAATTGAATTAAACCCATCTATTGTAGGCAAGTAAATAGCTTTAAACGTATTATATAAATTTGTTTGCACGTTGTTAATACATTGTTTTATAATAAAAGAATTCAACATATTAGAGTGAATTGTTTTATAATCAAAGTAACCAAAGATTTGGTTAAATCGAAGAAATAAAATGAAATAAACTTCGATGAGGTATAAAATTTTGGGGTTGAGGTTGGGGTAAGTTCATTCTTTCTAATGTTGGATCGAGTTGGAGTCGGGAGACGAGAGTAGAACTTAGGGTCGAGGTCGAGGTCGAGGCAGGCTACAACTCACCTTGCACCGTTATCATTATTAATTACACATTTGGTCAAACTTTATCTGTGATTTCGAACTTTTCCTAATTTTTTAAAAAAAATATATATATATATAAAAGAGATTGATTCAACTCAATTTTTTAATTTGTGAAATTAAAAAAATTGCATTGCGAGTTACAAAATACCAACTTTTTTGTATTATACCATTTTTATAGTAGTTTGAGATTAGTAGATAATGAAAAAAAGTTTGAAATTAATAAATCTAAAACTATTTATTTTTGTGTTATGATTAAAAATATCAAATTTTATTATATATTTGTTTTATATGAAAGAAAATTTAAAACTAAACACTATTAAACTTATGAAAATTAGTAAATTGTACCAAATATTTTCAACCTATAATTAATATTTTAGATTTCCTCAAATTTTAAAATGTTTTAATTACATTGCTAAAATTTGGAAGTTAAATCGATAAAATCGATTAAATCATTCCGTTATTAAAAATTTTAATTTCACGATTAAGAGACGGATTAGATTAATTGTGAAATAATTAAAATAAAAAAATTCATGCCTGTCGAAACCACCTTGGAGACGAAGTTTCGAAAAATTATTTTAAAATTGGAAAATAGGGGAGTCGCCACCAACCTTTTGTTTGGGTGTGATTGGATCACCGCAAAACATTTAAAATACGTTTTTAAAAATGTTGGTCTTCGAAATCCAAGAAAATAGGTTCGGGAGTCGGTTACGTATGAGGAAGGATTAGCACCCTCATACGCCTAAAATTGGTACCGTTTTGATTATTTTTGTAATTTGTAAACATTAAAAACTCGAATAAAGTTTAAAATACGATCCTCGAATGCATGAGTTATGTTTTAAAGGAATCAAGCTTTTTTTTGTTTGGAAATCTCACTATTTCAAAGTGATCGAGGAAGAAAAATTACGTCCAGTGAGTTAGGACATAATATTTCGGGATCCAGAAACAACGAGCTCTCCTTTGTAAAATTTTTAATTTTGGGAAAGGGATATTCAATTATCTTGATTTAAAGAAGAGTTGCACCTAGTGAGTTAAGGCGCAAATTTTCAGAATCAAAGATAAGAAATATCGCCTTGATTAAGGGTATTCGATTATTTCGGTTTGAATAAAAATTGCACCTAGTAAGTTAAGGTGCAAAATTTCGAAACTCGAAATAAAGGAATATTACCTCGATTTTAAAGTTTTTATGGAAACGATTTTTGAAAATGAATATGCGAATTTAATATGAGTAAGCAATTAATGATGGATATTATGACATGAAACAAAATGATCAAATGGTAAGCGAAAATACGAATGCGTGATAATTTAAATTAAATGCAAATATTAACGAAAAAATGACATGATCGGGATTGAAAATAAGACTTTTTGGATACCCGGGGGCAAAATGGTAATTTTAGTTGGAATTGGGTTAAAAATGGGATTTTTAAAAGTTTGGGGGTAAAATGGTAATTTTTGGTGAAATTGAGGTTAAAAATGGGATTTTTAGAAGTTTGGGGGCAAAATGTAATTTTTGAAAAGTTTAGGGGGGATCAAAATGTAATTTTTAGAAAGTATTGGGATCAAAATATAATTTTTAGGAAGTTTTGGTGTCAAAATGTGATTTTTAGAAAGTTTTGGGGTCAAAATATAATTTCTAAATAGTTTAGGGACCTATAAAATAATAAAACCAAGAAAGGGTGACACGTGGCAGGCTCGTAGGCATCCAGAAGTCAAAGGACTAATCTGTAAATCTTGAAAAATTACTGGGTCAATTTTGTAATTAAACAGAAATTGATTTAAGGACCAAATTAAAACAAATTAACAATAAAAGGGGCCAATTGAGAAATGATCCAAAATAGTGACACGTGGTAGTCTATGGTGCTTTCAAAATATTAAAGGATTAAATTGAGAAGCATTGAAAAGTATTGGACTAATTTAAATTAATTAAAAGTATAAAGAGGATTAAATTAAAAAAATCAAAATAAATGAAAGAGCCAAAAGTAGAAATATCCCAAATTTAAAAAAAATCTCCCAATCCCAAAGTTGCATCGTTTCAAAAAGCCTTAAAAGGCTAAAAATTCTAAAAAAAAACAGACCTTCCTTCTTTTAAGAAAAAGACACCCCACTTTTTTCTTTTTTCTCCCTTCTCTCTCATATCTCACTCCAACATCCGGTCAAAACCTGCCCAGAATCCGGCCATTGCCCTCCACGCGCCATTGCCAGGAGTTGTCCACACCATTTTCGTCCGGTGATCTCCGCGCGTGTGCCCCAACGCCGCCCATGCTCGTCCACGCGCCACCGGGTTCAAGGGTAAAAGCTTCTTTTTCATCTTTTTATTCATTCTCTTTTCCTTTTTTTTTTTGTTCTTTCTGTTTTGTTCTTAAACTTCAATCTGGATCTTCCAGATCTTGAAGTTTTGAAACACATTTTTTCTTTTTAAAATAACCCTTTTTTGTTTAAAACCATTGATTTTCCTTTTTTATATATATATATTATTTAAAGCATTTTTTAAAGGTGAAGATGATAGATGATTTTAAATAATAATATAGTAAATATAATGATACATATTGAAATGTCTGTAACATTAAAGAAGATAATGAATGCCTTAAATGAAAGATTAATATATAAACAACAAATAAATATACTATTATGTTTTTATAACTTATAAAAGTATTTTGAATTCCAAGAGAATAATAAACAAACTGCAAACACATTAATATTTACTGTGTACCTTGAAAATGGACACTGAAGTGCCTCAGAATCTGTTTTACGTAGCTTTGTGAGCCTGTTTTGAAATGTCTTCTGCTTTGTATTGATCTTTTCTCAGAAGGGATTGTAAAAAAAAAACCCCTTGTATAAGTGATTTAATTCTGGCTTTATAGCCAGTTTACAAATGATGGTTTTTTGGTTGCTTGTAATTAAATGCCTGCCTAATTTCTTTGCTTGTTGCAGATTTCCTCAAGGCAGTGGCAATGGCAGGACATGGTGAAGCTGATGGTGGTAGATGGAGCTGGTGGGCAGCAGATCAGTAGAGACATGTGGGTGAAAATCTGATTTTGACTTTAGGGTTTGACTGTGTCATTTGGGCTGAAAATGTAATCTGGTTTAAGGGTTTGGGTCATTTGATTTATGGGGTGTAAATGAGTTGGGCCAATTGGGCATTTGTATTGGACATTAGAATTGGGTCTAATTGGGTCAAAATGTAATTGGACTTTTTAATTAATTTTAAATTCAAATTCAAATTAAATTTAAACTTAAGTAAAATTTAAACTTAAAAGAAAAGTTTAAACTTAAACTAAATTAAAATTTAATCATGAATTAAAACTTAAAAAAAATTAAAAGTTAAAAATGAATTTAAACATTAGGCCCGGTCAAAATTGAGTTTCAACAATGATTATATACAAACATATATAATGTATCATTATGAAATTAATAGTTTTAATTGATATAAGCTTTAAAGTTTGGGAAATTTAGTAAAAAGACCCTTAAACTTTGCACGTCCCTGTCACAAAGTAAAATCATCATCCACTTGAATATTCCGGAATCCAATATCTTTCCTCTCCAAACACCCCCCCTCAGTACTAAAAGGAATCTATAAATATATTTTTAATTCCAAAAATAGAAGTTTTTCATTTTTGTTCGGCTTTGAAAGCGTTCCATCTCCATTTCCTCTCCGATATTTCTCGTGACTTACTCAACGCCTTGCCTTCTTTATTCTTCGCTGAATCGCTTTCTTTGTTTTTTCTTTCTTTTTTCCCGTTTTCACTCTTTTATTTTATTTTTCACTCCTTCTTGATCTTATATTATATGTGAGAATATATATACCTGGAAGTTTCCGATTAGCGTTCTGGCGGTGATTGGCAGCGGAAGACTTTTACCTTCGCAGTATTCTTTTTTGTTTGCTCAGATTACTTTTCTTTTTTGAGATATAAAGAGAAAAAGGAAGATTAAGAGATGGTAGGAGCAGGAGATGGAAGAGGATATAAGCAGATAATTGTTGGAGTTTGCGTCATGGAAAAGAAGGTGAAATGCGGAAGCGAGGTCCTTGTCTCTTTTGTTCGCTCGAGTTTTCTACTAAATATATGAAAAAATTATAATTTTTTCATAAAAAAATATAATATAGTTGGAAGACGTATGACTTTGTATAGCAATATAATTATTATTTATTGCTATGTGTTAATGCTTAAATTTTAAGCTTTTAAAATATTTCCTGCTCTTTTTTCAGGCTTTTTCAGCTCCAATGAGACAGATTTTGGACAGGATTAAGGCTTTTGGCGAATTTGAGGTAGATCAGATATAACTTTTAAACTTTAAATTAATCTGAATTAGTATTGTTTTATTTATGTATTCTCAAAAAAAGAAGAAGAAAGAATTAGTATTGTTTTATTTATGTATGAGTTGAATTTGATGCAATGTGAATTAGTTTACCGGAAATATAAATGGATAATATGATTTACTCATTTACATTGATGAAATATGTAAATTTTATTTTTTTGTAAATACTAATTAAGTGTTTGGAATGCTATGCTGGAGTTTGCTAGTGTGTGCTATATTGCACCCTATATTAATCGAACTTGGGTTTAAGTTTGGATATGATATGTGTTCAACACATGCATGCTCAATTTTTTTCCATGCAGTTGAAGGGTACTTCAACGGCCATATTTCTTACATCCATGTCCGAATATGCATGAGATATGAGTGCTAGACGCATCTACTTAAAGAAAAATGTTTTGTTGTTTTGTTCTTATGTATTTCTTTCATTGCAATGTCTTTCTTTTTTTCTTCTTGTAGATTCTCCATTTCAGTGATAGTGTTATTCTTGAAGATCCGATAGAAAGGTACATTTTTGGTTAATTAGTTGAACCGCATTGTCTCAGATTTACATTGTCATATTGTTTATTTGGTTACAATTGGCATTGTTGGTGTCGTTATCATTTATTATTATTATTATTTTAAACTTAGAAGACAGAAGAAAGGAAGAAGAAAAAAGAGGTGGAGGAGATCCACAGATTTGCTAATTAAATTTCCAGTTGAAAGCGGTAAATAGACGGTTGTATTTATGTTGAAAAATTTGAAGTCTTCACTTTTAACTGTTATCTTCCTATTGATTTATTTCTTGTCATTTGTTTTTTCTTCAAAAGGTATAGTTTGAGTCTGAGCAACTGTGTGATTTGACATCATAATTTACCCTGTCTCCTTTCATTGCATGATTATATGATTTTTTGAGGGAGTTAAGTTGGAGGATGTGTTAGGGAGATATCCATATTTGTGTAGTGGATGTACTTCTTGTTATCAAAATCTGATGGTCGAGATTCACGTTGTTTTTCTTACCTAGCTGAGAGGTCATAATTTCTTATAATTTTGCTTGTTTCAGCTGGCCAATCTGTGATTGTTTAATTGCATTCTACTCCTCTGGATTTCCCCTTAAGAAGGCTGAAGAATATGCTGCTTTAAGGAAGTAAGTTCTTTTATATATATATATATATATATATATATATATATATATTGTATGCATGTATTCTATTTGCATGTTCACAATAGGGAATCAATTTGTAACTTCAATGTGGGAAACTTAACATAATGATAAATAACTTTTTGACTGTCATACTTTACATTTTTTTTTTGGAATTTCATACTATACATTTGGGATTATACCTTCTGGGGGTAATTTATGGCTATTTGAGCTGTCAATCAAGCCTATTTGGCTACAAGTAATGTGCTAGATGTTGGTCAAGTAACGCCTTAAAAAATTAAAGAATTCAGAGACATGAGATTACTTCAAAATTCTGATATTTCCTTTTGTATATAGGTCTTGAAATTAAATTCCATTGAAAGTTAATTATTTATATTAATTCTGATTGGATCTTGGGTCTAACTCATCAGCATCAATCCATCAATATGATGAGGTATGAGGTCTGTAGATATAAAAGTATTAGGTCTCAATCCAAATGGAGTGTTAGTGAATGCTCAAGAGGAGTGGATTACTTTTTGAAATTCTGAAGATAATTATGTTCAAGGTGATGATCAATTAATATCTCTGTAGTTTAGGTTGGGAAAGTCTTAAATTTCTCTTTTGCATGATTGCAAGGGGAAGTGCCACAGTATGGCTGTTTTATTAAGTGCCATGGTCTCCACTATTAGAGTCTAGACCTCCAGTAACTTTAGCCCTATTTATAGTCAATTTAACTTATATCTATCCATCTGTGTAAGTGGAGCCACAATCAGATTACCATCTCAACTATGTGGTTTTTTTTTCAGCAGAATCAATCTCTTAAAGATCGGAGAAAGCTAATTTCTGCCATAGTTCCAATTTTTTAATCTATAGAACATCTACTAGTTTATTACATTATTTTGATCAATCTAGTTCTTTGAATAATAACAATTTCTTCTTTTCTATGCCGAGCAAGCAGTAATTAATTATGTTTTGCTACTATTTCTGCTCTATGATTCAGACCGTTCCTTGTGAATGAGTTGGAGCCACAACACCTTCTTCATGATCGACGGAAGGTATACGAGGTATACATCTTAAGCATCCATCTTGACGTTGTGGTTTTGACCCTTTTCCAATTAGAAAAATCAAGACCACTCCACCTCACCTAAGTACTTTGTGGCAGCTTTTTTAGCTCATATATATTACTTTTCATAGTCCTAAACCTTCATCCTTTGGGATGTAGGTGAGAGGCTCTTAGTGGTAGTTTGGTTCTCCTGTTCCCCATGTAATATTGTAAAGTTTGAATATTGATTGACTGGAAGATTAAGGCTAGATCTATAACATAATCGGTCAAAGCTTCTATTCTTTGAGTAAAACCAATATCCTTTTAGCTTATCTGAGAACTGATTATATAAATGGTTGAAATGTATGATATTATAGCAGCTGATTGACAAAGACTAACCTTATTATTTTGGGATTCAAGCGACTTGAAATGTTTGGTATCTCTGTTCCAAGATATGCCCTTGTAAATAGAGAAGAACCATACCAAGAGCTGGATTACTTTATTGAAGATGAAGATTATGTTGAGGTCCATGGAAATCGTTTCTGGAAGCCATTTGTGGAAAAGCCTGTTGATGGTGAGTTTGGTCCTTAAACTTCCCTTTATCTTCTTCCATCTGTTAGCTCCTCACTGGTATCCTAAGCATGAAATTAATGTGGTTCTTTGTGGCCTTTTCTTGTTTCCATAAAATTTGACTTGCAATTCGAAGAGTATGTTAAAGCGTCTATTCTTTTTGGTCATGAAAAAAGATCAAATACTGGACACCTAATCTATTGCTCATTAATTTCATTCTCGTCTGACAAAATTTAAATATGTTATTTCTGTTTGTATATAGTCTGGGGCAAGGATCAATAAAGTTATTGCATGTGCAATGTATTTAGAGAACTGTTTCCTTACATAATATTTATTTATTGACTGGTTTGATCTATAGAATTAAAGGGGAATAACTTTTTCTTTTTTCGGTTTCTTATACAACCATTTTTCTAAAAGGAAAGGGATTTTGAATAAAAATATAAGACCTGCTTATTGATTTTATGGAACGTTGAATAACAACCATCCACCTTATGAAAATTGTTAAGACATGTGCATCTACAAATCCACACGCTTACCTAGTTCAATTTTAACATTATCTTGCCAGTTTAATAGGTTCATGAAATTGAGTCTTGAAACCTAATTCATGATGCTTGGGAGGATTCCTGTTCTTTGATCTTTGTAACTGTGCTGCAACTCTGGCTTGATTGCAACTCTTTTTCCAGTTTTGCCTGTATGTTAACCATTTTTTTTTTGAAGGGGATGATCATAGTATAATGATATATTACCCTAGCTCAGCAGGTGGAGGCATGAAGGAATTGTTTAGGAAGGTCTGATTATTATCTTGAACTTCTGGCTAGAACATTTTTGTAATTTTTGAAGCTCTGATATGGATTTTATAAGCCTTTTTTGGAAATGCTTTTAACTTTTTGCCTGATTTAAGGGGCAAACTGTTGTAAATGCAGCAGTTGATACGCCAAATAGCTGTTCATGATTGTTTTGATATTCTACTGGAAAATGATTGTAATGTGGTATTGTTTCTCTTTTGTAGGTTGGAAACAGATCAAGTGAGTTCCATCCTGAAGTTAGAAGAGTAAGACGTGAAGGTTCTTATATATATGAGGAGTTTATGCCAACTGGAGGAACAGATGTCAAGGTTATACATTTTGACGTACAAGTTTTGTAGTTAATTTAGTATACTTTGATTGGTTATTTTATGAAACCTGATTCTTATTATTGTTGCAAACTTTTCTGCATTCAGTAGTGCACTATTTACATTTAACTTTGTTTGACTAGGAGAGTGGAGGGAAACAGCATATAAGGGTAGCTTCGCATTTGCTGTTTCTGTGAACTTTTATACTAGTAGTTCAGGTATTGAATATTGGTTGATTAGGCAATTATTTGCATTAGGAAGAAACAACTATTCTGTATGCAGACTGTACATTTGTTTTTTATGGTTCTACTGGATCTTTCTTTTAGGTTCTTTAACTTTTAGTGATAGTCATATTGTGCTTTCTTTCCCTCTGTCTGTCTCTCTTATTGGCAAGGTTGTCTGCTTATCCTGTCAAATGAATATAGGTCTATACTGTCGGTCCTGAATATGCACATGCTGAGGCTAGGAAGTCTCCTGTTGTTGATGGTGTCGTGATGAGAAATCCTGATGGCAAAGAAGTAAGTATTTGGTAATATATTAATCAAAAGCATGTTCTTTACTTCTTCTCTTTGATGTATGCATCTGAGCACATGTTCAGAAATCCCATTATTTGGTCCTTACGGTTCCTTGACAATCACTTGTTTCTTCGTCAATTCTTGATTGTCAAGCAACCTCTTATCCTTTACCCTTTTAGTGCTTGGGCTATGGAGGGATGTTTTATCTGCAGATTAGCATGTAGTTTCAATTAAACTGTGGTTGCTTTTATCATCTTTGAGAGTTGAAGTGGATGATGAACAATATTTGTTGGATTCAAATTATTAGGAGATTGTTTCAGTTGGATTCTGTCATGCTAAAGAGATTAAATCCATGTCATCTGGTGAAAATATATTGAAAATCAAAGTATATGCAAGACAACTATAAAAGAAGTTAATCATAACTAAGACATGCTTATGATGCACATATTGCTTGATATGTTTTGATCCAGTGCAATGACTTAAATCATTGCCCTTATCTTTATGGTGTTGCAGAGTGAAGAAGGGCCAACAAAATACATGGTCAAGTCAATAATTTAGCAGGAAAATCATATGTAAAAGATCATATGCTAAAGCCTGAAATTTGGGTCTATCTTGCTCCTGTAATGGTTTATATTATTTGTTTTGTATTGTGGCAGATCACTTCCTTTAATTGCAGAGTGAAAAGTGATGGAAGGGTTCATTAATTATTATCGATGCATAGAATGTATAATACATTACATAATGAGCTATCTTATTGGCTACATAATTAATGCAGAAGGGTTTTTAGTTATTACTAATGTAGAACATTTCGTACATTACATAATGAACTACCTTATTTTCTAACATAACTGATTCACTGCTATTTGATTTTCACATGGAGGTTGGAATATATGATTTTTGAACATATCTCTATTACCTAATGACAGATCAGATATCCTGTGTTGTTGACACCTAATGAGAAGCAAATGGCTAGGGAAGTTTGCATTGCATTTAGGCAAGCGGTATGTCTATTCCAGCTTATTTGTGAAATTTGCCTTGGTTTTTGATCCTTATCTATTTATGGCAATGTGTTTTCTTCTATATGATATCTACTGGAAATTACTTATATTTGTTTTGCTTTTTTTTGCAATTTTAGCTTTTTGTCTTCTGGTTTCTGATGGTTTGAAACATGAGTTTTGTTAGAATAATGTGCTCATAGAGATTCTTTTTTGCATACAGAGAATCTTTCATAAGTTCATATTAGCTTGTTAAGATATTATTGGCACTCATTTCTTTGTTATATGTTTTACCATCATATTTAGGGCTTAGATTTTTTCTATTCTTTTCTTCTTCTTTTTTAGTATTTAGTTTTTCCTTTCCAACTAAGTTTGAAGTAATGGGATTAAAAGATTTGTTTGCATGTTAAAGTTACTATCAGTTGGATTTATGAAGAATGATGTCATACAATTGTAGGAAAAAAACATATATTGTCTTTTTGGAGGTTGTCTGGATGATGTTGCAACAATAACTGGCACTTGTAACCACCTTTTCTTTTTAAATAAACTTAGAAGACGGGGGTTTTTCAAGAGGAACCTGTTTTCCTGGTGTCGAAAGAAATGCTTAACCTAAATCAAGATTTATTTTTCTCTATTTAGTGCTTTTATCCCACATCTGTTAAATATTAGGTTTCTTGTGGTCTTGTATTAAAGTTGGGTCCCTCCACCTATTAACGATTGGTATTAGGTCGTATGCTAAACATGATATCAAAGCCCTAGTTTTATTATTTTGTTCTCCCTACCTAACCACATGTGAGGTTGATGAGCTTTGGTAGGTTGTCCACGTGTAGATCTTGTGAGCTACGCATGAGGGGGAGTGTTACTAGGTGTTATTCCACATTTGTTAAGTATCAAGTTTCCTGTAGTCTTCTACTGAAGTTGGGTCCCTTCACCTATTTTCAATTGGTTTTAGGTTTGATGCTTAATATTCTCCATTTGTAATGGTTTATATGGCATACCATTTAAAAACCAGTTTGGATTCTTGCAGGTGTGTGGATTTGATCTTTTGCGTTCCGAGGGGCGGTCATATGCTTGTGATGTGAATGGATGGAGTTTTGTGAAAAATTCACACAAGTATTAGTTTCTCGTCTTGTGATTACGGTGTTGTTCTATCATTATTTTTCGTTTGATTATGCTACATATTGTCTTGAATGCAATATCTCAGTTATTATTTTCTGTCTGTGTGTGTACAGTAATTCACTCTTTGTCATTTAATTTTAAATTTTCTTATATCATGTATCATAGACAGAAAGAGGAGGAAGAAAAAAACTCGCATGTGTGCATGCTGGCCCTGAATATAATGATGTCTTTAAGGTGTTGCACGGTATGAATGATTGAAAGTGATAAAAATGAAAAAGTTGTCAATCCAATGGTTAAGCTACAATGTATGATATATGAAACCGAACCATTGGATTAGCAAATTTTCCATACTTACCCCTTTCCAGCCTTCCTACCAAGCAAAGCCTAAGTGCTTGATCTTGGTGTTCTATTTTCTTTTCTTGTCTATTCTCTGTGTGTGCTTTATTATGTTTCCGATGGAACTTATCTAGTATTTTTCAGTCAATGAAACTAAGTGCAATATAACATGCTCACCAATTATTTGGACTTTTATAAAGAAATGCTTCTGCATTTGTTAGATGCAATAAAATCGCGCTAGATTTCACTTTCAATATAAAATATTCAAAGTGTTAATGATAACTGCTACAAGTCAACCATGGATTTTGGTGTACCAATTATAAGGAAGATAACAAAAATCTTCCATCCAAAGCTTTGTTTCTCCTTATATATGATGGGGGAAAAAGAAGTTTATTTAAAGCTTGCATGTTCATTTGTTTTTTGTATTCATTTAATTAATTTCTATTGATAGACTCACTGGTAGAACTGGTGTTTATTTTTTCCTTGTTCTTAACTTACTACTGTCATGTCGCCTTTTTTTTTCATTTGTTATGAATAAGACTTACAGTCCAATACAGGTATTATGATGATGCTGCTTGTGTGTTGAGGAAGATGTTTTTAGATGCAAAAGCACCTCATCTTTCTTCAGTAATACCACCAACATTACCATGGAAAGTAAATGAGCCCGTCCTGCCTTCTGAAAGACTTACACGCCAAGGAAGTGGAGTCATTGGTTCATTTGGGCAGTCTGAGGAGCTACGTTGTGTTATAGTTGTTATTCGACAGTATGTTATTACACTTTCCTTGCTGTTGTTTTTTTGGTTTGTTAGAATGCTCAACTTTTCATTGCTAAACTAACTATCCTCATTGAGCACAGTGGTGATAGAACTCCCAAGCAGAAGGTGAAATTGAGGGTTACTGAGGAAAATCTTCTAAACTTGATGCTAAAGTATAATGGGGGACGACCCAGGTCTGAGGTAACTATTTCACTTTTGTATACCCTATATTTATTCTGCTGATAATTCTGTTGTCTAAGCACCTATTGTTTGTCATCACTTTTTCAGACAAAACTTAAAAGTGCTGTTGAATTGCAAGATTTATTAGATGCCACAAGGATGCTTGTACCCAGGTTGCTCTTCATATTTCATACTTCGTTTTTGATCTAGCAGAACACTTTCAGATATTCCCCTCCCAACATCTCAACATCAACAGGAATGAAAACAAAAGTTTGTACTGGTTATTTTTTACCTGACAGGAAGAGGATTTGCAGCAAATTTAGTAGGATAGAATTTGGGATTGCTTTAAACGAGGAAAATTTTGGCTATATTGTGGGTGCAAACTAGTGATTTTATGGTTAATTTGGATAAGAGAAATTGAGAAGGTGATTAGTGCTCCTTGGTTAGATTAAAAGGGAGAAGACACGGTTTTGAGAGCTTGAACAAAAAAGGAGAAATAAATTTAGCTGTCGTTCTGTTATGTTATAGTAACTTCGAAGGCCTTCTTTCTTTGTATTCTTTAGCGGTTGGGGAAGGGGGGGCTGTATACTACCTAAAGAAATATTTGCATATCTTTATTTTTTTCATAAGAAAGCACATTATGAAATGGAACAGTTAGAACTTATTTTGAAGATTGGTAACGATTCAATGTTGTTTATTTGTGTGATATAGACCAGGTGTTGGAAGTGATAATGAAGCTGAAGATCTTGAGCATGCTGAAAAGCTTCGTCAAGTTAAGGCAGTACTTGAGGAGGTTATCAATCTTGAAATTACTTGCTTTATCAATCTATTAGCTCTAGTCTAGGATATTCATTTTATTGTTCTAGTTACTTTGCTCTTCAAATGATCTCTGTGTCGTGGATAGAGAAGTTCACGGTTCCTTATTCCTTCATTATCATAAATTTAACATTTCTTTATACACACAACACACGCATATATAACTATTTTTTCCCTTTTCTTTTAATTGCTTATTTGGGCTGTTTATCACATAATAAATTCTTTGGTTTTCAGGGGGGACATTTTTCTGGTATTTACAGAAAGGTTCAATTAAAGCCCCTTAAGTGGGTTAAAGTTCAAAAAAGTAATGGTGAAGGTGAAGAAGAACGGCCTGTTGAAGCTCTGATGGTTCTTAAATATGGGGGTGTGCTTACACATGCTGGGAGGAAGCAGGTAATAATTTAGCTCTCAACTTTTTCATCAAATTATCCGTTAGTTATAAAAGTCGCTTTTCACTTAAGATGCTAAACCACCCCTAAAAGTTAAGAAGAATTATTTGAATTTAAGTGAAGATGGCATTGGAAAGTTCAACATGAGAAGGGCATAGTTAATTTAAAGTGGGGATTCATTTTGAGACATCTAAGGTTGGAAGGAAGGAAATTCGTGAGGCAGAGGGGGATAAAAGTTTAACTAAATTTCTCTCTTCATTTGTTAGATTTTCCTTTTCTTTTCTATATGATTTTTTTTTTGTCTCTCATTACCATGCAGGCAGAAGAACTGGGTAGATACTTCCGAAATAATATGTATCCAGGTCACTGCAATCAATTCTAACCTTTGACTGTTAATGGTTTTCTGCAACCTATATGAGTGTAACGTGTGTTATATGTGCCAGGTAGATAAAATAGTGATAATTTTAGTTGTATGAATCTTTTCTTGATGAATTTTTATAAAATTACAGGTGAAGGTACTGGCCTGCTTCGCCTTCATAGTACATATCGTCATGATCTGAAAATTTACAGTTCTGATGAGGGCCGTGTGCAGGTAGGTATGCTTTGAGTCGTAAATGAGTATATATAATTTAATCTTCTCATTATTCACAAATTGTTGATCTGACTATATGTGCTTCATTCTGAGCTCAGTTACCATATACTTATTGCCATTTGGCATCATCAGTAGGTTTTTAAATTAAATCATTTAACAGATGTCTGCAGCTGCTTTTGCTAAAGGCCTACTTGACCTTGAAGGGCAGCTAACGCCAATCCTGGTTTGTAATGTTTACTTAACAAGTTCATTCTGTCTTTTGACATTGAGCTTGCATGACTGAATTGGTTATCTTATCAAGGTCTCCCTTGTTAGCA
Organism: Gossypioides kirkii; assembly: GCA_005610355.1. Taxonomy (NCBI): domain Eukaryota; kingdom Viridiplantae; phylum Streptophyta; class Magnoliopsida; order Malvales; family Malvaceae; genus Gossypioides; species Gossypioides kirkii. The sequence goes on from CP032248.1 coordinate 48,400,269, forward strand.
AGGACTCCTCTATGTTGGACGGACTTGAGAATGCGAGCATTGAGATGGAAGAAGCGAAGGTTTGTATCTCCTCTTGCCTTGATTTGATAAGCAATTTTTATATCATATGACAATTCAGTAAACTAGAATTCTTGGCTTGGTAACTGGATTGATTTATCTATCCATCGACTACAAAAACTACTATGCTGCATAAATTGATTAAAGTATGGTTGGATCAACAGGAGAGCTTTGAACAGGTTTATTTATGATATTTAATAAGCTGTCTATAATCTAGAGAATCAACTAAGATCTCTCACGGATGTTTGAAACTTTTCGACTTTGCATCATACTCTTGATTTCTTTTTTTTTTTTTTTGCTAAACATTTAGTGTCAAATTAAGAACTAACATAAAAAGTTTTCTTTTAATATTGATGACCTAGATGTAAACTTTCTCAGCATTAGTTGATTTGAAAGATACAATAATAAGAAGATGCATGGGAAATTCCTTTTGGATGTTGGAATTCAACAATTTGAAAGCAGATTTTCTGTGCATTCTATATCTCATTTTTTTACTTGCAACAATTAAAAGGAGCATGGCTATTCGGGGAAAAAACAAATAAAGAACATGAGCAAGTTTTTGTAAGTTTGGCCAAATTTAAAGTGAGGAGTTTACCCCTAAGATTGTTAATGCTACTAATAGCTATGTGTGTTTCTTTTATGCGTTTCTTCCTGACTTTGTGTTTAGGAATCTGTTTAACTCCTAAAAACTTTAAGCCAATAGGCGAGGAATTGAGGGTCCAATTGTAGATTGTATACTTCCCTTTGTTAACATGCTCCTTCATGTGCAAGCCCTTTGGGCTTAAAAACATGGGTAGAAGCACATTGACATCTAGCTTGTGGTCAAATTTGATTGTACATAATGTGCCTATTGTAGAAACTTTGTATCACTTTGATTAAAAGAGACTTTGATACAATGTTCATGAGCTACCTAAAAGTTAAGTTCTAACTTTCAAGTGTGTGCTTAATAATGTTTATGTTGAAATTAGAGATGAAATTAGAGAAGAATACTCTAATATATTGAGGAAAAAACTCTCTCAAGTATATTCTAATAGAAAAATTAACATGTCTATTTATACTAAAAGAGTAGGCCTAACTAAGGAAACATAATCAATACATTAAATCAATAATTCTAATTTTAAGCTAATTTAATCCCTAAAAATCAGTAATGAGATTAGCTGAGATAAGCTGCCAATACTCCCCCTCAAGTTGGTGCATAGATGTCACACATGCCCAATTTGCAAACCAAATTATGATAGCTTCTGTTGTTAAGTCCTTTAGTGAACACATCAGCTAATTGCTTGTTAGAGGCTACATGACTTAAGCCCAAGACGCCAGTAGTCAACTTTTCTTTGATGAAGTGTTGATCAATTTCTATGGGCTTTGTTCGATCATGTTGTATTGGGCTTTGGGCTATACTGATGGCGGCCTTGTCGCAATATTAGGATAATTTTCCTTTATTTGACAACTTTAATTCCTCCATAACTTTTAATAACCATAGTAGCTCGCAAATGCCTTGAGCCATGGCTCTATATTCTGCCTCGGCACTTGATCGAGCAACTACACTTTGCTTCTTGCTTCTCCAAGTGACTAGGTTTACTGTGTGCAATATCCAGATGTAAACCTCCTATCATCCAGAGATCCAGCCTAATCTGCATTTGTAAAAGCTTCTATCTGGAGATGACCATGTTTAGAAAAGAGACCTTTTCCTGAGGCAGACTTTAGGTAGCGTAGAATGCGAAAAACAACCTGTATATGAGACTCTCGAGGATCATGCATAAACTAACTTACCAACCAATCTTTGATATCTTTCTTTATCCACTGGCTCTCCTATTCCAGCTTGCAACTTATGATTGATTTCTATAGGTGATTCTGTGGGTTTGCATCCCATCATACTTGTCTCAGTCAAGAGGTCTAGGATGTATTTTCTTTTAGATATAAAGATTCGTTTCTTTGATCTGGCAACTTCAATTCCCAATACATAATGTAACTTCCCTAGATCTTTTATTTCAAATTCTTGAGCCAAACATTGTTTCAGTCAGCCATTTCTTCCTCATCATCTCCTTTCATCACTATGTCATCAACATATACAATAAGAAGAGTGATCTTACCCTTGTGATGTTTCATAAAAAGGTTATGATCAGCATTGCTTTGTTGATAACCAAAAGTGATCATAGCTTTGTGGAATCTGTCAAACCATGCTTTGGGAGATTGTTTTAATCCATACAACGCTTTCTTCAATCTGCATACTTTCCCTTGCGTTTATGCATCATCAAATTTAGGAGGAATCTCCATATGTACTTCCTCTATATTCTTCACATCAAATTGTTGTAGGTTCCAGTCAAGGTTGGCTGCACAAGATAACAAAATTCTGATGGTGTTCATTTTGGCAACAGGGGCAAACGTCTCTTGATAGTCTATTACATAAGTTTGAGTGAAACCTTTAGCAACCAATCTGACTTTGTACCTCTCAATCGAACCATTAGACTTGTGTTTCACAGTAAACACCCATTTGCATCCCACCAAATTCTTGTCTACTGGAGGAGTGACTAGCTCCCAAGTCTCATTCTTTACTAGTGCCTTCATTTCTTCAACCATGGCTTCTTTCCACTTGGGATCTTCAAATGCTTCAAGCCAATCCTGTGAAATAGACATAGAGGACAAAGACAAGGCAAAAGCTTTATAGGGAAGGGACAATGAGTCATAAGAGATAAAGTTAGACATAGGGTGTCTAGTACAGGATCTAACACCTTTTCTTTGGGCAATTGGTTTATCTAAATCATTAGGGGGTAAACTCACCAAAAGAGGAAGATTCTTGGCACATAGTAGGTTGCATGATGGTTTCTTCTGTTTTAAGCCTTCTTGAATACGTCTTTAAATTTGGTTTGTCCAAACGTCCAACAATCTCCTTTTAAACAGTAGTTTCCCCCTAAGCAGTAGCTTCCTTTTGAACAATGGTGCTTTTTGGAATAAGGTTTTCAAGAGTTACTGAGTCAGGTATCACTTCTCTCTCATTGTTCACCCCCTGAAGAGGTGATTGAGTTGTACCATAATAGGGCTTAGTTTCTCTTAATTTAACATCCATACTAACGAAAGATCTTCGTGAAGGAGGATGATAACACTTGTAACCTTTCTGTGTTGGAGAATACCCAATGAACACGCATTTAAGGGCTCGTGGATCTAATTTGCTTGCTTTCCAATCATAGACATAACAGAGACATCCAAATATCCTGGGAAAAATAGTATAATTATTTTTACCTTGTAAAGTTTCCAAGGGACTTTTGAAATTAAGGGTTCTGAGTGGCATTCTACTAATAAGGTAGGCGGCTACAAGAATTGCGTGCCCCCAAAATGGTTTTGGAAGGTTCATGGAAACCATGAGATCTGGGGACTTCTAGCAAATGCCTATTTTTCCTTTCAGCAACCCCATTCTGTGAACTAGTAGCGGGACAAGTTGTTTGATGAATTATCCCATAAGACTCCAAATAAGTATCAAAATTGTACTCCGTACCATTGTTAGTTCTAAAAAATTGTATCTTAGCATCAAATTGAGCACACCATTTTATGAAAAGATTGAAAGCATGTAAACACATCATTTTTTTATTTTAGCAAATACACCCAAGTCATCCTAGTGCAAAAATCAATAAAAGTAGCAAACCACCAATTATCAGATAATGACGTATGTCGAGTTGGTCTCCAAACATCAGAATGATTAGTCATAAAAGGAGTATTACTTGTATTATTTCTCAAAGGATAAGAACTTTTAGTGTGTTTAGCAAACTCACAAGCTTCACAAAACAATGAATCAAACCGAGTCTTTGAAAATAATTCGGGATATAACTTGGTGTCCTAACCTTTTATGTCACCTCATTATTTCTTGGTTGATAACCTTATTACCTCCAAAAAAGGCTTGAACAATTTCACTATTGTTCTCCAACATATATAAGCCATCATGCAATCTACCACTGCCAATCTTCTTTCTTGTCTGAAGGTCTTGGAATACATAATGATCAGGAAAAAACTCAATTTTTCAGATTAAGGCATTTGTGATGGCACTAACAAATAAAAGGTTAATTGGAAAACGAGGAACATGTAGTACAGAGGATAGTTTAATATTGGGTGTACGGCTGACAGAACCTGATCCAGTTACAGAAGTAAAAGACCTATTGGCTATCTTGATACTTTCTTTTGTTTGACTTGGGAAGTAGTTTAAAAAACTTTTAAAGGAACTTGTCATGTGTCTATTCGCATCGGAATCAATAATCCATGAGTCAGTATTAATACGAGTATTAAAGGCATTACCTGACTCTACAAAATTGGATGTTGGAGTCTTTTTTAATTCTGCCATTTTTTTCTCTAAAAAATGCACCACAAGAGCCAATAGCAGCAAGGAAGATCGGAAAAACACCAACAAAGTCAACAGTGGAGAATCAAACTTGACGGATGTGAGTTGCACGCGCCAGCGCGTGAGCAAGTACGTCGAAGCTGTGGGTGGCGTGTGAGAGCCATGTAAAAAGTGTTTGTTTACTGGATTTGGAGGTTTTGCCGGAGATGAGATTGTGACTTTGTTGAAAGGGGCAATGAGAAAAAAAATAAGCCGAAAAATGGAGAGTACCAAATTGGATTTTCTAGGGTTTGGAAATTTCAAAAAAAAAAAAGGCTCCCTAAATTTGGATTCTCAAGCTCTTGATACCATGTTGAAATTAGAGATGAAATTAGAGAAGAATACACTAATATATTGAGGAAAAAACTCTCTCAAGTATATTCCAATAGAAAACATGTCTATTTATACTAAAAGAGTACGCCTAACTAAGGAAACATAATCAATACATTAAATCAGTAATCCTAATTTTAAGCTAATTTAATCCCTAAAAATCAGTAATGAGATTAGCTGAGATAAGCTGTCAACAATTTATAACTTTTAAGGACATGTTACTTAGTTGTATGGTCATTAGTTATCACCTTTGACTTCATCTTATTCTACATGGTTCTTTGTAGTACCTTGTTCTCGATACATGGGTTTTATGAGTTACCACGATGCACTTCCCCCTAGAACAGGTATAAGGATAGACATGAATGGTCATGTAAGGTGGTAAAACTATTGTTTCATGTTTAACAATCTGCTGATATTTTTTAGTGCAGCTTTAGACTATCTTTTTTGTTTTGCAGACTAGACTGAATGAAATTATAACTTCTGGTGCAAGGACAATTCCTAGTAATGGAACATCTGAGTGTCCTTGGACGGTTGATGGAGCTGGATTGCCTTCTAATGCTTCTGAGCTCCTTCCCAAACTGGTAATTTTCACCATATCAAGTAAATATGCAACAGTTCATTGACACCTTCAGATCTTGTTACTTATCAGTTCTAGCTCATTTCCAAGTCACTTGAGGTTAGGTGGGGTAATACAAAATTTTACTGCCCTAATCAAGATTGATTTGCTAAGTATTTTCCTTTTTCCTTTTTTTCTTTTTATACCTGTTATATGCAGGTAACTTTGACTAAGAAGGTTACTGAACAAGTCAGAGTACTTGCCAAGCATGAAGATGAGAATCTTGCTGAGACAAGCCCGTATGATGTGATTCTCCCCTATGACCAAGCAAAGGCACTTGGTAAAACAAATATTGACATTGATCGTATTGCTGCTGGATTGCCTTGTGGTAGTGAGGGATTCCTTTTGATGTTTGCTCGGTGGAAAAAACTTGAAAGAGATTTGTATAATGAACGTAAAGAGTAAGTATCTACCTTTCTTCTTGATCATACTTGTGGTTGAGGTGTCTAAATAGGCTGTCAGTTCCATCATATTTCCCATAATTTAGATTGTATATGAAGGGCTTTATTGTATTTCCTAACATTGGACTTTCATGCAGACGTTTTGATATAACTCAAATTCCTGATGTTTATGACTCTTGCAAGTGAGTAATTGCTTCATTCTATTAATAAAATTTTGTTAGAATACCCTATGCTCAACAAATTTTATAATTCAAAAAGCATATGTGGAAATATCCTTTATTGCTGGTCTAAGTATTTATCTTTGCAAATTGCCTCCTCTTTTCCTTGTTCAAAATTTAATTTCCTTTTTATATATTCTTTGATTTATTCCTTTGAATTTGTTCCATGATATTTTTCAAGGAGTTTGTGATATGGATGCTTTCTTGCAATTAGAGTTTTAGATTTATTTAATTTGTTTATTATATCAGGTTTTATTAAGAGTTTTAGCTTTACTTATTCTCCCTATTATATTAGGTTTTTATTTCCCTTATAAATTCTAAGTTAGGAATTCTATTAGGACTCTTTCCTTTGTTATTAACAGCCTATAAAAGGCTGCCAATATGAAATAAAGAGGAAGCAATTATTTTATAAAAAGAAACGTTATTTTGAGAGGCGGTTCAGTCAAGGATGAATCTGCCTTTTGAGCAACCATAGGTCGAAGCAAGGCTTCTTCCTCGTCTAGACCTGTGATTAGATCCTACACCATGACGCATAACAACTTGGTATCGAAGTCAATTATCATGGGTGACAAAAAGACTTTGACAGCTAAGTTAGAGGTTTTCATGGAGCAAATGGCTACAAGGTAACAAGCATTAGAGGAGCATATGACGATGTTATCCCTTTTGGTCCAAAAGACATCAAAAGGGAATTTAGAGAAAAATAGTGAAGAAAAGGGTAGCAACGAAGACAGAAAAAGGAATTCAGACCCGCAACAAGGTGGGTGCATGGTGCCACGATACTCTAAGATGAATTTTTCACTTATGATGGTGTTGGAGATCCTTTAGGGGGGCTGAAAAGATGCGAAATTTTTTTTTGGTAATCAACGGACTAACGAAGAAGACAAACTAGGCTTAGCTGCATTCCATCTCTTAGGAGAGGCACAATTGTGGTTTGATCAAATGGAAGAAGAGGCAAATCTTGATTGGGGGCACGTCAAAGAGTGTTGCCGTGTAAGGTTTGGGCCACCCATGAGTAATAATCCCTTGGGGGAACTTGCAAACCTGAGACAAACTGGGACGGTAGAAGAATATCAACGCCAATTTCAATCACTATTGGCTAGGATTGCTGATCTTAAACCTCGACAACAAGTAAACCTCTTTACTGTCGGGTTGGTAGAGGAACTTAGAATTGATATTGAGATGTAACAACCGAAAAACCTTGGAGTTTCCATGAATATGGCTCGAACATTGGAACGTAAACAAAAGGTCTTCCAAACTGTTGTCTCACGTCATCTTGAGTTGGCCAACTTCCCAAAAAACTGGCAGCAATTCAATCATTCCAACAACTAAGAGCATTGCAAAGGGAGGGAGACAAAAAGCGGAACCAACAGGGAACAATGGCAAAATAGATTCTTTTGCACCATTTATTAAGAGATTGACACGGGTAGAAATGGCGGAAAGAAGGGCTAAGGGGTTGTATTATAATTGTGTCGAGTCTTATTCCATGGGACACAAATGTAAAAGGTTATTTTGGATAGAAGTACCAGATGTTGAAGGCAGGCAAGATGACGATGATAGATGATTTTGGATAAGTTCTGAAGCTTATTTTGAATTTGAGCTTGAGGACAAGCTCAACTTCGAGAGGGGGAGTAATGATATGGACGCTTTATTGCAATTAGAGTTTTAGATTTATTTAATTTGTTTATTATATTAGGCTTTATTAAGAGTTTTAGTTTTACTTATTCTCCCTATTATATTAGGTTTTTATTTCCCTTATAAACTCTAAGTTAGGAATTCTATTAGGACTCTTTCCTTTGTTATTAACAGCCTAGCATGTTTCTCTATCTTGATTATAAAATTCAAACATTCATTATATCAAAAGGTCTTGGCTCTTAGAAGTTTAATGCTTCTGCTTTATTTTCTGATTGCTTATATATTTTTCTGTTAATCTAATTTTTGACAGATATGATCTTCTGCATAATGCTCATCTTAATCTAGAAGATTTGGATGAACTCTTCAAAGTTACCCAGGTACAAAAAACTACCATTGAGATTTATGTTGATCTTTCATAATTGCTATATTAGCAATTTATTTGTATTTAATCTCATGTAGCTATACTTGCCTTTTGATCTGTGACCTCTTTATCTACATAATCTCATTTGCTTATTTTGATGATTACATCATATTGCTTTTTAAATTGGCTTCCTTGCCTCTATAGTAAAAGTTACAAGTTTTTTGTGTTGGGAGTGTGGGAAAAAGGAATAGGCTTATTATCAAACATGAATCCTGCTTGTTGACCACCACATCATTTTATGGCCTAATCGTCCACTGTTATTATTGTTGCAGCTTCTTGCAGATGGTGTCATCCCTAATGAATATGGGATTAATCCAAAACAAAAGCTAAAAATCGGTTCAAAGGTGATCCCTTTTCCTTGCAGCATGTCTCATTCAATTAGAAAGGTTTGAACAAAAGATCAAAAATTTAGTACGTTTACTGAGTGCTGGAACTAAGTCAAAGACTGAAAAACTAAATGGGGATGTGGCATTTCGTTTACTAGGGATAAAATATCTTTGCGTAACTATTGATTCCTCTTTCAACAACAATGCACATTTGTGCAGCCTTCATTAATGCGAATGAAGTACTGTTAGTAATGATGTGTGATTAAAGATGGCCTGATTTTTATTCTGTCCCTCCAGATTGCACGCCGTTTATTGGGCAAAATTTTGATTGATCTGAGGAATACTCGTGAAGAAGCCCTTCATGTTGCTGACGTAAAGGGTAATCAAGACAACTGCTCAAACTCAACCAAAACAAAGGCTAATAAAATTTTTCCACCAAAGTATTCCATCAAGACTGATGACATAAGAAGATCTAATACCACAAGTGAAATTTCAATAGATCAAGATGATGATGATAATAAAGAGACCAAATACCGTTTGGACCCAAAGTCCGTATGTTAACCTTTATGCTTTGTTCTCTATATTTTTGTTTGTCTTCTTAAATTTTATTCTTACTCAATCAGGTATGCAAATGTCATGACACCTGAGCGCCACGTGCGAACACGCCTTTACTTCACATCAGTAAGTGCAAACTGTAAAAGAACTAGCTAACGTTCCTCTTTCAATCATTCAGCTACTATTTTTGCTTGTTCTTTACCATTTGCCCTGGCTCATCAGCCTTTATTTGCGTGACTTCCCAAATTTGCTACCTATTTACTTACAATGTTACATCATTTGGCATCAACTCTCTGACAGGAATCACATATTCATTCCCTCATGAATGTAATTCGGTACTGTAACCTAGATGAATCTCTTCAGGGAGAAGCTGGTCTAGTTTGCCAGAGCGCTTTGGAGAGTTTGTATAAAACGAAGGAGCTTGACTACATGAGTCACATTGTGATAAGAATGTTTGAAAACACAGAGGTTAGTGCCTCTTTTTTTTTTAATTTTATTGGTGTCCAAGATAGGAACTTCATTATTAGTGATAGGTATTTTATCAGACAGTACATGGTGGCATTCACCTTGAGTCATTGACATTATGGAATTGAAATACAGGTGGCTTTGGAAGACCCACGACGGTTCCGCATTGAGTTGACATTTAGCCATGGTGCAGATTCATCCCCATTGGAGGTAATAGTAATATTGTCCTATGTATAAGAAAAACCCTCATGGACAAATGGTCAACAATGGAAGTTAATGTCAAACATCATAAAGCAACCTAAACTATAGTAAATGTTTATAAAAGATTTTGGCTATTACCTTTTCTTTTTCTTTTGTGTGTGTATGGGTCGCATGAAACTATAATAATGCAAATGTACTTCATTGATTCTTTAAATATTCTATTAATAACCTCTCATCATGGGTTTTGGTTGGAACTGATTGTTATTTGAGTGTGATCCATTTCTTCAGTTACTTGTGATCATAGTAGTATACATCTACCATGTTGTCAGAATTGATGTTTGCTGAATTGAATTCATAATTTATCTTGATGCAATTAGTATGTTGGCATTGATCTTTTGCTTTGACAGAAGAATGATGGCAAGGCTGCTTCACTGAGCCAGGAGCATACACTGCCGATAATGGGTCCAGAAAGACTGCAAGATGTTGGATCCTATCTCACATTAGAGAAAATGGAAAAGATGATTAGGCTGTTTGCAATGCCGGCAGAAGACTTCCCTCCTCCAGCTACTCCGGCCGGGTTTTCTGGCTACTTTTTGAGAAGCGCCCTGGTGCTTGAGCGTCTGGTAAATCTTTGGCCTTTCCATAAGAATGCTCATACCAATGGAAAGTAACAACTAACAAGTTAGTTCTCCATTTCCCTCCTTTTAACTTGTTTTTGCCATTTTTTTTTTTTTTTTTTTGGTTCAATTTTCCCATTCTTTTTGTTTTGACATTGAAGCATATTTCTTTTCATTTTTTACCTCTGGTTAAAATAACGGCTCGAGTAAATATTTTACCCCCTAGACTTTCAACAAAACGAAAGTTGTTGGAAGAGTTTTGGAAATTGTAGAACTTCTCTCGTTAATGCAATTTTCTTATTTGATCAAAGAAAAATGTAGGATGGTTGGTAGGTTTGGTTTATTGAGTTGGTTGGTCGGGCACTTTATCCTTCCATTTTTTTTTTCATTATCAGTTGAGATGGTCGATATAGTATTATAATCCTTCAATAGATAACTTAGAATAAATAGAACAGGAACAAGCAATGCATGTTAGATTGAGTTTTAAGAAGACTCGTACCACACTTGTGAATGGAAAAGGATAATATACTTTCCAATCTTAGATCCACTCAACATCAGACAGGATACATAAGAATAAACATGTTAACAATAAAGCAACCCATAAGAGGGATTGTGGGGCGATGAAAAGAAATGAATGCAAGAGAAAGAAAGCACTCATTGTTCCACAACAGAGAGTTTAAACATAACCAAATTCAGGGACATCCCATTTGACATTATTAATGGAGTATATACAAGCTGAAAGTTCAAGCAGCAGCTTGCAGAGCTCTGTGTTTCTCAATTTTCCTCTCAAGCTCATTCTTTTGGGCTCCAACCACCCTATCCACTTCCTTCCCTTTCTTTAGCAACACGAAAGTTGGCATTGCTTGAACCCCAAATTCCTCTGCCACATCCTAAATTCCCACCAAGAACCAATAAAAACCAAGGGAATAAATATATATAAATCCAAAAAACACACCTATGCTAACAAGCAACTAAGATTCAACTTGAAAAAATGCGATTTCTCAAGCTTGAACTCAAGCTAGTAGTGAGCAGAATTCAAGCATCTACTTTTAATTAATGTAGAAGCAGCAATTTGAAGTTGAACTCAAGGGACAATTCAATTTTGAAATATAGTAATTGAGCTCATTTTCAAGACATGTGCTTAATCGAGTGAGCTCGAACAATTTTATTTTTTATCTCAGATCAGGGCTGAGTACAAAATGTGAAATTTGATTGAGCTTAAGAAAACTCTCAAGCCTTGAATTTTGAGTCATCTTGAGCTTCTTATAATATAAGCTTGAGTTCAGATTGGGTTGATCGTATCCCTTCCTTTAACCTCTAAAAGATGATGTATATCTTTTCAATCCAAATTACAAGTCTATGATCAATTATCTTGTCCCAACTCAACTAATTGAAAGGTGCTTTTCAATACACAGAATGATATGGGAGCAAAGGGTTTATATTGTTTCTAATAAGTCCTCAGAAATTTTCAGATTCATCACATGTTTTTCATCATTCCCCTCTACTTTAAATGCACTCTTAAACAATTTACTTATAAATAATGTATAGGAATACATATGTGTGCGTATACATAGAAAGAAAAAGGGTAGAATACATACAGGCAGTTCATCAACATCAAGTTTTATAAAGTCAACTTCAGTGAACCTAGCAGCCATGTCATTCAAAACAGGTTCCATGAATTTACATGGTCCACACCAAGAAGCTGAGAAATCTATAACCATCTGGAAAAGAAAAGAAAAACCCAGATTCAGGTTTTTCATATGATTATCAAAACAACCATTGAAAACCCACAAAAAAAGGATTTAGGGTTGAGAAAGAAAGGTACAAGCTTTGGGGTTTCTTTAACAGAGTTGAAGTGAAGTTGCCATCTGGGTGATGAATGGAAAGGTTTGGACCCTTGAAGGCTCAGATGAAGATGATAAATCTTCTGGCCTTGAAGCGGATGAAAAGAAAGAACCCATTTTTTTTTTCTTTTTCTCTTCTCAAAGCAACGAATCGAACAGAAAAAAAAAAAAAAAACAATGGACAATATGCTGTGCAGGCGGCTGGCAGCAGGGAAGCTTCGGTTTTATCGTTTTCACTTTTTCTTTGCACTCTTTTGGGTTCATAATAAAAATAAAATTATAAATATGTAAAAAATAAAAACTAAATAATTTTCATGGTCTTCACTAAAATTATTTTTGCAAAAATATTAAAGTTAAAATCCTATGAATTTAGGGATGTTTAAACTTCAGTTAAAATCGATTTAATCGATTGGATCGATTTAATTCGATTAATAAATTTAGTTCGGTCGAAGGTTGATTAATTTTTTTTTGAAATTTCGATTAATGGTTAATTCGATTAGAAATTAGATAATTAACTAAACTTAATAAATAATATTATATATTATATGTATCAAACTATTATTAATTCGGTTAATTTGATCAAATGAATATTATTAATTTATTTTTTTATATATTTTATATTTGTTTTAACAAAAAATATATAAATTTCGGTTAATTCAATTAATTGATTGAATTAATCAAAATATTTCGGTTCGGTTATTTTTTGAAAAAAATTTAATTCAATTAACAGTTAAAAGATTAAAAAACTCGATTAATTCAATCAATACAAATTCGATTCGATTAACAGTTTGAACACTCTTATATGAATTAACTAGACTTGAACATCACACGTAATAAGTATTAAATATCAAATCTCTAATGTTGATTAGTATGTAAAAAAAACTTATTTGAGTTCTCATTGTTCTATTATGAAAAAAAAAGAAGTTAGTAACCTACTTTCATAACTCCTGTATTCAAAATAAATTTTTGTTTTTATATTAAGAAACAGTTAGATTATTATTATGAAATATTATCTTCTAAGAATATCTAAATATATTGTGTATCTTTTAGGCATATATTTAGGAATATATTATATATATTTTCTATTCTTACATGATTATTTCTATATAAATATTATGTATATTTTTGAGATCTATTAATAAGATTGATTATATTGTCCTTGTCAAAAAAATGTAATTTTTAATTTTCAAAAAATAATTTTTTTTAGATAAATTGGATATTAAATTTGTTTATTTTTATATTAATATCCAATTATGAATTAAATAACATTATTTATTGGATATCAAAATCATTAAATATTGAACTTGAATAGTAGACCAAAGAGAGTTTTCCTACACTCATAAGGTTCGATTTACAAGTTTGATATGTGAATGTGTAAGTTTAAACTTATATTGTATAAATTATTTTACAAAATTTTGAGTTTTATAAATAAATGATGATAGATATGGATACTAAATATCAATTACCCACCAAAATAGAGTGACCGATATAATAAATTTGAATATCTAAATACATTATTAACATAACTAATACAAATTCAAATAATACAGGACTGAAAAGTTAATATAATAGAATCTCGTGTGTTGGCCTGATAAATAAGATATTCATAATCCCAGATATGATTTAAATTCAAGTCGCGCTAATCGCGTTACTGTTAGGGCTTTATCCGTCTCTTCTTGTAATAATGGGAAAAACCAAAGCCCGCTTTCCACATAATCTTCTTTTACTTGACTCTCAAGTTTTTTTCCCATAGCTAAACCAAGCAACAAAAGCTCTAACCTCATTACAATTTACAACTCTTATAAAAGCTACGAGAGATTTAAGCAGAGTGCTGTCCATCAAGAAGCTAATACAAGGTAAATAAACCTCTAATCTGTGTCACAGTTTCAGTCTGTTAATCTCATTCAAGGGCTCGTATGTTTATTTCAGTTTAATGGTGATTGCAGATATATAGGTATTGAAACTTACAAGCTTTGCTGACCATGGAAACCTCGACTGAGTCGCTTGTCCTGATCGCTTTGAAAACTGGCGATGATAGATTTAGTGATCTTCCAGAATACATCATTCTTTATGTTCTTTCATTCATTGGTTCCAATGATATTGTTGGGCTAAGTTATGTGTCTAGAAAATTTAGGCAGTTAACCATGTGTAGCCGTAACTTGTACTTCAAGTTAGGGTGTAATTCCAAGAAGTGCACACCCAACTGCAAACAAGTGCAGAGATTTCTAAAGGGTTTTCTAAATCAACACAATGAACCACAGATTGATCGTTTTCGTCTCCATTGGTTTTGCCATGCCAGCTGATATTATGCTAAAGGATCAATTTTCAGCTTGTGTTCAAAAGGCTTTAAGGCATAAGGTTCAAGAACTGGACATTGGGGTCCCTGTAACAGCTGGTAGAGCCTTTCACTTGCCTGCTGGGATTGAATCACTGAGGGGATTGAAATTGAAATTGCAAGGGGGAAACCAAAACTGTTTGCTTTAGTTTTCGCCTCCCTCGAGATGTTATCGCTATCTTCCGTATCAGTTCCGGGCTTAGAACTCGGAGAATGGATGAGTCATTCTTGCAGATCCCTTAAGGTTTTGAATCTGGTAGACGTTGATGGAATTAGGGATTTCAACATAAGCAACTCATGTCTCAAAGCGTTAACAGTATCAAATTGCAGTGCAATAAAACCCGAGGACCTCTATTATCAGATTACAAGATGGTATGATACGGAACCAGAAGTTAGCATAATTTCCATCCATTGTTCCTCTCTTGAGAAGTTAAAAATTTGTAAATGTGGCTTTGACAACTTTTATCTCAAAGTCAATGCACCTTGCCTCAAGGATCTGCAAATCTCCAACTGTGAAGTTTATGACTCCTTTGATGTTAGAATCTCAGCAGAACAACTTCAAACACTGTGTTTGACAATGGAACTAAGTTTTTGTGTCCCAAAAGCATCTTTGAGCAGATGCAGGATCTATTCAGACAACTTGCGCTCACTATCCAAAGCGGCCATTAATCTCACTGTACCTTATTTGTCAACTTTGGGCCTTGCAGATTATACGTGCAAGGAATTCAATAGTAATGGCTTAGTTGAGTTTATTTACCGTGTAAGATATGCCAAAAGTCTGCAATTGAACTTTCAGATAATTGAGGTACAATCCACCTTCAATCTTTATGTTCCTTGTTGCCTGTTTTTGGCAAAATGTCTGATAAACACACTGTTTGAGTGTTGACGTCTCTGGTTTCTGCAGGCCTTGTCAAACGATGCTCAACTGCAAAACATAGCATTCCAACATTTGGAACATTTGGAAGCATCTGATGTCGAGTTAAACAACTTGAAGGACATTGATATAGCTGACTTTTTGAGATGTTGCAGTTGCCTAAACACTCTTACATTCAGATATGATAGTAATGCTGATCAACTTTCTGAAACTGAGGTTAGTATCAATTTATACTGTTTCGATGATAGAACCCCTCGTACATGTATTTTTTTTATTTGTTCGCTCATTGATGTTGCAGTTAGTTGACCAATTACGGTCCAAGCTTGGGGATGAGTGTGGAAATACAAGGTTTGCTTGCAGAGTCGTAAACTGTAAGCATAGAGAAAACAAAGGCTTTAATTGAAGAGTATGAAACGTGTAGCACTAGTCGATTCTTCCCTTAAAAAATTGTCATCTTTTTATATGATTACATTTGGATATATAGGACTTTGAGTTATCCAAGTAAAAATTTTATACTTTTTGAGTTCTGGGCTATTCTTTGACCATCATCTAAGCAAAAGGGTATATGGAACACTGAAGAACAAAAATAATTTATAAGTGCATTCTATCATCATAGCTGGAACTTGAACAAGATTTAGACAGAACAAAATCTTGCTTTTATTCAGTTGTAACATGAAAAGATAATTTAGCAATACTGTTTAAAACTTCACTGAAATGGTATTGGGATGCCTTGCTTCTTGTTAACAATGGCCATTGCCATGTAACGGGTTCCCATCCCGATAGGTACTTGTTCCATCGGTCCCTCCCAAAAGGGGGCTTCACCGTCACCGACCAAACGCCAGTATCCAGTCCTTAGAGATTCAGCTTGTTCATCGGTGCAGTTTTGTAGCAGAGCTTCAACTCGGAAGTTTATTCCAAGTGAACCGAGGAACTGAGACTGAGTAATGGGGCCATGAACAGATACATCGTCTGAAAAAAAATGTTGGAACCATGAAATCAGTCATTATTTTTTCTTTCACAGATTTTATCCCGAACTCCTTTCAAAATAAAACATGCTTAATACAACCAAACACTTGTATGGAAGATAAAACAGAAATGCAAACCTGAAGCTTCCTCAGCAGAGTGCTTGATTGATGCAAAATCGACATATGCACTAAGATCAGCACTCCCAGGGTTGTCAAGTATGTTAACAAACTTGTGCTTCCGAATTGCCTGCGCATGTTTAATGTACGAAAATGATGCAGATGAAACTAAAGAAAAGTGATTTTTTAACTGTTAGAGTGACAAAAAGCTAGAATCAGTTAATTGTCTGTTTTTACATTGAATCATTGATGAATGGCAAGGCACTATACCTGTAGACTATCTGACACTACTCCGTTCAGGCCATAATCGATAATAAGTGCTCCACCTCCATCAACACCTATTCTCTTCGCAAGTGTACTAGTTAAGTCCATTGCTTTGGGGCAAACCTCAATTTGATTCAGTTTCTCAACTTCTTTGGGCACAGCCCACTTGCAGCGCTTCATTAGGTAAAGAGTTGCGGGTGTAGGCTGTGGAGATAGAACAAAGCGGAACCTAAACCCATACACAAGGAAGTATCAAACAACTAAATTCCTAAAATTAGAAAGGTGATTGAATGTAGGGAGAGTAGATCTCAAATTCTTACGATGAATCTTCCGTGACATCTATCATTTTCTCACACCAGCCACGAGAACCCCTCTGCAAACAACTTCTTAATTAAAGCAAGGCAAATGAAATGGCAGATGACAAGCTATATAATTAACAGTATGGAAACTTTAAAATTACAAGAGTTTAGAAGTCTAACTTAAAGATGACAACACCCGACTACATAACAATTTGACAATTTCTATACCTGGTTCTCAGCTATTGTTCAAAGCATAAATCATTAACTCGGTCCACATCTTACAAGACCTGATGTATATTATGTTGTATAATCTTCAAACTACCGTGGATTTATTCATTATCTCATTTTATCTTTAGACAATTGAAAAGTAACACGTCTCTTACAATTTTCAAAAACATGATAGTGGGTCTGTAATCAAGTAAGCTGCGAATTATAACAGAAACTTCATATAATGACAGTAACCCAAATAAAGGCTCTCTAAAGTTAAAATTTCTATGTCAACATTTTAAAGTTCCATGGATTTAATATTCAGGATGCAAAGAACAGCTGGCACAGGCAATCCTACTCTTACTAATAGACTTGGATACAAAAACAACAGATATTTAGTTAGCCCCTACTATCAGAATGCATGGGACAAACCTGAAATTGATGAACTGGCAGTGCATCATAGAACTCATGGGCAATAATTATGGTAGGCACTGCAATATGGGCAAGTGATTCAAAGCATCAAGGTAAGAACAGATCAAGTTATTTTTTAACTCAATCCATAAACTATATAGAATATAAATAGGATAATTGAACTGTTTTCATAAACCAATGGGTATTCGGCTGCTTTCTTTTCAGAGAGGAAAAATCTTGAAAGTTAATGCCATACATCCAGATGGAACCTGTTCCAGTGTTGCATGCCAAGATACAGGTGTTCCAGCCAATGTGCTTAGAGACCTTTTATGAACACCTTCACTGGTATTTTCTTCATCCACGCATTTCAAGCTTTGGTGCTGAAGTTTTTTCAATGCAGGGCTACATTCTACCATGTGTATATGCAATGACTCCGTAAAATTTTTAAATTTTGATGCACCCTATAAGGAGAAAAAACCAACCCCTATTTAAAAGCATGCCATATTATGTCCTCATAAAACTAACCAAGTGAAGACTTTAAAGCACTAACTTGCATATCTTTTACATTTAGAACTAAACTTGAGTGAGAAATACAAGTGACTATCATACACGAAGAAGATCAGCCATTAGAGTTCCTCTGCCAGGGCCAAGCTCAACCAAGTTCACCCTCTTTGGTTGTCCCATTTGTTCCCATAAACACATAGCCCAAACACCAACCATCTAAAATAATGCCAATAGGAAAGAAAATTAAATTAACTGTCTCCATCAATATTCCTTCACATTCACAAATTCATTAGAAACTGAGTTACCTCTCCAAACATCTGGCTTACTTCAGGAGATGTTATGAAATCACCTTCAGCTCCAAAGACATCCCGGTTAATATAGAACCCAGCCTTGGGATTTGTTAAGACTTCTTCCATATATTCTGCCACAGATATCGGCCCACCACGAAACTGACAAGGCAGCATATAAAACCCAATGTTCCAAAGCACAAAATGCACAGTTTCAATTCAAGTTTCAAGTAATAAAAGGAGACATTAAGAGTATAAGTTCGTGAGTTTTCGCTAACGACTGTCCTAATGATACTGCAGTTGACTGCTAATCTTGATGGTTTCAATGCATTGAACTGAAGATAATAATCTAACTACAAAAGTAACAAAACCCCATAATTCATTACATCAAAACAGACCCTTTTTACTAACCTTAATAATGCCTTTGAGATGCTTAACAAGTTCAGAGTCTGAGGAAGGTTCATGAGAATGCTCTAAAAACATCCCCACCAAAAATAAATAAATAAATAATGAAGTGAAATGATAGGAATATAGAGATAGAGAGAAGCTGAAAAAGTTACCAGGGGGACTATATAGTCCAGAACGATCAATGGAAATGGTGTTGGTGGGTTGATCTTCAAGGTGTTCGATGGAATTACTAGGAGGGATTTCAGGTCGTGATGATGAACAATAAGAGAAAATAGAGCATTTGCTGAGTAAAGGAAGCGTTGACTGAGTAGACAGGAATCGATAAGCTCTGGGAGCTTGTTGAAGAAGCAGCCTCCGCAGCATTTTTGTCGCTCAAACCGTCAAGCACGCACTAAAAAAAACACAGTTTTTGTTCTTCCTTTTTTATCTTTCCCTTTGAAAAGCATAGGGAGCTGAGATAGGCGAAATCGCAAAGACCATAAACAAGACAACAAATATAGCACAATTTATTTAATATAGTTTTTAAAGAGTCAGCAAATGGGGGATGTAGCTCAGATGGTAGAGCGCTCGCTTAGCATGCGAGAGGTACGGGGATCGATACCCCGCATCTCCATAAGTTTTGGTATTTTAACCTTTTAAAGGTTGGGGAAAATAACAAATTGGAATAAATATTGGATATGAGCATTTATTATCAATATTTTAAAAGAAATTTTATATTTAAGTTTTGGGTTCAGTCAATGCCGATCACACCACAGTTCATTCCAGCTAATTTCAATTAAATTTAAAATCATATTACTTTAATTATACAGTGAAAAAAATGAAAAAATTGAATATTGTTGATTTTATTTTAATAAGGTAAGATAAATATAAAATTTAATCTAATAGCTAATTATTTTAATTCTTATTTTAAAAGTTTTCATAGTTACCATCAAATTTTAGTCATAAATTAAAAATATTAAAAATTTCTTCTATTCTAAATTGAAATGGTATTAACTTTTTTTTAAAATATATTTATATAATTACATGGTAATATTTATTTATACTTTCTTAAATTTTTAACAATGTATATACACTTTGTACATACAAACGTTCGAATTCGAGATCTCTAATATGAATAATATTTTATTTTTCACTCTATCCTCCTTTCTACTGGGAGTACATGTTGGATTCAACTTTTATTAATTTGATATAAAAAAACAAAATAATTTTTAAAAAATATAACTTTAAATTATATAAAATGACATAAATAGATAAATGAAAGTAGATTATAGTATTAATAATTCCGACCTTTCCCCTTCTCTCAATGCAAATAAGGTACTAAGGTGCCCAAATGGCGTTTTAACTTCCCAACTCTTCAAACGGTTCGGCTCATTAAAACCCTATATAAACCCCCCAATTAAAAAAAGCTCCGGCAATCCCATCATAACTCTGCCCGCAAACCATGTCCTACGGAGGTGCAACGACCATGACGGCGCCGCCGGCGATTGGTGGCTCCGCGTCGGGGTCGACTATAAAGCAAGTGAAGTTAGAGAGAGAAAGCGAGCTGAGAATCGAGGTGGGTAATGAAACGCCGCTTAAACTTCGATTACTTAACGGCTCAGCCGAGATTTTCGGGTCCGAATTGGCCCCTGAGATGTGGCTCACTTTCCCCCCTCGCCTCAAATTCGCTGTAAGTTTCGAAGATTCTTTTGTCTTGAAAAGAAAGAAGGAATATTTATCTGTTCTTAGATTTTTTGTATGCAATCTTATATGTAAGTTTGAAAATTTTGTCAGTGATAATGGGGTTTTTTTGAAAGGATGATTTTCTGCAAATAATTTCATTAAGAAGGAATTTAAGTAAAACTTCAACTACTTTCTTTGATTTGTAATCTTTATTTGATGCGTTTCTGGTTGTCAATTGCTTCATCT
Source organism: Gossypioides kirkii (assembly GCA_005610355.1). Classification (NCBI taxonomy): domain Eukaryota; kingdom Viridiplantae; phylum Streptophyta; class Magnoliopsida; order Malvales; family Malvaceae; genus Gossypioides; species Gossypioides kirkii. The sequence goes on from CP032248.1 coordinate 48,420,894, forward strand.
ATTATATTACAACATGTTGCTTCTTTTTATGCATTGCTGATATGTTTATACCATGTGGTATTAATGAGAATTTGTTCATTTATAGGTTTTCACTTGGTATGGTGCTACAATTGAGATGGATGGTGCTACTGAAACTGATTATACGGCAGATGAGGTAACTATATCTTTAAAAGTTAAGAGTCTTGACTTTGTATATATAATGTAGAATGAATGGCAGTTCTCAAATTGTACATAGTCCTTGCTGATGCTGTTGCAATGGTTGATTTGCAGACACCTATGGTCAGTTACGTGAATGTACATGCTGTACTCGAAGGACGAAGAAACCGTGCAAAAGCTTTGTCACCAAATGACTCTGAGGCATCCCAGGTATTTTATCATTTCTTTCTTATAACAGAGTACTTGAAATGAATCGTCTAGGGTTGAGAGTGAGTGTTGGATACGGCTATATTCTTGATACAGGTGTGCTTGTTCTTTTTTCCTTTTTAGTTTTTTATATATTTGGAGGATCCATATCTAGCACCCATGTCAGATGATGTGTGAAAAATAGTTGTAAGACATGGGTGTTTAGAGAAAATGAAGGGTCTGGGCATGTAGGCTTTAAACAAGTATCAGATTTGGTTTTAAGTTAAAGACAACTCGGCTTTAGCTTGGAGCTACTATTGTTATATTGCACTTACCATCCATTTATGGCATTTATAATACCCCTGCAGGATTTATTTTGGTCCCTTTATTTCTCCTTCTGCTTTATCATCTCTATGTTATTTACTGCTCCTATGAACACTCATTCGCAACCTTGTTTTTATCTCAATGTGATCTTTTTGGTGGTCCAGGGACCCAGAGTGATTGTTGTGGGGCCTACTGATTCTGGGAAGAGCACCTTATCAAGGATGCTTCTTAGTTGGGCAGCTAAACAAGGTTGGAAACCTACCTTTGTGGATTTAGATATAGGCCAAGGATCTATAACGGTTCCTGGATGTATTGCTGCTACACCTATTGAACTGCCCATTGATCCTGTGGAAGGAATTCCTCTTGAAATGCCTCTTGTTTATTTTTATGGCCATACAACTCCTAGGTAAGTAATTTTTATGTTTTCTTTTTGTCATATACTTTCTTTCGCTAAAAGATGGCCTGATTGATACATATGAGAAAATTTGTCTGGCCAAATGCTTTTTGTTAGATTCAATTTTCATTCCTAATTATGATATTCATGGATCTTGCTGTTCTGCAGTAATAATGTAGATTTGTATAAGACACTTGTGAATGAGCTGGCTCAAATGCTGGAGACTCAATTTGCTCGTAATGCTGAGTCTCGAGCTGCAGGCATGGTAATCAATACTATGGGTTGGATAGAAGGTACTGGCTATGAGGTAATGAAGTCTAAACCTGATAAAGATGTAAATGCTGATAAAGTGACGTTTTCTTGCATTGATATAAGAAGTATTATGTCTCTCTCTTTTCTTTTTGGTGTTTCGGAATGTTGTTGATGTAACATATCTTACTGCAGTTGCTCCTCCATGCAATTGATACATTCAAGGCCAATGTTGTCTTAGTTTTGGGTCAGGTAATCAACAAATTTATCCTTTCTACTTGTTGAAACTGAGCACTTCTTGAAGAATTGTTTTGAAGTTATCTTTTCTTTTATGGTTATGTTTTGCTTTAGACTTCCAACTTGTAGCCTTCAGTCCAAATGCTATCATTGCTTCCAGAATAATTTCTAAATTAATAATATATTGATCTTTTTTGTTTCCTAGTTGTATTTGTTTATGAAGTAATCTATCTAATCTATTTGCAGGAAAAACTTTTCAGCATGCTCAAGGCTGTAGCAAAAAGTAAGCCTAATGTGGATGTTGTGAAGCTTCAGAAGTCTGGCGGTGTTGTATCAAGAAATGCAAAATATCGTCAGAAGTCTAGGGGTTACAGGATAAGGGTAAATGCAACATTTACAATCTGTGGATAGATTCTTTCATTATTTTCTAGTTTCCTTTCGTGCTTGTTTCACCAGAAATCCATTATTGTGAGTTGTGACATACCTTTTCAAGTGAGAAAAGAATACTAAGCATGCAGAGTGATAAATGACAACTTTGATTTTTGTTGACATCTCAAGGTAATGGATAATAGTTTTTGTTTCAAGGGTCATCTTGCATTTAGGGGACCAACTTTATACTTCGTTTTGATTACATCGTGATAGTCCAATTCATTGATGCCTTGAAAAGCTAGTTTCTTTCTATTTTCTATAACTTGCTCCTTTATTTTAAAGGCATTTCTTTTGATTTTGTAAACTTTGCATTTTATTTTCATCCTTCTGACAAAGCATGTACATGCTGCCAATTCTACCAGGAGTACTTCTACGGCCTTGCAAATGATCTTTCCCCACATTCTAATATTGCAAACTTCAGTGATCTGCTTGTCTATCGAATTGGCGGTGGTCCACAGGCACCAAGATCGGCTTTACCAATTGGTGCAGATCCTGTTGCTAACCCACTAAGAGTAACACCTGTGAATATTGACCGGGATTTGCTTCATATGGTTCTGGCTGTTTCATATGCCAAGGAGCCTGATCAAATTTTGTCTAGGTTTGTTGTTCTTTCTTGAATGTCTTACAGCGCAAGTACAGAAAGCATCTCCTTAGCAATTTTATAAATTTCTAGTCTTCAATCAGTCATTGGGAATAATTACTAAGGTTTATACTGTTTTTGAGTGTTGAAATTAACTGCTACCACAATCGCTACCATCAACCTGTTATGCAAATCTAACCTCGGTTTCTTTCCATGTTATTCTGACTCTTCATTTTTCTTGAAATACCCTTTTCCAACTCATGTTTGCTCATGAACATGGGGTTATGATTCTCCAAGGACCTTCCAAATACATGAAAATCTTTGAGAAAAATTGAACATACCCCAAGTCTTAGTAACTTAGGTACCATTTTGTGATGTGTACAGCACACTACTAGCTTATATGACTACGAGTTTACGCGTCGAGCAAACCTACTAACAATTGGATTGCTTTCTGTTTGCAGTAATGTAGCGGGCTTTATTTACATCACTGACATTGATATTCAGAGGTTGGAATCCTGAGCTTTGATGATCAGTTTTTAACTCCAATTTCTTTTATAGTTATTCACAATTTTGTGGATTGCAGGAAGAAAATCACATACCTTGCACCATCAGCTGGGGAATTGCCAAGCAAATATCTTATTATGGGAACCTTGACTTGGCTTGAAACTTGAACAGTCTTTTGGTCAAATTATTGTTATACTTGGTTGAATATCATCCCCCAATTTCAGATTCTGCCTGGAAATTTCTCAATTTTCTTCAGTTTGTAACAATGGAGCTTCAATTAACAGGTCCAATGGCTGTTGTAACTCTACATTGTACCTTAAAAATGTTGAATTATGTTTAAAAATTCGGCTGGGAGGACAAGCCGGTGAAGCCTTTGCTTGCCGGTTCATTTAGTTTGATTAGTTGTTGAACTAGATGGTGATTTAACTATTAATTAAGTATTAAATATAGTAAATATTTAATACAAGTATGCATTTGATTAGGTGGTATGATATGTAATTTAGACTAGGTTAGGGGATGCCTTTCTGTGAGTGAAAAACAAATTTGTTCATGAATTATTATCAATTTCATTGTTAGTGAAAAAACATTTTCGTGACAAGTATCTTATTTAATAATCGAAGGTGCATGGTGTTAGTAATATTAATAAAAATATGACGTGACTTTTAATATTGGACGATAAAGTCATTTTCTTACACTGATTTAAAATCAAAATAAAATATCCAATTAGTTCAGCGTATTTAGATATCAACTTGTCAACTTTTCTTCTTTTCTTCTTTTTTTCTTTTTTTATAAGAGGAACTTATCCAATTTTTAAACATTTAATAACCAATTAAATTGTTTTTCAAATAACTTTAAAACAGTGAACACAGTTCATCCAATTGGTCTAAATTATCACTAAAGATAAGCTGTGAATAATTTTATGTAAAAAGTAGTTAATTAATTAATATCTAATAAAAGAGCACTTAAAACCTAATTATTACTTTTCTTTGTTAAAGGTTTAATAAGATAAATCAATAAATTAATAAACTAATTTAATAAAACTAATGTTGATTGACAACAAAATTGTTTTAATTTAAAAATGATTTAGGTACATGTATTAAGAAATGTCAATATATGATAAGTATTTTTATAGTATTTTACAAATTAAATAATATTAAATCTAAAAAAATGTTTTAATAATTTTTTGAAAAGAAAAATGATATTTTCATAAAAATAATCAATTTAATATTTACTGCAAATATAAATAAGAAATTAGCTTTGGTTTGAATCATAACAGTAATTCTAACTTAAGAAACCTAAAGGATAAAGCCAGAAAGAGTAACAAGACAATATATATATATATATATATATATATATATATATATATATATATATATTAATAGTTTTCATTTTAAAGGAAAACCTTATTTTCATAAATATTTCTTAATATTTGTTGCAAAAAAACAAAAGAAATTATTTTGGGTTTGAATTAACAAAAATAATTTAATTCTAATCCTAATTTAAAAACTCAAAGGATAATGTAAAAAAGTTATCTTTCTTATAATAATAAAAAAAACAAATTAAATATTCATAATGATTTAAAAATATTTTTGTTTTAGTGGTTTTATTGAATACTGTGATTTGAAAGTATATATTGATTATTTGTTTATATAATCATGTTTTAGACCATCAACATTTTTAACGATTGTCTCGTCACTGCACGAAGCTGTAATGCCCAGCAACTTGCTCACTTGCCTAGTCTCTTCATTCCTAGAACCTCCATTAATGACCCACTCGCTTGCTATCTTCTTAATTTTACTCCTTAACTTTTCTAACCATTCATTTTCAATATCAAATAAGGACCTTCCCTCCCCCTTTTTCTTTCTGTAACAACATCTGTGGTGGCTGAACCAAGATTTTTGGCCCATTATTACTTCCAACCCCCTAACCAAATTTTCATCTTCAAAATTAGTCCCTCATCACCATCTAGGTCCTTGCCATTTTTTATGGGTTCAACATAATTAATCGCCACTTCCTTAACTAGTTAGTGTTTTCATCCATGCAGCCCATGCTCTCTTAAGTTTCTTTATTCTTCTTGCTTTCAATATTTTTTTTAATTAATTTTCAAGTTTTTATTTTATTTTATTTTTAGTTCACATTTTTAATTAATTTTTTTTATTTATATAAACAAAATAATAAATATGTAATTATATAATGAAAAATATATTTTTTATATATCATCATGTTACAAATATTTTATTTTTTAAAAACATTCAATTGAGCTCTAATTTGTTTGGACTTAGAGCGAGTAATTGAGCCTTGAGGAAAGCTAAGCCTATCACATTCATATGCCTAAAATTGGATATTGATCCTCGCATCATTTTCATTTATATTGTGAGTATGAAAATTTTTAATATTATAAAAATATTATTTTTTTATATGTGAAATATTTTAAATAATTATTTCAAATATACATGTAATATATATATATATAATGCTAAAATTTGCCACATCTATGATATGGATAGAAAAAATAAATATTTCACATATAAAAACCCTATTTACTAAAAATAATGACATTTGAAATAATGATATAATTTTATAATATAAAATTTAATGTAGGTGAAAAAAATTAAATACTTGATATATAAAAATTATATTTAAAAAAATATATTCGATGTTTTTTAAAAAATAAAATATTTTTAACATAATAATAAATAAAACATATATTTTTTAATTATATAATTACATATTTATTATTTTGTTTACACAAATACAGAAGTTATTTAATTAAAAACATAAAATAAAATAAACTTCACAACAACTTGTTTATTAGTTAGAATTAAAATTTAAAAGCTTGAAAGCAAATTAAAAAAAAAAGGCTTGGGAGAGGATCTGAACGTAGGTGGATGAAAATATTAACATTTAATCATCTAGTTAAAAAAATATGTCAAATAAAAACGAGTTTTGTATAAAATGCTTTTTAAAAAAACGTGTCCTACAAGACATGTTTTTGCCCTTCAATTGTCCAATCAACGAAAATGATCTATTTTCTTAAACAATGTAAAAAAGGATTAATTTTTTTGATTTTTTGCCTTTATTCACAATTTAGCCCTTAAATTATACTTATTCTCACTTTGGTACCTAATTTTTTTTGCTCATTTTGATTCCTGAACTTTACATCGTTATCTTTTTCGGTACATGACAACTAATAGCATTAAAAAAAGCTATCCGATCAGAATGCGTCATGTCATCAATGACATGGCAGGTTGACCACTGATGTGGCAAGTTGATCGATGGTGTGGCATATTGACCAAGTTAACTAGCCTTGACCCACATTGGTTGGTGTTGACCATCAAAAAATCATTAAAAATTGTAAAAAATATTTAATATTTTTAAAAAAAGTACAGTTTTTAATATATTTTAAAATATAGTTTTTAATATTTTTAAAATTTAAATATATATTTACAAATTTTAATTATTTTTAAAAATTTTAAAAAATTACAATTTTTATAATTTTAAGATTTTTTACAATTTGAAGAATCTTTACAATTTTTTTGTATTTTTAACTATATTTTAAAATTTTCTAAATATTTTTTTACTAACTTTTATAATTTTGATAAGTTTTTTTAAATTTTCACTATTTTTAAATATATTTAATGAATTTCTAGTCAATGTAGGTCAATGCCAGTCAATTTAGTCAACGTGTCATGTCATTGGCGAACTTGCCAACATGTCACATTAGCAGTCAACCTGCCATGTCATCAATGGCATAACGTTTTTTGATTGGTTAGCTTTTTTTAAGTGGAAAAAAAAATTACGTACCAAAAATAAGAAAACAAGTATAGTTTGAATTGTGAATAAAGTCATTTTTAAACGGCAGCCATTTGCCACGAATTTTGCCCTAGTTAGTATGTGACGTCACAAATACGTGCATGACATGTGTTGCCACAACTGCCTATTGGCTTATACTTCTGTTGCCGTTTGGTTGCGGCTGTTCGTTGCTTGTTCCTATGCTATGAATTTACAGTACGTTTGGTTCGCTGTAATGGAATAGAACTGTAATGGAATAGAGCTGTAATCAGTAATTCAATTGTTTGGTTGATTGGAATGGAATAGAGCTGTAATAATATTCTTGTGTTTGGTTGAATGGAATGATGCTGTAATAGCATAAGAAAAATGCTTAAATGACTAAAATACCCTTAACAGAATTTTTTTAATTAGATGATTATTGTTATTAAATTTTAATGATTATTATTAAATATAATTGAATAAAAATATTAATTTATTTAATTATATTTTAACATAATTATTATTAAATACAATTTAATAAAATAATATGTAATTTAATAATATTTTTTAATATAATTATTATTAAAATATGAATTAGTAAAAATTATAATATATAATTTTAGAAAAATAATATATAACCTATTTTTTAGTTTTAAATTATGATGCATATATACTAAGCTTAAATATCATTAATAAAATAAATAATTTAATTATCTTCTGAACTAAAAAAATAAAAGATTAGAAATATAAATAGCTTGATAATTATATTTTACATTCAAACATAATCTACACATCATAATCTATATGTTAAATTTTATAACATCAAAAAGTTACAACAGTCTGCGATATTCTATTAATACCATCTTACGATCCAAATATTACATATACAAAAAGTTAACAAAACAATACCAACACAACCATGATTTTTAATTGTCTGAAAGAAATCTTCTCACCCATTCCAGTCGCACGGAAGGAGGCAGACTAAAGAAAACGATCATTTGCGTTGGATTGTCCGGGATTTTGCTCAACGCAGAATATCGTTCATCCTCCGTTAATCCTTCCACTTCGCATAAAGCCGGATATAATTTCTGAGCACTTTCTTGAATGATCATTTCTGACTTTTGTTGAATTAGCACTTCGGAGGCAATGCTTCTACTTATTTCAAGGCCGACAGTCTGTATATTTTTCCCTAATAATGTGGCAGCCTCAAGAAATGAAGTAGAAGAAATTTGTTCACTTGCATCAGAAATCTTTTTTTTCTTCTTTGAAGACCTGGAATCATCTTCATTTCTAGATTGTTGCGGTTGTGTACCTGAAAGATCCATCTCATCTAAAGAGACATCAGCTTCACACTCATGGTCAATGTTTCTTTCTTCATGAGTATTTGCAGTAGCTACATCTTCAGCATCTATTTCTTCAATAATATCAGCGGCCGTTTGAGCATCTTTCCCAGTGGCACGATCCTTTGCGTAGATGGCAGTAAGTTGGTCGTAGTAAGGGAAACTGCGATGTCTGAATTGACCGGCTTCTTTATGACTCTATAAAAAAAGAAGAAATTCATATTAGATATAAGTTAGGTCAAAGCAAGATAGTAAAGACATGAAATAATTCTTACACTTATATGCGAGTTCCACACAGCATCTTCGGCAACAACAAGTTGTCTATGCTCATCCCAACCAAAGCCGCTATTGTCTTTTCCACTTAGCATGTCATAAACGATTGCCCAATCCCTTTTCAATGTCCTAATCCTCGATTCAAGATTAGATTTAGCCTTCAATTTTGCATGAGGTAAAACTTTTTCTAGCATTTTTTCTAGCTCATTTAAATATCCGACCTTGAACCCCGTATCGGCATTAAAGGTTCCGACATTGTGCAAGTCAACCATACAAGCAACCAACGCAGCATCTTCTTCTGGAACCCATTTCCTTTTAGTTCCTCGAGAATTTTGAGATGAAGCAGTTGATTGTGAAAAGCCTGACATAACTATCTTAAGAGAAAAACACAAATTAAAATTAAAGCTTGATATCATGAATAAGAAGGTCAACACTTTATAAAATTATAACACATGGCGAATCAAATTAAAATAGATTAAATTTGCAATCCAACAAGTCTAGTACAATACATAAAGACAATTCAAACACCACCAAAGTTTCATAAACTAGGTACATTAAATAAAATAAAGAAATTAAACTTCCACTGTGTTTTAATAAACCTAACTAATTTCTAGATGTTTGCCATTCATAGAACATTTGATTGGCTAGTTCCATTCTCCAAGTAGCCCATGCATCCGATGGATGAATGTTTACAATATTCGACTCATCCTCATCTATCAAATTACTAGATAATTGTTCTTCCAACTCCGCTTCAATAGGATCAAGACTCATATAGGTTCGAATAAAATTATGGAGCAAACAACATGCAATAATGATTCTATTGTGCACTCTCACAAGATAGAATGATGGACTCCTAAGTATTCCCCATCTAAGTTTTAATAACCCAAAGCATCTTTCAATAACATTGCGTGCCGAAGCATGTTTCATATTGAAAAATTCTTCTGGAGTACTTGGTTGGTAACCTTGACGCCACTCATTCAAATGATATCTTTGTCCTCTAAATGGCGCAAGAAATCCTTCACAGTTTGTATAACCAGCATCAACTAGATAATAACAACTTATAAAAAAGAAACAAAACTAATTATCTTGGTCAGTTTTTCGAAAAAAGTACTCCAAAAAAATTAATTCAAATTCCTCTAATTCTGCACTTTACCATGAGGAACCTTCAGTCCATGTCTCCTACTAATGGCATCTCGAAGAACCCGTCCATCAGCAACAGAACCTTCCCAACCGGGAAGAACATAAACAAAATGCATATCAGGTGTACAGACACCTAACATATTTGTTGCTATGTCACCCTTTCGCGTTCGATATCTAGGTTTATCAACAGTTGGAACCCTAATCTTGATGTGGGTTCCATCTAAAGCACCTAAGCAATTCTACACGAAATGTATAAAACCTCGAGTTAGAATACTATATTTAAATCTAAATCAACTAAACGATGTACGAACTATATTGAAACTCACTCCAATACCTTGAACCATTTCCACCTTGGGTCTGTAGAATTACCCATAATTGGATCTGCCTTTTTAAATAGCACATCTTGTAAGCGTATGACAGCATTTAAAACATTGTGAAATGATCTGCTAACGGTTTCCCCAGACCTATTAAAGTGATGCTTGACAACTCGATTTTTAAGGTGATGAGAAATAATATGTAAAAACATTGCCACTTGCTCATCAACAAGCATATTCCTTGACGACTTTAATTCTCCTAAAGTTTGTAACATCTCACATAGTTTAAAAAAAGTAGTTCTATTCATCCTAACTTGTTCAATACAAGTCTCATCACTAGCATATACAAGTCTTTTCACATAATCTCGTTTTGCATAAAAATCTAAAATATATGATCTAATCCTTGGTCTATAAGTATATAGGCTATAGACGGTAGCCAATGAAACTAAGAACCAACTTGCAACTGTGCACATTTGCAGCCATACTGTCACAGCGAGACCAATTCTTCTACGCCTTTCACTTTGTACTATTAAAGGTAAACGAGCCATTACTGCAAGATATTAAAGTGTTATAAATCTTCAAATAATATACTTAATTATGTAAATTAATTTGAAATTTCAAAATAATTTTATTTTGATATTAAAATTAAGGATTTTCATGGGTTAAGATTATAACATAGGTACTTATTTAACTACAAAAATAATTTAAGAACTTATTTAAATAAAATTCATATAATTTCAACATAATTTCACATAATCTCAGACTAAAACTACAAATAATCATGTTCCGTAAGCTTCAAATGTTCGGAAACATCTTTTCTTCTACTGTTAGGATTCGGACCAACCTATCCATCATTCTTCCATTCATTGCTATTTAAATGCTTTTCTTCAACCACATCTTTTATATATATAGCACCTTGCTTTAATTAGTTTCCTTCTACTTTGATACATGTGTGTCTGGAATTACCTAGTACAACATGTTTTCTTTTTAGTAGTTGTTGGATTAGAATGTTTATTTCTACTTTGGATGATACTATGTTATGTCTCTATTTTTCTTTTCATGTTACATGCATGCTACTATGGATATGGATATGGATATATATATATATAGCTAATATGATTTGGTTGTGTTTTTTTACTTGTTTTCCATATGCTTATATGCTTTATATTATTATTTTACTTAATATTTTTCTCTCATCTTCTATTTAATTTTTAATGAACAAAAAGAATAAGCCCTATAATCACTTAATATAAATAAACATTTTAATTAAAATAAAAATTTACTTGAATACAGATAAAAAAAAGATTTATTTAAGGGTAAAAAGTATAACTTACTGATAAATTTTATGAACATTTTAACATGAAATATTATTTCATACACCATGTAAAAATTTTCAAGAGTTTTTAAAAATTTTATAAACAAATTGAAAATATAACGTGTTTTATATAATATATTAAAAACTAAAAATTATATATACATAAACGAATGAACGGTTGTGATGCCCTGCTGATGTGTATAAGGTAATTTTCCTTTTATATCTGATATAATTCCAAGTCTACTTCTGGTTTCATGAAAGTAGAGTAAATAGCATCATAAATAATAGCATATTAAGACGAAGGGTTTGCTTCACATGCAGTTCATGTTCATGGATTTATGGACCATTGTAACATGAATTTGGTGGACAAGTTTCTGCAATTTTTTAGTCCAAGCAAAGAGCTACCACTCTCAAATTATAGAAAACAAAAAAAAATAGAAGTTGAAACATATCATATGAAGTTACTTGGTTCTATAATACCATTTTTTCACTGTAGTATAGTAACAAGCCTAAATGCATTATCCAGTACTTGACCCATAGCATTGTCCTTCATTTTCTAATGCAAAGATAATGAAGACATGAACCTTTATATCACAAATGCATTTGTACCTATAAAATGGAAACAAGGCTTTCACCAAGCCTATAAAATCTTCACACACTAATACAAGAAAACTGCAAAAAATTAAATCATCATTAGAACAGAGCAATTCCACATGAAATGATCGAATCATTGACATACACGACAGTTAGGTTAGAGAAGGCAGATAAATGCTTTGGCAACCAAATTATCCCACTATTTGTCGGATACAAATGCTTCTAACAAAATGAAGAATCTGAGCAACATAGAATCTAACAAAACCATCTTCATTCTACTTGAAAATCATCAGGCATCAGTCCTAAGAGTTAGTTGTTTCTTACTTCCCTTCTAAATAGCCTTAACTTAGCAACACAAACTGGAAACAAACATCTTTATATTTAATCTATGCATGAAACTAAGGAAGTCAAAAACAGATCAATCTAACATCCAAATTTAGGGAAGAACTATCAATGTACACCATTCCTAATTCATAGGAAAATGCACTATATTTACAACCGAGACAAAACTTTCCTAATGCCACATTTGACATAGATCAAAATAAAGAATCATGATGATTTTGGCTTAATTATTAATAGAAAATCACTGCCGATCTGTTTAACGAGTAAGAAAACGATAAGATCCATCTGTTTTCATTTTTCTAGTTCCAGCATTAGTGCTGATATTGGCAATTAAGATCAAAACATAACAAATTTAATAACAAAATACACTTACACTGCGAAAGCTAACATTCATAAGGAACAGCACATCCAAAATGTAAATCCAACCATTGCAGCATAACAATCCAAAATATCCCTATCATTCATAAGTTTAGCCAATCCAAAAGCTAACAGCTAACATTCATAAGTTTAGCCAACCTTTTTTCCAGCAGAGTTGCACTTCGGGAGGCTAAAAGCTAACATATAAGTTTAGCCAATCCAAAATCAGCAACAGCTAAACAATGGTTTTTTCTACACCAAGATATCGCTATCAAGCATGTTCCTTCTCGTATGGTTACTCCATACAAAAATGCATACAGAAAAGAGCAGAAAACTTTGCAAACACATAAACAATACATGAAAACAGAAGATTCTGTGACTGAAAAAAGAAAGAAAAGAAAGTAAAATTCGATACCAGAATCACCAACAACACAAGAACAAAGTAATCGGAAAAAATCAAAACCTAAAATTTAAGGCATGGGAAGAAAAGGGCTATGACAGTAATCGAAGGAAGAAAAGGGCAGGGAAATTAGGGGAGAGTGAAATGAAAAGAACGGAGGGTATTGTGGTTACCTGAAGGATGCTGCGACGCCGGTGAAGACTGCTATGGCCGGAGTTGAAGGAAGAAACGCTATAGTCGGTGCAAGAGGGTATTGTGGGGAGGTGCTGTAATGGGGCTATATTCGGTGGTTTGTGATAGGAATAGAATTTGGGATGGTTGCTGAATATGATAGGAATGGAATAAGCCTGTAATCAGGCATTCCATTCAACCAAACAGGTGCTTGGGGTGGGCATGCTGAATAGAGGTGTAACAGAATGGCTATTACAGCCAACCAAACAAGGCCTTAGTTTTATTTTTTGAGTACTGATTTTTATTTTCTGCATTATGATTGACTGAGATGATGTCGCTTGTTTTGATTTGGTAGTTGGTTGATTGCTTTGTCATTTTGATGCTTTAATATTTTTTTTTGTTCTTTTGTTATTTATTGTTTGATTTTAGTAGGAGTTGTCGCATTTGTTGTATAGGTTTTATTAAAAATATTAAGAAGAGTTTCATTCCCTTGGTGAGGGGTATGACTTTGAAGGCCGGGAAATCGACTAAACTTGCTCAAGTATTTGTTACCAACTTTTTTTTTTATTTCTTTGTATTGAGGTTAGTATATTCTTGTTTAAATGTTGAAAAAATTCTCTTGTGTGGTGTTGAGAGTAATCTTGAATGTATGTTAGTTGTGTTGTTGCTCTCTGTATAAACTTTACTTGGAGAGGGGCTTTTGGGCTTTAGCCAATAAAAACATATTGTTGGGTTGATTGGTTTAATAATATTATATCTTGAATAAGGCTCCGTTGATATAGAATTGTTGTGTCTGAACAGTATTAATAAAACCTTTACTTTTATGAGCTTATATCTAACATTCCCTTTTATGTTTTTTAGTTGGCCTGTTTATATTAAAGATATAGCTTTTCTTTTTTCCAGTTATGTTTATTTCACTTGGGAAAAGTGTTGTATTTTCCAATCTCTCTTTTCACAAATTGGAATTAGGATAATCAGAAACCGTGGGAAAGAGCAAAAATGGTAAGACGGGGCCAATTATTGATGCTCTAGAAATTCATCCTCACTGGACATAGCAGGCGTTAGGATCAACTCCAACCCAAACCCAGATGGCGAGACATGAATGATAATTGTTTGATGAATATATTCCCAAATTTAAAAAGAAAACATAAATGTTTGATGCTTTTAGCATTCACATGTTTGGAGACAAGTAGGCCACATGATTTTATGCACAATTTGTGGGCATATTTAAGAATTTTCTTTAGAGATTAATTTATAATTTCTGAGAATAAGAGTAATCTATTCAAACCTAGAAAAAAAAAATCTCAAAGAATAATACGAGAATATATTTCACACAATCAGCAGACAGCAGTTTAATTTTCTGTTCTATTAAATGTAATAGCTTGTATAAATATAGTTTCTTTTTTTTCCAGGAAACAATCAATAATGTCAAAGAATTTTCCAGAAAACTGAATTGGACATCTATAAATATATGATGTCCATCTATGAACTTTCCCAGAAATTGATGTCAGGTTACTGCTTCTGGAAAGAAAATTTGCAGTATTTTCCAGGAAAACTTTTTCACAATGCTAAAAGAAGATAGTAGACCAATGCTACAGGTAAGGCAATAAGCATACCAAAGATTACCCTGAAACAAACACCAAATCAAACCTCATTACTCAATGAATTCAAATTAGAAAAAGAAAAACACTTTAAAGAACAGTTAATTATGATTACCCTGTGCTTAATATATCAGGATGAACATTGTACTCTTTGGCGAAAACAAATGGAACGACTCCTTGAGGGAGAGCAGCCTGTAGATATTGTAGATTGTTTACAGGATTTAATTTACGGTCACGGAAAAATCTATAGTGATTGCAGACATTACGAATACTAACCTGTACAATTGCTACTCTCAATAATTTGCCTTTAAGTCCGAGAGTGGTGGAGGCGGCCGCCATTAGAGCTGGACCGCCAATGAATTTCATGATCATGGCTACTGCCGCCATTCGTATACCACAAGCTATTATGCTTGGCCGTGATGCCATGAATAGACCTATTAAGAAAAATAAATTACGCTCTGTATCGTGTTTATAGCAATTGCGGATGATATTTGTAGAGGGAGTGGAAACTGAATGATTCATACCTAAGCTGAACATTGCCATACCAAGTCCTCCACTGGATAATATTGCTATTGATTTTTCAACAATGGCAGGGAATTTAATGTTCCACCTACAACAGATTTCAGAAAATTTATGCACAAGATGAAAATAATCATATATATTTAGGCTTTTAAAAGCTAACCTGAATTGAATGCTTGCCCAAATAAGACCAAGTAAGGTAGCATGGGTATTGGGATTCGCCATTAGCTTCTTCCCCACTGTCAAGAAAATCAGCATTGTCTTGGATTTCCTTGCTCTCGTTTGTGTCTCTTCTCCTCCCTCTTTCCCTTGTGCTTCTTCGAGTGCCTCTTCGTCCCCTTTTTTTTTTCAGATTTAATTGAGAAATCAACCTCTAAATCATGATTTGAATGCATTATTCTATGCTACAAGTAATTGAAGATCTTACTTGCTACACGTGCAAGAGTAAAGATGAAATTGAACAGAATATATATACGTATAGAAAAGAAGAAAGAAAAAGAGAGAGAGAGACAGAGAGAGAGTACAGAAACTTGATTATAAAACAGAGATAGAGAGGAAACCCCATAAGAAATTTGGACCCACCTGATTTATCTTTTACTACTAAAGTTGACTGAAAGTAGCTTGAAATTCAATCAAACATTGATTTTATATGATAAAAAAAATAAAAAATGGATGTTTATGAAATGAATCAAAACATTGAATTGAAAGAAAGTACCTGAGGCTTGTGAAACTGCAACAGTGGTCTCAGAGGCAGCTTTGGTAGCGTTTAGCTCAAACAAAAACAAGAGTAAATTATACCAAATTAAGCTTTGTAGAACGACAATCTGAGCCAAAAGAGTGGCTGATTTATCTCCATACATAGCCCTCAACAGTGGGATTCCGAGGATTAAAGTGTTAGGCATGGTGGATAAAGAGAGACCGGTTATGATGGACGATAAACCACCCCGGGAACTGAGCTTAGTGAGGGCAAACAAGACAAGGAAAGCCAATAGTTTTTGCAAGAAATCGGCAAGTATGAGTTTGAGGTTCATCTTGTAAGGGTTGTTTTCGGAGATAACTTGGAAAGACAAGAGTGGGATTGAGAATTTAGCCACGAACTTGTTGATGCCTGCGCATTGTTCCGGTGTGAACAGCTTCCACCATTTCACCGATACGTAGGCTAAAATCATGGCAAAGTATAAAGGCACGGTGGCTGCTATAACATGATAAACATCTGCCAGGGAAATCATGGTTAAAACCAGTGATAAACAAGAATGTATTGCTTTTGGTTTCTTTTTTTATTTTTTATGACAACCTTGGAATTCAACCTCTTTATATATGCTCTCTTGGTTTGCTTTGTCTGATTTATAATAAAGAGAGGAAACATCATCTGTTCTTCAAGCAGAAGCTTGACCAAAAAGTTTCCTTTAACCTATTCCCCAATATGGCCTTAAGGTTTAACTAAAATGTCCCCAATATAACCATATTTAATAATAAAAAGTTTCCTTAACTCCGTATTTGAATACTCTTATATCAAACTCGAAACTTACATCAATGTCTTAAGGTTTAATCAAAACATTTCATGTTATAAATCATGATTCATTTAAATTCAAATTTTAATTTAATACCCTAATGAATTTAAGCCTTTTTTTATATATATAAAAGGACTCCATGTTAATTTCATTTTACATGAATTACTCCTATGATTTTAGAACATGTTCATCTACTTTATTTTTTTCTTTACATAAATTTATTTCTTTCCTCTTGTATAAGATAGTGGTAGACATGGTGATTATACAAGTATAAAGAGCTTTATTATGAATAGAAAGTCAGGGTATTTTTGTCATAATTGATTCAAAAGGTAGATTCTAGTTTCCTTGTGGTTATGTTTTACTGGTTCATCACTTCTTTATGGAAAGGAGGGAAGGCTTGAACTCATGTACTGATCTGATGGTTAAGGTGTTCACCGTCTCAGATGTGATTTAGGTTCGAGTCGCGTCAGTAGCGTTGTTATTAATGCTTTACCCTTCTCTTATAAATAAAAAAAAAACTGATTTTCATGAATTCAATCTCAAAGAGCAAAGGAAGATTCATGTCTTATTTTCCTGTTATTAAAGGTTAAAAAAATGGAAAATGACACATTTCATTACATTTTAAATTTCATTTGGCAAAATGAACCAATTTATATAACTTTGTGGGAATACGAATGAAAATGTCAGAAACACCCTTGAGGGATTTGTATTCTTAGCTTATGATTTGGATTGCTTCATGGAATTTTATTGGTACTTAAGGTGAGGTAGGAGGAATAAAGGAGTGAATTGCAAGGGAAGTAATTGGAAGTACAAATGACAGTAGCAGAGGGGGGGGGGGGGAAGCATTTTTTCTATTTCTAGTTAAAAGTGTGGGAATAAGTGTTATGGTGATTTCACTTTTTAAAATGTGAAAATTTGCCATAAAAGCTCTTCTTGTCTCTTCCTTCATGGTGTTATTAATCAAATTAAATGGAAAAAAAAATTTGCCATGGATCATTTAGTTAATATCTTTGTCCCAACGTCTTTCCATTTATATTTAATTCGAAGTTTACAAATAGAATAATGATAAATGTCCGTTAACTTTATCATGTATAACGTATTAAGCTTAGTAATTTTCCATATTACAGCTTGGTATATACTAAATAAGAAGAAGATATTATTAAACAGTAAAAACCCAAATCATGTAATGGCCCATGAATCTTTGGATAGTCAAATCCAGTACGTGGAGAAAGGAATGCCAAGGAATGGAAGGATTAATACAAACATAGCAAAGCCATTAAAAGGGGTTTTAAGTGCCACAGAGTTAAGAATAAAATTCCAGTCTAACAAAAAGGTCCCAAACTTCAATTTTAATGGGCATCTTTGTCTGATTGTTGTTTGCAATGCATGTATATATTCTATATATATATATAAACTTGTAAAGTGTTGAAATATGACTCCTATTTCAAGTCAAATTTAAAAAATAATCTTTACCCTGTTTAATTATTTCAATTAAACTCTGTTTATTTGTTTAAATCAAATTTTTATTAGTCCAGATTATTTTATTATTATTTGACCTAAAAATTTAGCTTATAAATAGACTCTTTTACAATTTTGAAAAATACACTCATTAGATATACCCATTAAAGTTTAGAACTCCTAACACTTTTGGAGAATTTAGTGTTTACGTTTTGAGGGTTTTTTGTTTTCGAGTTTTCGAGGTTTAGTTTTTATCTCCATTTTTTATACTCTTTATTCTTTTTCTATTATAATAAAATTATTTTTGCCCGTGATTTTTTATTCTCTTCGGAGAGGTTTTTCCACGTTAAATTTGTGTGTTCAATTTCTCAATTTATTTCGATATATTCTACTTGTTCGTTGCTTAATCGGGGCGATTCCTAACATAAAGTATAACTTTAAATTAAATATACTGAAAGTATTTAAGGAATAAATGTGTCATTTTGTAGGGAAAAAAGATCTTGACTCTTGGTTGCATTACTATTCTCTTCATATTGAAGAAAAGAATGTTTTTATATTTATTTTTTCAATTATTTTTTTTATTTTTCAATTAAATAATTCTAAAAGCAAGTTAAAAAGTCTATATTATCTAAACTCTTCGTTTTTTAAAGGTTACAACAACATTTAATAATAAAATAATAGTTTTACTTAAATTTAATTATAAATTATATAAATAAATTAAATTTTGTTATTTTTTATTAGTGAAAGGGCTTTTGACTTGCGCTTAGCGAGGCTTGGGTATGAGATTTCAAAAAATTCGAATAGCAATCCAACTAGCTGGAATTCTATAAACGCTTTAGTGTAGGATATATGGTAGAATAACAAGTTTGGTCCCTCTCAATTCATAATACTTCAATTTGAAACTTTGTAAAATAAAATTTCTAACTTCAGCCTCCTCTAAGCGACATATAAATCGAAAAATGTTATTATAGGTTAGTCGAATGTTGTTATAGTGTGCAATGACCCATTCTCTATAACATTTAAAATTTTGATAAATAAATCGAACATAATAGATTAATGTGTTTTATCTTAATTTCATTTAAAAAAAATGTAATGATTAAAACGACAAACCAAACATATATATTTTTCAAGTTAAATTTGATATCGATTATAAGATCATACTTTGGCTTCATGGCTGATGACAAGTTGTTTTCCTCCACCAAACAACATAAATATTTGATTCCCACAACATGTTGCAAATTGGTGATTGAATTGGGTAGGTTGAATGCCAAAAGCCCTAGAGATCCTCAACTTTTCCTGGGGAGTTGTATTTGGTTTTTTTTTGTATTATCAAAACTCTGTTGGAAGCTTTTGATGTAACCATTCATCATAGTGTCTCTCTTCACATATATTATACAAGATTTTCTGATGAAGAAATGATTGATCAGTAGAAACTGTTGAACATATGTAGAGATGCTCATAATAACTGTAATAAAAATAAAATAAAATCATAGCTCTCATTGTCAGATTTAGAAAGTTTGGCTCTTTTTTATCTGATGGTCAGGGTGTTCATCAACCCAGATATGTTTTAGGTTTGAGTCACGTTACTGTTGAGTTTTTGTCCTCCTTTTATAATTAAAAAAAAAGAATAATATAGCCAATGATAGCTGTTTGATGAGGGATTAATAAACCTCATGATACCCATACATTTACGGAGAGTATGGAAAGACGATAAGAACAGAAAAGCTAAGAAAATAATAGCTATCGAGTGGTTAGGGGTTCCAACAAGAGAAAGAAAAAGAGAAGAGTTTAGTAATTCCATTCATTTTTTGTTGTAAAATTGAAGGAAATTTAGGCAAAACTAGAATGGTTACTTGAAGCGTGCATAATTATGTGTTTAAGGGTAATTTATCTTATTGAGGGTTGGTTTTTTTAGGAGAAATTTCTAAAGTATTATTCACCGAGTAACTGGTTGAGCCTCTCGTTGATGTTAATAGAGGTGAAGCTAGAAAATTTCTTTAGCGGGTTAGAAATGAATAATAATTTTTTAAAGGAAGCAAAGTACAATTTTACCATTATAGTAATTTATGGTTTTATAAAATTTAAAGGACCTCTATAGGAATTTTACCTTTTTTGGGGGGAGGAGGGAAGGCCACTACTTGTCCCCCTTATCTTCGCCCCTAGATGTTAGAGTATTATCTAGTGTTCAGGGTTTTGTCTTCCATCTTCATCTAGAGTCATATACGATTCACGATGGGGAACGTTTTGGTTGGTGGAGATATGACCTATAAGACTCAAGGAAGAGGTGTCAATATAGTCGTGATAATCATTATTAAGGTAATATAGCTGTTTTGATTGTCTCTAATCAAAATAGAAAGAACAAAAATGGCTGAACAAAATCTCAAGGTAATGTGTTTTGTTTTGCAAACAAATTATGATGGAACATACAAAATAATTGAAAAAAGAGCAAATCCATGGATCAATAGCAGGTTATTAATCAACTTCCAGGCATTATGTTTATTTTCAGACAAAAACAATAGTGAACTATGACAGAATTGAGTAGTTAAAACAAACAAGTATCCTTGAGTTATGCTTTTATTTATTTGTTTTCCTCAACTTGAAATAGAATCTAAAAGTGGTGAACAAAACTTGATTCGATTTGAAAAGATTGAAAAAAATTTGAATTTTGAGTTGAATTTTACAATTCGAATAATATGTTAGTACCCCTTTGGTCTCTTCCAATTTGAAAATGAACAAAATAGTCTTTCTCTCAATAAAAAATTTAAAAAATTTATAAAAAATCTAAAATTTATATTTTTAGAAAAATTACAATATATTTTTAAAAAAATTGTAAAGAATATATAAAATAAAATAAAATTTTAAAAATTTTCTACAGTAATAATTTTGGGACCTAAATAAGTTAATTAATGATTCAAGATTATCATATTAAAGTATCTTGTTTTTTTTATTATTTTTCTTTAAAAAAGTTTTAAAATGTATAGGGTTTCAAATTTATGTGCTCTAACATGAAATTAGTTATATTATAACAAGATTTTAATTAGACATGTTTAATTTTTTAATGTAACTCGAACAATTTCACTCAATTCAATTCGACTCAATTCGAAAAAATTTTAAATCGAGTTAGGATGACAAAATAAAACTCATCAACTTAAAATTTTTTACTCGATTCGATCGAACGCTTACCTCTAAAACCCAATAAGAATTTCTTGTGCTACTCTCCAGCTTTAAAAAGAATAATAATGAATAAAGTTTACATTTGTTTACAAGAATATTTTGCTGGTTGATTTCATAGGAAACTCAGTCATTTAGAGCTGGCAAGGGGAACAAACTCCCATTTTGCCCACTGTCCTACCGATATCCCGACTCAAGTGTCCATATTTTTAGTATAGGTGCAGAGAATTACAATTAACTTACAAAATATTATTCGTTTTTAACTCAAAATTTTTATAATTTTATGATATATTATTTGTGTTGATTAAAAATTTCATCTTGTTAGGATATTTTTCATTACCGACTCGAAATTCAAATATAATTCGAATTATCGATCCGCGATTTAAGCTTGGGCCCTATAAAGTGGGTGCATTAAGAGCTAGCGGGGAGGGCTCGTAGGTCAAGTTCACATGTTTCGGGGTGTTCACAGGTAGAGGATGCAAAGTCAAGCGAGTTGACCGATGAACACATGTTAAGTCTAGGACAAGATACGTGTTGATAGGCATGAAGCCTACCTAAGACGTCAATTCGATAAATAATAACCGCGTCTTATATATACCCAACTCTCCTTATTAAGAGCACACAGGCAAATACTCAACATACTAGCAAATGTTTTTTTTTATTAAAGATTTTACATATATAGTTCTCTCAATTTAAAATTAGAGCTTTACAAAAGGAATATATATGGTTTTATATACAAGAATATTATATATTTTTTTTTGTCAAACCAATATTATATTTATTTTTAAATATAATATTGGTAAATATTGAATTTCTTTAGGAGTTGAATAAGTTGCTAATGATACAAAAGACAGATAACGAAATGGACGGGGAATCCAATGAAGCTGTTGGTATAGCAAAACATATACTTCGTTATGTCTTAAACTTATCTGATTTAACCACAGTGGAATTTTTCCGACATCTGAATTTTTCTTACATAAAATATGAAATTAATGTAATATAATAAAACATATAAAAATAATGTTTGTAAATAAGCAAGGATTAAATTTATAAATACTTCAATTAATGTACTTATAGTATACTTTCAGTTAATCATCACATAACATTGTCAAGAAAACTTTTTTTTTGGATTTCATATATCATAAAAATATAAAGTAGCCTTTCTCTATTGACCAAACCGACTTGGTGAAGCAAATTTGAAGTGAATAAGTAGCTTTTATATACATACATATAGATAGGTCAGCCAACAGAATATGAACACCTAAAACTTGTATGGACATAGCGCAAATTGTCTTAATGTGGCTCATAGTGATCACCGATAAACTTGTTTTCAAATCA
The DNA here is from genome assembly GCA_005610355.1 of Gossypioides kirkii. NCBI lineage: Eukaryota > Viridiplantae > Streptophyta > Magnoliopsida > Malvales > Malvaceae > Gossypioides > Gossypioides kirkii. The sequence goes on from CP032248.1 coordinate 48,443,568, forward strand.
GGAAATAATTATCTAATCATATAACGAAAACATAAAACTCCAAACTTGATAATTAATTAAGCACATTATATATATGACGACTTCTTACATGATTCCCTATAGATGAAACAGCCATAGAGAGGGAAGAAAATGGAAATGAGGATGGTTAACGATGAACAATACCTAGGGCTTGGAAGACGCCGAAAGTGCTGTGATGACAGTGAGAATGTCCAAGTTGAGGCAATAAGATGTGCCAAAAGAAGGCGAAGAGATCCAGCAGGATCGGTTGCATTCGACAATCCAGATGGTCACCAGCAGCGCAATGCCGCTGCTACTGCTACCACCGTCAAAAGAAGTTCAAGGTTTCGTGGAGTTAGCAGGTACTGCAAAATTAAATAGGTGCTTGGGGACATCCAAAATTACAATAACCATCGATTAATATGAAAATGAACAGGCATCGATGGACTGGACGATACGAAGCTCATTTGTGGGATAAGCTCTCTTGGAATATTACACAGAAGAAGAAAGGGAAACAAGGTAACTAAACTGTGTGACAAAATTGAATTCCGACACTATTGTTAAGTCAGATGTGGATTCGTATTCAGTTATTTATTTGTTGTATTTCCCTTCTCTTTCATTATAATTTTGAATTCATGATACTTACTTGATTTTATCTTATTCCTTTCACTCATTCCTGTGGTGGAATGGACTCTTTTGGGATGGATCCCTCCAGTTTATCTTGGTGAGTGCACATCATTTAACTGCTAATTCAAGTTTCACTCATCTTTTTCATACTAAATAAAAATTGAATATTTTCAGGAGCTTATGATGAAGAAGAAGCTGCTGCAAGAGCTTATGATTTAGCTGCACTTAAGTATTGGGGACTTCCACTTTCACCAATTTTCCTGTATGTATAATATATAATCTCCTTTTTTTATGTATACATAAATATGATTATGAGCATTTCAACCTCTTAAACCCCTCCAAATATTTGAAAAACTTTTTTTTTTTTTTAATATAATCATGTTTAACATATAGACTTATCCCATACTACAAGTCGAACTTAGTAAAGTATTATATAAACAACTGATCCAACTCACTTGATAATTTCGGCAGATATCAGATTATGCAAAAGAGATTGAAATAATGCAAACTCTCTCAAAAGAGGAGTACTTGGCCTCATTAAGAAGGTAAGGAAGCTTTATCTATCAATCACAAAGTGGTACATCCATCTAAGAGTTCATCTTTGATTAGTTGCTTTATTACTTAAGGTATTTTTACTGAATAATCTGTTGGAATTTATTTGTTACAGAAAGAGCAGTGGGTTTTCAAGAGGTGTATCCAAGTATAGGGGAGTTGCAAGGTACTTTTCTTCTTTGTCTAGATTTTAGGGGTTTTTTTTTTTTTCTCTTTAATGCCAAAACTCAAAGAACTGAATATTTCTTTGGATAAAAACATGCAGGCACCATAACAATGGAAGATGGGAAGCAAGAATAGGGAGAGTCTTTGGAAACAAATATCTCTATCTTGGCACTTACAGTAAGTTTCATATTTGGACCCCAGATAGATACATATTTGTATCTAACACTTACACCCGAGCATATATCTCATTTACAGGCACCCAAGAAGAGGCTGCTCGAGCTTACGACATTGCAGCAATCGAATACAGAGGGATCAATGCGGTGACCAACTTTGATTTAAGCACTTATATCAGATGGTTAAAGCCTAATGAATCACTGCCAATGGCGGCAGAACCTGAACCAGTGACATTACCAAGCCAAGCCAGTACTCCGAGAGACGAATCTAAGCCCTCATTTAACCACTCTTCTACCGCAGATTACTTGAACTCTTCACCAAAACAACAAGTTGTTGAAAGCAAGATCCATGTGATGAACTCCGACAAGTGCTCATCAACTACGGCACTAGGCTTGCTCCTTCGATCTTCCATATTCCGAGAACTGGTTGAAAAAAATGTGGCAAATGTGTGTGAAGATGAAACTGGTAGTACTGATGAAGATGAAGAGAAGAACAAACACTTAGCAGGTAATGATGATGAGTTCTGTGGGCTGTTTTATGATGGAATCGGTACTGAATTTCCCTTTTTTTGCTCTTCTATAAAAGATACCGTCGAATTGCAAGGAAAAGAATCCTCTTCTATTTTATGATCAACCATAACCAGCACCGTGAACAAGAATATATTTAAAAAATTATCTATGTATTTCAAAAAATTTTGAGGGATATTTTCTTATACTAGTATGGATGAAATTAGAAAGATAGAAAATTAGGTAAATCTAGTTTGGGTGCCTTGTAAATATGGAAAGTTTTAAATTAATTATAATTAGCTAAAATTGTGGATGGATTAATTGCTTGTAAAATCTACAATTTCTTGTTAAAAAAAACTGAGTGATTGTAGTTTTGGTTGAGAATTTGTAATATATTGGGAAAGAATATGATAACATCCACAATACATTGACCAAGAACATTTTTAGAAACACAACTTCGATGCAACATGATATCATAATTCGCTTTCAAGCCCATTGTGTTTCATCCAATTAGTGGTTTCATGATCACACTACAGGAAAACAGGTTTTTAGCGGTGTTTTTGGGGCTTATAACGGCACTTATAAGTACAAGTGCCGCTAAAAATCATGGCATTTATGAGAAAAAAAAGCCGCTATAGAACATGGTTTTTAGCGGCGCTTTTTGCACAAACGCCGCTAAAATTAACAGATTTTAGCAGCTCATTTTAATTCATATAGAACCCTAATTTTTAACATTTTTTTCCTATAAATTCAAATCCAACCAATAACTCCAAATCTAAATGTATTATCACAAAAGAAATATATATATATATATATATATATATAATTTAAATAAATAAATAAATAATATTATACAAAAATAGTATTGTGTATATTATTCTCACAATAAAAAAAAGTCTAAGATGACGAATTTTGGGTTGATCACTATTTATTTCTTCCGAATTTGGAGGATTTTGAATAATACTTAGATCTCGAAATCTTCTTCTAGGCATATTATCTGCAATACGCGTAAAATAGTTATAAAAAGAAATCAAATCTCAATAACTATTAAAAAATAGTTAATAGAAACCTAATAAACACTATAGAATCAAAATAAAAGTAAAAAGAAATACCTGAGATTGGAGAAGGATACAAAAGGAACATAGCTCGAGTAAAGTATGTACAAAATTCTTCTCAAACTTCACGAGGTACTTTTAACTGTATATTCATAAAAAAAAATTCAACCAACATAACCAATTATCAAAGAATAAAACTTATAGCCAAGAATATGTATTAAATGAAAATAAGAGAAATAATCGATAATCAATGTGTATAAAAATAGCAGGTATAGAAAAAGTGACCCATTTTGCAGAGTCACCACCGCAATGAATGCCCTTTGTGATTAATAGCAACCCACTTGCTTTTGTAAAGGCATTAGTTTAGTCTAATATAGCCATCGATTGATATTTCATGGGATAACCCATCATCATAATTATCCCCTTTATTCTCACCAATTACTGTGTTACCATAAGGGAAAATCATATCTTTAGTCTTGTTGGTACCAAGTATATAGTTATGAACAGCGTCATTCTCTTTGTGAATATTAAGGAATTTGCTTACACTTTACTCCCCCGCTTACTACTGTTATTAACTGATTTAAAATTATAATTTTATTTATTTTTCTTAATTTATATATAAACACAATAGGATACATGTACACATCACGAATAACCAAATCTAACCTAGTGCTCCTTGGTGCAACCAATCACTTATCATTAGGAGGCTGCAGCATTTATTATTCATGGAGCTAACCACAAATTAAATTATACCAAACAAGACAAAGCAATATGCTGAATAGTTTTATCATAACTTGAAAAACAAATTTAAACTAAGACACCAAAAAACAAAATGAAACGAGCACAATGAATTTACTGAGGTTCTTCAACTATATTTCACAACCCTAAATAAGGCTTAAAAACTAAAGACCAGAGAACACACTTCACCTCATCAGGCCGAGTAGCATCAGTTGGTTTGACAACACGCTTTCTAGTAACCATAGGCTTCTGTTGCTTTATCTCATTACTCATGGGTCCAAGCCTAAAGATCAGCACAAAGCAAAACAATTCAGCAAGAATCCAACAATCCTTAACACCCAATCCATTAAAGACCAAAAAGAGAACTCAAAACAATATCTACAAAATGAGACATAACAAGTAAATGAAAACAAATTCTCTAAAACATAAAGGAAAATCATAGGGACACCTTGTTGATGTAAGTTGTCAACTTCATTAATGATGATGTTAAATTTATTAGAATCCACAGTCGATATTTCATCCCTTGCATCTGCACTGCCAAAAATTCAAGTTAAAAAAAGCAATAATTTCTATCTGACGCAACAATTACATTAATTGAACTTGATGATGTTTATTCACATGTAACATTATAAGTTTTAATTGTTTTCCTTACTCAAAAATACAAACCGACATTTAATATAATAATAGAAATAATGATGTGACTAAAGCAATTTTTTACTAGATGTGATAATAATTTCGAGCTTCATCATAATGATCACACATTAATATTAAAAATAATACAATAAAAAAATGAACCAAATAAAAATATATAAACGTGTACAAAACAAAATATTAAATTATTCAACTTAATTATAGCATAAAAATAAATTCAAAGCAACCAGCAAGAGCATAAAAATATTGGCGTAAGAGACATTATAATGAGCTACAAATATCCTGGCTTGATTTAACTTACCCAGATCAGATGTTTCTTACAGCCATGTCCATATTAAACCATTAAAGTCCCAATGCTTCTCCAAAAAACTTCTCTATAGCTTCCACAGTAGAGTCCTGCAAGTAGACCCCTTGTGTAAAATAGCTAAATTGGTTTCGAATCCGATTGAACCAAAAACTAATGATTAGTCTAATTCGATAACTATAAAAATATCAGATAAATGTTCAACTAGTAAAAGGCTAGGATGTTCGGGATATGGCTTTGAAAATACTACTCGTATCTAACATTTAAATCCAAATCCAACTTATACAGTGAGAGAATTAGAGAGAGCTTGCTTTTCCTTGGACTTCTGGATCTTGAGAACCTTCTTCACAATTTTCTGCTCTTCCACCAAGAAGGCTCGAATTATCCTCTCTCTAACAGCACTGCAGGACAAAACAGATTAAAGGGGGGAATCCAATTATAAAGAACCCTTCAACCCTAGAAACTCAGAACAAAGAACAAGTCTTGGGATTATCAACTCAAAGCAAAACTTGCATGGACCATCTAAATTGGAAGAAACCCGAACCACAAACAAACAGAAAAATTGAAGCTTTTAGATCCAACAAGTCCAACTGAAGAAGACCCACATCTTGAAATTCCTAAATCAATGAAAAAAATGGAAAAGAAAGCAAAGGAAAAAGAAGGTACCACTAGTGAAACAATACTGGAAGCCAGCTCTTTCAACAAGCTTAGCACTGAGACCATCAAAACAAACAGGGCCTTGGTGAGCACCAGGCGGTTCCAGAATCTGTCTAAGTGTCTTTGCAGGTGTATTCCTCTCACCTAAACAACCAGTGATGGGTTGGAATCGCTTAGGAGTGGTAAACAAAGTGTGGGTCTTTGGCCTTCTTGTGTGGGTAACGATGGGAGATAGAAAGGAGCCATTTTCGAAATTAGAAACAAGAAAACAGTGAGATTGTGAGAAAGTGGTTGAAAACAGAGAGATGGGTTCATGCTTTGAAGGTTGAAGTTCATCACCACCTTCGGCCGTCATCTACCGCCAGCTGCCAATCTAAGATGTTCTCAACTTAAGCCAGAAACCACCAATCTAGGATTTCGGGGACGAGAGCAAGGCGGGAGAGAGCAATCCACCGTAAACTAACCTTCTCTGCCTGTTTTATGGGAAGACTTAATAGGAATGGGTTTTTGATTTGGCGATTTGGGGGGAAAGAAAGGATTTAGGGGAAAAATATAAAAGTAAAATAATTTAATTTTTTTAGTTTATATAAGTTTTAAAATTTTAGATTTTTTTTTTAAATTTAACTTTTAAATTTGAATTAAATGACACAGCATAATATTTTTTTTATATTTTTTTAGATATATATTTAAAAGTATAATATTCTTAACCTTTAGCGGCGCTTCTTCATAAGCGTCGCTAATGCTCTGATGAAGCGCCGCTAATGCTCTGACCTTTAGCGGCGCTTACTCATAAGTACTGCTAATGCTCTGACCTTTAATGGTGTTTCCTCATAAGCGCCGTTAATGCTCTGACCTTTAGCGGTGCTCCTCATAAGCGACGTTAATTCTCTGACCTTTAGCGGCGCTTATGAGCTAATATTCTGACCTTTAGCGGCGCTTCCTCATAAGCGCCGCTAGTGCTATGACTTTTAGCGGCGTTTATTGAAAAGCGCCACTATTGCTTTACCTTTAGCGGCATTAATTGAAAAGCGCCGCTATTGCTTTACTTTTTGCGGCGTCTTCTTTCCAAACGCCGCTAATAACCTGTTTTGCTGTAGTGTCATCAGTTCATCATGCATTAACATGAACAAGAACCATCTTTTATCACTTTGAACAATATTTAACTTGATATGCTTATTAGGTGAATTGGGTATAGGGCATATCTCAACATCTCCCAGTTGCATCGAGACCATCTCTAATGCATGTATACGAAGAACTCTTTCACTTAGCAATTGTGTCTTTAATAAGACAAGTTCAGTATTTTGAGAGAACATACTTTGTTTATATATAGTTGATAAGTTCATTATCAAGTTAGGGTGGATTTGGATATATAGGCAGTGCGGTGCGATGCGTTTAGCTTGCTTTTTGTCTCACGCTCCAGTATCGTTACAATATTTAATCTCATCGCCACTGTTATTTTTACGTTAACCGTAGGTAAACACACCGTCTATCCAAATCCATCCTAAGAGCTCTAAGCCTCAATACTTGAATCTACATATGTTGCTTTGTTTTATATTGTAAAAGATAAACAGATTCCTAATAGCTAAACAAATGCAGTAACTAAGAGACTGACCGTCATTTTGAGAAAGATTGTTGAAGTGGAATTTAATTTCTATATTTTTATTTCAAAAAATTTAATTTTTTTCAAATTTAAAAATATAAGTCTGACACATTTACAATTTTTATGTTAAAGTCAAATTCATGAAACAAAGACATAAGGAACGGGTTACCTACTCTTAATGGTCAAAGCGAACCCTTTCATTTTGACATTCAAAATTCTTTAATTCGGAATGAATCAAATCTTCTCAAGTAGGATTTAAAACTACGACCAATTAGTTAACAGTCGACTACTCTACCGCTAAGCTACTGAGGAACAACGGGAGATTAAATCTCATAGAGTTCAATTCTTGTTTTTAGCCCATGACCAATATGAACTCGAAGTTTTCTTTGTAACTTCCGGAACTAATTTTGTTTTTGTTACATGATTATTAAGTGAGTATTTTTTTAATTTAAAAATGTTTAACAATATTAATAATTAGACCTAAATTTTAAATTTTGAAAAAGTAAAATAAAAAAATAAATTTTTAGAAATAAAAGTAAATAAATAAATTTCTAGCGGACGAATAGTGCAAAGACCTGAAGTAGATTCTAACCATAACATAATATCAAAAAAGAATAATTGAATTTTTAAATATATATTATATATACATAAAACGAAGCTTTCCCTCCCTTTTGATTTTGGCCATTTGAAAAGAAGTTGAAATTATTCACCAAAAAAAAAAAAGTTGAAATTGCAAGAAGAGCTTCTTTCCTTTTTCTAATTCTTTGAATCGAAAGAAAATGGCGGAGGACAAGGAGCAACCGGCGACGATGGCTACGGGGATTACCGATTTGGATCATGACTCATTTGCTCATTGCGCTTCTTTCCTTAGCCTTCGAGACCTCTCAAACCTCGCCATGTCCTCCAAATCTCTCAAATCACTTGCTTACTCCGACTCTATCTGGATCAACCGCTTCAGGTTTCTTTTTTCTTTTCTTCACAATGTTCATATAATTTGCTTGGCCGAGTTTACGGTTCTCAACTTTTATACTGAATCTTTTATTTGAGGCAACTTTCTTGTAGGCTTGACTTTCATGTTCTTTGTTTTTAGTAAAATGAATTGAACAAGATGGATTGAATTTGGTAAAGGAAGAAAGAAGAAACTGTAACAAAGAAAGCCAGAAACTCATGAATCTATCCAATTTTGTCTTGTTAGATGGATTTTTTTAATGATTTGTTATTCTATTCAATTGAATTAGGGAGCTTTGGCCGGAAAATTTCCCTTTATCGGGAGTGAGGAAGGCCTATTTGAATCGGCGTACCGCGCTGCATCAGTTTAAATATTATGATCCTTTTGCTGCAAGCTTGTTTGCTGAAGGATATTGCTCAGTCGACAATATGCTTCTTGACAAGAATGATATAATATTTTCTCAAGTATGACCCTTTAGCTTCCGTAATCATGTGTTTTAACTCTTGTGATGCTTTGCATTTGTTGGCCATTGAAAAACTTACAAAGCTCATTTACCAAGGGTCCTGCGATAAAAATGGTCAAAATCGACAGCATTTTGAGTGGAGGCTCATTAGTTACAATGCCTGGTCATAACTCAAGAGTTACATGCTTGAGGTGAGACAATCTGAAGTATATCCTTGTATAATTGACATAATCTGCATTCAGTCACCTGCATTGCATTTATAGTACAAATCATGTTTTTTCTTTATTATAAGTTGTTGACATTTTTGTAACATTTATACTTATTTACATCAGAAAGTTTCCTGTACACTAGGCATAAAATGGGGGTGTCTCGATATGCAAAAGATTAGAGTTATTTTTAATATATGAGATGATCCTTATGCAGACTGTTTCCGCTTAGTGAAACTAGTTTAGCTCAAAGTGAGGCGCAAACAGAACAAAATGTTGTGGTAACCTCTAACTGCGACGGCTCAATTCGTCTATGGTGGAAGGTACTGTGCCAAGCATTGTTTTGCCTTCCCTGTTTCGACATAGTTGAATTTGATAACCTTGCTTTTGTTTTCGTTGCATTGAGCAGGAGGGCATAGATATTATAAGGAATTCCTGTTGGATGTTTGTTATTACCCTTTTTGTTTGTTGCTCAGGTTTCAAATAGAATCTAGGCCTAAGCTTTTCTTGGCCTCCGTTGATTGTTGAAATATCTTGTTTGCATGCTTTCTTTCTAGGGTGCTTGCCGACGGGTGTTTGGAGGTCAGCATACTGCTATTCATACCATGTCTGATAGATTATTAGGTAATGGCGATGTCAAAGTATTGGCGAGTGGTGAGCATGATGGTTCTATTTGCCTTTGGTCCCTTAGTTCTAGTGGTAGACGGTACAGACAAGCTTTAAAGGCTAAATTTTGCGGGGATCAGAAACCTGTTAAATGGATGTCAGTCGCCGGGTATGAATCTTTTTCCTTTAAAGACTACTTTTTTCTCCATTGTTAAAACTTAGAAACAAACGTTATGAAAGTTTTGAGGTTTATATTCTAGATGTTTGATTATATTTTCTATAGCTATAATCGATAGTTGATTATAGTTGATTTTTCCAACACTTTCCAGGAACCAACCTTCAAACTTAGTGACTATGTCAAGGGATTCTAGGGTATCTTTTTCCACCTTTACTTGTTGAACATTAGCATCTTAAGATCACTTGATTTCTACTTTCCATGCTTGTATTCACTCTGAACTGTTTCACCATTTTTGGACAAACAGGTGAGAGTTTGGGACACAACTCAATCATCAGCAAATCGTTGCCTGGGATTGACTTCTGTGCGCGGTAAACCTGTGGACATGAAATGCCATGAAAACTTGCTCTATGTCGCAGCTGGTTCTTCTGTCGTAGTACTCGATTTGAGAATAATGCAAAAAGTTAGCAATGCAGCAATATGTAAACCAAAAATATTCTCTCTCACGATTATGCCCTCAAAATCTTTAGTCTGTACTGGCGGATTGAATAAGTAAGTAAAGATGATGAATTGTTTCATTTTTCCGAATAATATATTGGTTGATTTACTGTCTTGTAAACGTATATTCATGGTAAGTCGGTGTTGTTACGATGGAAAGTTTTCCATATGTTGAACACAGGTTTTGGTCGTCTGTTTTTGAAACTAACATGAGATTAATGCACAGGGCAATGCTTTGGGATATCAGGAAAGGGCAGGAGAGATGGAAACCAGAACCAGTCACCGAGTTGTATTGTGGTCATCAGAGTGAAGTAACACATTTACACATGGATCCGTATAAAATAGTTACCGGAGGATGGGAGAGTAACATTGTTGAAACTTGGGAGACAGACACGGGCAAAAAAACACTATCCCTCTTTTGTTGTCATCCGGAGTATAGAAGGAACCATGGTTATTCAGCCATGGCCGTAAATGCCTGTAGAATTGTTGCTGCCTGTCATGTTGGGGTCAGGGGATTTGTTCATTTTGCTGATTTCTCCACTGCAACTCGTCCGCTTTAGGAACGGTGAGGATGAGGCTGTTTCAAACTGTTTTTGGGGTACATGATGTTCTGTATATAGATTTAGCCGTTTGTTTTGAGGAAACGGAATAGTGCCATAGCTATTGGGCCATAACCCAGGGAATCTTTAAAAAGTATGAATGAATTTTTATAAATTTTTCAAATATTATATTCATTAGCTTCACAATCGATTACTCAACCCATTATAAAATTTATAAGATGATTTTTATAAAAATATGAAATAGGAAACGTTAATCGATGGTCCAATAGGATTGTTGAGGAATCTACACCTGAAGTTGAATCACATTGAATTAAGTTTCAATGAATTTAAAAAAAAGCACTAATTATGATTTTTTATAAATAGATTAAAAATTGGATGATTACACTGAAATCCATTGTCTGTACAAAAGAGTAAAATGATTAATTTACTAATTACACTTTATTCATTACACAACATTATTAAATCCTAAGGGAGGGACCAACATTTTCGAGTATTGAATACTCGTCAAACAACTGTTCCAACCCTTCTCTTGATCTCAATTACCCTTCTTTCATAGCGTTTTTCAACGACAGGGGGAATTTAAATGAGTTCGGTTTCGCTTCCCTGTCGTTGAAAAACGCTATGAAAGAAGGGTAATTGAGATCAAGAGAAGGGTTGGAACAGTTGTTTGACGAGTATTCAATACTCGAAAATGTTGGTCCCTCCCTTAGGATTTAATAATGTTGTGTAATGAATAAAGTGTAATTAGTAAATTAATCATTTTACTCTTTTGTACAGACAATGGATTTCAGTGTAATCATCCAATTTTTAACCTATTTATAAAAAATCATAATTAGTGCTTTTTTTTAAATTCATTGAAACTTAATTCAATGTGATTCAACTTCAGGTGTAGATTCCTCAACAATCCTATTGGACCATCGATTAACGTTTCCTATTTCATATTTTTATAAAAATCATCTTATAAATTTTATAATGGGTTGAGTAATCGATTGTGAAGCTAATGAATATAATATTTGAAAAATTTATAAAAATTCATTCATACTTTTTAAAGATTCCCTGGGTTATGGCCCAATAGCTATGGCACTATTCCGTTTCCTCAAAACAAACGGCTAAATCTATATACAGAACATCATGTACCCCAAAAACAGTTTGAAACAGCCTCATCCTCACCGTTCCTAAAGCGGACGAGTTGCAGTGGAGAAATCAGCAAAATGAACAAATCCCCTGACCCCAACATGACAGGCAGCAACAATTCTACAGGCATTTACGGCCATGGCTGAATAACCATGGTTCCTTCTATACTCCGGATGACAACAAAAGAGGGATAGTGTTTTTTTGCCCGTGTCTGTCTCCCAAGTTTCAACAATGTTACTCTCCCATCCTCCGGTAACTATTTTATACGGATCCATGTGTAAATGTGTTACTTCACTCTGATGACCACAATACAACTCGGTGACTGGTTCTGGTTTCCATCTCTCCTGCCCTTTCCTGATATCCCAAAGCATTGCCCTGTGCATTAATCTCATGTTAGTTTCAAAAACAGACGACCAAAACCTGTGTTCAACATATGGAAAACTTTCCATCGTAACAACACCGACTTACCATGAATATACGTTTACAAGACAGTAAATCAACCAATATATTATTCGGAAAAATGAAACAATTCATCATCTTTACTTACTTATTCAATCCGCCAGTACAGACTAAAGATTTTGAGGGCATAATCGTGAGAGAGAATATTTTTGGTTTACATATTGCTGCATTGCTAACTTTTTGCATTATTCTCAAATCGAGTACTACGACAGAAGAACCAGCTGCGACATAGAGCAAGTTTTCATGGCATTTCATGTCCACAGGTTTACCGCGCACAGAAGTCAATCCCAGGCAACGATTTGCTGATGATTGAGTTGTGTCCCAAACTCTCACCTGTTTGTCCAAAAATGGTGAAACAGTTCAGAGTGAATACAAGCATGGAAAGTAGAAATCAAGTGATCTTAAGATGCTAATGTTCAACAAGTAAAGGTGGAAAAAGATACCCTAGAATCCCTTGACATAGTCACTAAGTTTGAAGGTTGGTTCCTGGAAAGTGTTGGAAAAATCAACTATAATCAACTATCGATTATAGCTATAGAAAATATAATCAAACATCTAGAATATAAACCTCAAAACTTTCATAACGTTTGTTTCTAAGTTTTAACAATGGAGAAAAAAGTAGTCTTTAAAGGAAAAAGATTCATACCCGGCGACTGACATCCATTTAACAGGTTTCTGATCCCCGCAAAATTTAGCCTTTAAAGCTTGTCTGTACCGTCTACCACTAGAACTAAGGGACCAAAGGCAAATAGAACCATCATGCTCACCACTCGCCAATACTTTGACATCGCCATTACCTAATAATCTATCAGACATGGTATGAATAGCAGTATGCTGACCTCCAAACACCCGTCGGCAAGCACCCTAGAAAGAAAGCATGCAAACAAGATATTTCAACAATCAACGGAGGCCAAGAAAAGCTTAGGCCTAGATTCTATTTGAAACCTGAGCAACAAACAAAAAGGGTAATAACAAACATCCAACAGGAATTCCTTATAATATCTATGCCCTCCTGCTCAATGCAACGAAAACAAAAGCAAGGTTATCAAATTCAACTATGTCGAAACAGGGAAGGCAAAACAATGCTTGGCACAGTACCTTCCACCATAGACGAATTGAGCCGTCGCAGTTAGAGGTTACCACAACATTTTGTTCTGTTTGCGCCTCACTTTGAGCTAAACTAGTTTCACTAAGCGGAAACAGTCTGCATAAGGATCATCTCATATATTAAAAATAACTCTAATCTTTTGCATATCGAGACACCCCCATTTTATGCCTAGTGTACAGGAAACTTTCTGATGTAAATAAGTATAAATGTTACAAAAATGTCAACAACTTATAATAAAGAAAAAACATGATTTGTACTATAAATGCAATGCAGGTGACTGAATGCAGATTATGTCAATTATACAAGGATATACTTCAGATTGTCTCACCTCAAGCATGTAACTCTTGAGTTATGACCAGGCATTGTAACTAATGAGCCTCCACTCAAAATGCTGTCGATTTTGACCATTTTTATCGCAGGACCCTTGGTAAATGAGCTTTGTAAGTTTTTCAATGGCCAACAAATGCAAAGCATCACAAGAGTTAAAACACATGATTACGGAAGCTAAAGGGTCATACTTGAGAAAATATTATATCATTCTTGTCAAGAAGCATATTGTCGACTGAGCAATATCCTTCAGCAAACAAGCTTGCAGCAAAAGGATCATAATATTTAAACTGATGCAGCGCGGTACGCCGATTCAAATAGGCCTTCCTCACTCCCGATAAAGGGAAATTTTCCGGCCAAAGCTCCCTAATTCAATTGAATAGAATAACAAATCATTAAAAAAATCCATCTAACAAGACAAAATTGGATAGATTCATGAGTTTCTGGCTTTCTTTGTTACAGTTTCTTCTTTCTTCCTTTACCAAATTCAATCCATCTTGTTCAATTCATTTTACTAAAAACAAAGAACATGAAAGTCAAGCCTACAAGAAAGTTGCCTCAAATAAAAGATTCAGTATAAAAGTTGAGAACCGTAAACTCGGCCAAGCAAATTATATGAACATTGTGAAGAAAAGAAAAAAGAAACCTGAAGCGGTTGATCCAGATAGAGTCGGAGTAAGCAAGTGATTTGAGAGATTTGGAGGACATGGCGAGGTTTGAGAGGTCTCGAAGGCTAAGGAAAGAAGCGCAATGAGCAAATGAGTCATGATCCAAATCGGTAATCCCCGTAGCCATCGTCGCCGGTTGCTCCTTGTCCTCCGCCATTTTCTTTCGATTCAAAGAATTAGAAAAAGGAAAGAAGCTCTTCTTGCAATTTCAACTTTTTTTTTTTTGGTGAATAATTTCAACTTCTTTTCAAATGGCCAAAATCAAAAGGGAGGGAAAGCTTCGTTTTATGTATATATAATATATATTTAAAAATTCAATTATTCTTTTTTGATATTATGTTATGGTTAGAATCTACTTCAGGTCTTTGCACTATTCGTCCGCTAGAAATTTATTTATTTACTTTTATTTCTAAAAATTTATTTTTTTATTTTACTTTTTCAAAATTTAAAATTTAGGTCTAATTATTAATATTGTTAAACATTTTTAAATTAAAAAAATACTCACTTAATAATCATGTAACAAAAACAAAATTAGTTCCGGAAGTTACAAAGAAAACTTCGAGTTCATATTGGTCATGGGCTAAAAACAAGAATTGAACTCTATGAGATTTAATCTCCCGTTGTTCCTCAGTAGCTTAGCGGTAGAGTAGTCGACTGTTAACTAATTGGTCGTAGTTTTAAATCCTACTTGAGAAGATTTGATTCATTCCGAATTAAAGAATTTTGAATGTCAGAATGAAAGGGTTCGCTTTGACCATTAAGAGTAGGTAACCCGTTCCTTATGTCTTTGTTTCATGAATTTGACTTTAACATAAAAATTGTAAATGTGTCAGACTTATATTTTTAAATTTGAAAAAAATTAAATTTTTTGAAATAAAAATATAGAAATTAAATTCCACTTCAACAATCTTTCTCAAAATGACGGTCAGTCTCTTAGTTACTGCATTTGTTTAGCTATTAGGAATCTGTTTATCTTTTACAATATAAAACAAAGCAACATATGTAGATTCAAGTATTGAGGCTTAGAGCTCTTAGGATGGATTTGGATAGACGGTGTGTTTACCTACGGTTAACGTAAAAATAACAGTGGCGATGAGATTAAATATTGTAACGATACTGGAGCGTGAGACAAAAAGCAAGCTAAACGCATCGCACCGCACTGCCTATATATCCAAATCCACCCTAACTTGATAATGAACTTATCAACTATATATAAACAAAGTATGTTCTCTCAAAATACTGAACTTGTCTTATTAAAGACACAATTGCTAAGTGAAAGAGTTCTTCGTATACATGCATTAGAGATGGTCTCGATGCAACTGGGAGATGTTGAGATATGCCCTATACCCAATTCACCTAATAAGCATATCAAGTTAAATATTGTTCAAAGTGATAAAAGATGGTTCTTGTTCATGTTAATGCATGATGAACTGATGACACTACAGCAAAACAGGTTATTAGCGGCGTTTGGAAAGAAGACGCCGCAAAAAGTAAAGCAATAGCGGCGCTTTTCAATTAACGCCGCTAAAGGTAAAGCAATAGTGGCGCTTTTCAATAAACGCCGCTAAAAGTCATAGCACTAGCGGCGCTTATGAGGAAGCGCCGCTAAAGGTCAGAATATTAGCTCATAAGCGCCGCTAAAGGTCAGAGAATTAACGTCGCTTATGAGGAGCACCGCTAAAGGTCAGAGCATTAACGGCGCTTATGAGGAAACACCATTAAAGGTCAGAGCATTAGCAGTACTTATGAGTAAGCGCCGCTAAAGGTCAGAGCATTAGCGGCGCTTCATCAGAGCATTAGCGACGCTTATGAAGAAGCGCCGCTAAAGGTTAAGAATATTATACTTTTAAATATATATCTAAAAAAATATAAAAAAAATATTATGCTGTGTCATTTAATTCAAATTTAAAAGTTAAATTTAAAAAAAAAATCTAAAATTTTAAAACTTATATAAACTAAAAAAATTAAATTATTTTACTTTTATATTTTTCCCCTAAATCCTTTCTTTCCCCCCAAATCGCCAAATCAAAAACCCATTCCTATTAAGTCTTCCCATAAAACAGGCAGAGAAGGTTAGTTTACGGTGGATTGCTCTCTCCCGCCTTGCTCTCGTCCCCGAAATCCTAGATTGGTGGTTTCTGGCTTAAGTTGAGAACATCTTAGATTGGCAGCTGGCGGTAGATGACGGCCGAAGGTGGTGATGAACTTCAACCTTCAAAGCATGAACCCATCTCTCTGTTTTCAACCACTTTCTCACAATCTCACTGTTTTCTTGTTTCTAATTTCGAAAATGGCTCCTTTCTATCTCCCATCGTTACCCACACAAGAAGGCCAAAGACCCACACTTTGTTTACCACTCCTAAGCGATTCCAACCCATCACTGGTTGTTTAGGTGAGAGGAATACACCTGCAAAGACACTTAGACAGATTCTGGAACCGCCTGGTGCTCACCAAGGCCCTGTTTGTTTTGATGGTCTCAGTGCTAAGCTTGTTGAAAGAGCTGGCTTCCAGTATTGTTTCACTAGTGGTACCTTCTTTTTCCTTTGCTTTCTTTTCCATTTTTTTCATTGATTTAGGAATTTCAAGATGTGGGTCTTCTTCAGTTGGACTTGTTGGATCTAAAAGCTTCAATTTTTCTGTTTGTTTGTGGTTCGGGTTTCTTCCAATTTAGATGGTCCATGCAAGTTTTGCTTTGAGTTGATAATCCCAAGACTTGTTCTTTGTTCTGAGTTTCTAGGGTTGAAGGGTTCTTTATAATTGGATTCCCCCCTTTAATCTGTTTTGTCCTGCAGTGCTGTTAGAGAGAGGATAATTCGAGCCTTCTTGGTGGAAGAGCAGAAAATTGTGAAGAAGGTTCTCAAGATCCAGAAGTCCAAGGAAAAGCAAGCTCTCTCTAATTCTCTCACTGTATAAGTTGGATTTGGATTTAAATGTTAGATACGAGTAGTATTTTCAAAGCCATATCCCGAACATCCTAGCCTTTTACTAGTTGAACATTTATCTGATATTTTTATAGTTATCGAATTAGACTAATCATTAGTTTTTGGTTCAATCGGATTCGAAACCAATTTAGCTATTTTACACAAGGGGTCTACTTGCAGGACTCTACTGTGGAAGCTATAGAGAAGTTTTTTGGAGAAGCATTGGGACTTTAATGGTTTAATATGGACATGGCTGTAAGAAACATCTGATCTGGGTAAGTTAAATCAAGCCAGGATATTTGTAGCTCATTATAATGTCTCTTACGCCAATATTTTTATGCTCTTGCTGGTTGCTTTGAATTTATTTTTATGCTATAATTAAGTTGAATAATTTAATATTTTGTTTTGTACACGTTTATATATTTTTATTTGGTTCATTTTTTTATTGTATTATTTTTAATATTAATGTGTGATCATTATGATGAAGCTCGAAATTATTATCACATCTAGTAAAAAATTGCTTTAGTCACATCATTATTTCTATTATTATATTAAATGTCGGTTTGTATTTTTGAGTAAGGAAAACAATTAAAACTTATAATGTTACATGTGAATAAACATCATCAAGTTCAATTAATGTAATTGTTGCGTCAGATAGAAATTATTGCTTTTTTTAACTTGAATTTTTGGCAGTGCAGATGCAAGGGATGAAATATCGACTGTGGATTCTAATAAATTTAACATCATCATTAATGAAGTTGACAACTTACATCAACAAGGTGTCCCTATGATTTTCCTTTATGTTTTAGAGAATTTGTTTTCATTTACTTGTTATGTCTCATTTTGTAGATATTGTTTTGAGTTCTCTTTTTGGTCTTTAATGGATTGGGTGTTAAGGATTGTTGGATTCTTGCTGAATTGTTTTGCTTTGTGCTGATCTTTAGGCTTGGACCCATGAGTAATGAGATAAAGCAACAGAAGCCTATGGTTACTAGAAAGCGTGTTGTCAAACCAACTGATGCTACTCGGCCTGATGAGGTGAAGTGTGTTCTCTGGTCTTTAGTTTTTAAGCCTTATTTAGGGTTGTGAAATATAGTTGAAGAACCTCAGTAAATTCATTGTGCTCGTTTCATTTTGTTTTTTGGTGTCTTAGTTTAAATTTGTTTTTCAAGTTATGATAAAACTATTCAGCATATTGCTTTGTCTTGTTTGGTATAATTTAATTTGTGGTTAGCTCCATGAATAATAAATGCTGCAGCCTCCTAATGATAAGTGATTGGTTGCACCAAGGAGCACTAGGTTAGATTTGGTTATTCGTGATGTGTACATGTATCCTATTGTGTTTATATATAAATTAAGAAAAATAAATAAAATTATAATTTTAAATCAGTTAATAACAGTAGTAAGCGGGGGAGTAAAGTGTAAGCAAATTCCTTAATATTCACAAAGAGAATGACGCTGTTCATAACTATATACTTGGTACCAACAAGACTAAAGATATGATTTTCCCTTATGGTAACACAGTAATTGGTGAGAATAAAGGGGATAATTATGATGATGGGTTATCCCATGAAATATCAATCGATGGCTATATTAGACTAAACTAATGCCTTTACAAAAGCAAGTGGGTTGCTATTAATCACAAAGGGCATTCATTGCGGTGGTGACTCTGCAAAATGGGTCACTTTTTCTATACCTGCTATTTTTATACACATTGATTATCGATTATTTCTCTTATTTTCATTTAATACATATTCTTGGCTATAAGTTTTATTCTTTGATAATTGGTTATGTTGGTTGAATTTTTTTTTATGAATATACAGTTAAAAGTACCTCGTGAAGTTTGAGAAGAATTTTGTACATACTTTACTCGAGCTATGTTCCTTTTGTATCCTTCTCCAATCTCAGGTATTTCTTTTTACTTTTATTTTGATTCTATAGTGTTTATTAGGTTTCTATTAACTATTTTTTAATAGTTATTGAGATTTGATTTCTTTTTATAACTATTTTACGCGTATTGCAGATAATATGCCTAGAAGAAGATTTCGAGATCTAAGTATTATTCAAAATCCTCCAAATTCGGAAGAAATAAATAGTGATCAACCCAAAATTCGTCATCTTAGACTTTTTTTTATTGTGAGAATAATATACACAATACTATTTTTGTATAATATTATTTATTTATTTATTTAAATTATATATATATATAATATATATATATTTCTTTTGTGATAATACATTTAGATTTGGAGTTATTGGTTGGATTTGAATTTATAGGAAAAAAATGTTAAAAATTAGGGTTCTATATGAATTAAAATGAGCTGCTAAAATCTGTTAATTTTAGCGGCGTTTGTGCAAAAAGCGCCGCTAAAAACCATGTTCTATAGCGGCTTTTTTTTCTCATAAATGCCATGATTTTTAGCGGCACTTGTACTTATAAGCGCCGTTATAAGCCCCAAAAACACCGCTAAAAACCTGTTTTCCTGTAGTGTGATCATGAAACCATTAATTGGATGAAACACAATGGGCTTGAAAGCGAATTATGATATCATGTTGCATCGAAGTTGTGTTTCTAAAAATGTTCTTGGTCAATGTATTGTGGATGTTATCATATTCTTTCCCAATATATTACAAATTCTCAACCAAAACTACAATCACTCAGTTTTTTTTAACAAGAAATTGTAGATTTTACAAGCAATTAATCCATCCACAATTTTAGCTAATTATAATTAATTTAAAACTTTCCATATTTACAAGGCACCCAAACTAGATTTACCTAATTTTCTATCTTTCTAATTTCATCCATACTGGTATAAGAAAATATCCCTCAAAATTTTTTGAAATACATAGATAATTTTTTAAATATATTCTTGTTCACGGTGCTGGTTATGGTTGATCATAAAATAGAAGAGGATTCTTTTCCTTGCAATTCGACGGTATCTTTTATAGAAGAGCAAAAAAAGGGAAATTCAGTACCGATTCCATCATAAAACAGCCCACAGAACTCATCATCATTACCTGCTAAGTGTTTGTTCTTCTCTTCATCTTCATCAGTACTACCAGTTTCATCTTCACACACATTTGCCACATTTTTTTCAACCAGTTCTCGGAATATGGAAGATCGAAGGAGCAAGCCTAGTGCCGTAGTTGATGAGCACTTGTCGGAGTTCATCACATGGATCTTGCTTTCAACAACTTGTTGTTTTGGTGAAGAGTTCAAGTAATCTGCGGTAGAAGAGTGGTTAAATGAGGGCTTAGATTCGTCTCTCGGAGTACTGGCTTGGCTTGGTAATGTCACTGGTTCAGGTTCTGCCGCCATTGGCAGTGATTCATTAGGCTTTAACCATCTGATATAAGTGCTTAAATCAAAGTTGGTCACCGCATTGATCCCTCTGTATTCGATTGCTGCAATGTCGTAAGCTCGAGCAGCCTCTTCTTGGGTGCCTGTAAATGAGATATATGCTCGGGTGTAAGTGTTAGATACAAATATGTATCTATCTGGGGTCCAAATATGAAACTTACTGTAAGTGCCAAGATAGAGATATTTGTTTCCAAAGACTCTCCCTATTCTTGCTTCCCATCTTCCATTGTTATGGTGCCTGCATGTTTTTATCCAAAGAAATATTCAGTTCTTTGAGTTTCTGGTTTTCTTTGTTACAGTTTCTTCTTTCTTCCTTTACCAAATTCAATCCATCTTTTTCAATTCATTTTACTAAAAATAAAGAACATGAAAGTCAAGCCTACAAAAAAGTTGCCTCAAATTAAACATTCAGTATAAAAGTTGAGAACCGTAAACTCGGCCAAGCAAATTATATGAACATTGTGAAGAAATGAAACTTGAAGCGGTCGACCCAGATAGAGTCGGAGTAAGCAAGTGATTTGAGAGATTTGGTGGACATGGCGAGGTTTGAGAGGTCTCGAAGGCTAAGGAAAGAAGCGCAATGTTATAGTTCAAACTTATAGTAGAAATTCAAGGAAGAATTAAGAAGAAATAGGAAGAAGAAGTAGAAGATAGATTTGTATTTAGAGAGAAAACAGAGAGTAACAATGTTCAGCATAAAACATGAACTGAATAACCTTCCCCCCAAACATATAAAAGGAAGGAGTAGCGGCCATACAGGCTGTCATACAATCAGCCAACAACATCCAAAACTCATCGTTTACTAATAAGACTAAACACACCGTTTACTAATTACAATTAAAAGAAGTAAACAGAATGAACAAACTCACTCATAACAATACCCCCCAAAAACATTGTCCTCAAGGATCGAAAAGTGGGTACTTTTGATGAAGATCACTCCAATTCTCCCAAGTAGAGTCTTCAGGAAATGAATTAGCCCATTCCACCAGCACTTTTGTAGCAATTGCGTTGCCTTTTTTGATCATTCGACGATCAAGGATTCGAACTGGTTCTTTCAACAAGGAGCCATCTGAATTAGTAAATGGAAAAAGAGGAGAAGTACACGTTTCTTAAGCTGTGAAACATGGAAAGTAGGATGTATTTTAGCAAAAGCAGGCAACATCAGCTTGTAAGCCACTTTTCCAATTCGAGCTTCTACAGGAAAAGGACCAAAATATCTTGGGACCAGTTTCTGGTTTCGAAATTGTCTCAAAAAGTACTGCCTATATGGTTGTAGTTTGACATACACATGATCTACAACTTCAAATTCTCTGTCAGATCTTTTCTTATCAGCTATTTGATTCATACAGTCTTGAGACCTCTTAAGATGAAACCTCAACATGGCCCTTATAGCTTCTCGATGTTGCAATCCTTTATCCACTTCAACCACTCGAGACACCCCTGCTAAGTATGGCAAATGGAGTGGTGGTTCTTGGCCATACAATGCTTCATATGGAGACATGTGGATAGCAGAGTGATAGGTGGTGTTGTACCACCACTCAGCTAAAGGTAACCAAACAGCCCAATCAGATGGCTTCTCCCCTGACATACACCTTAGGTAACTCTCAAGGCACTTATTTAAAGCTTCTGTCTGGCCATCCGTTTGTGGGTGGTAGGCAGTAGATAGATGTAGCTGTGTTCCCAAATGTTTGAACAATTCTTGCCAAAAATGGCTCAAAAACACTCGATCTCTATCTGAAACAATTGTCTCAGGTGCTCCATGAAGTTTATAAACCTGCTTCAAGTACTCAGATGCTATTGATGCTGCAGTAAAAGGGTGTTACAGTGCCATAAAGTGACCATACTTGGTCAATCTATCCACGACCACAAGAATAGTAGTCTTGCCCTTCAAAACTGGAAGTCCCTCTATGAAGTCCATACTAACATCAGACCATGCTCTGGTAGGAATAGGTAGGGGTTGTAACAACCCAGGATATGCTGAAGTATCTCCCTTACACCTTTGACACACCGTATACTCACGAGTCCACTTCCTTACATCCTTAGATAGGCCTTTCCAGTACATAATGCTAGCCAATCTATGTCTGGTTGCCTGAGTTTCGGAATGTCCACCAATAGCTCCCCCATGAAACAGTTCAAAAAGAGTTTTCCTCAAAACTGGATTGCTGCCCACGACCACTTTACCTTTCCTCCTCAGAAAAATGCCATCCCAAGAATACTTAGGGTGATTCTGCTGCTGGCTTTGAATTTCTTGACACAATTTTTGAACATGTAAATCCTGAGCGTAGGACTCAAGAATTTGTGCCAACACATTTGACCAAGTGAGAGTAACATGTCCTGCACACTGAAAAAGTTATCCCTCCAGCACATGTGGCCTCCTAGACAAAGCATCAACTACTGTTTTCTGAGTGCCTTTCTTGTATGCAATAGAAAAATCATAGCCAATCATCTTAGCTATCCATTTCTGCTAGTATGATGTTATAGCCTGCTTGTCTGTCAAAAATTTAAGACTTTACTGATCAGTCTTGATTTGGAAGTGCCTACCCACTAAATAATGGTGCCATTTCCTAACTGCCATTATAACAGCCATCATCTCCTTATCATAGATCGATAGGGCTTGGTGTCTTACCCCCAAAGCTTTGCTAAAATAAGCTATAGGCCTTCCCTTCTATTGTAAAACAACTCCCACACCTTGACCACTTGCATCTGTTTCCACACAAAACTCTTCATGGAAATCAGGTAATATCAAAACAGGTGCCCGACAAATTGCCTCTTTGAGCTGCTGAAAGGAATACTGCATTGCCTCATCCCATTTTCAAGGAACCCCTTTTTTGAGAAGATTAGTCAAAGGTGTAGCCAAGACTCCATAACTCCTAATGAACCTTCGGTAATAACCAGAAAGTTCTAAAAAACCTCGTAAATCTTCACTGATTGAGGTGTAGGCCAAGACAACACTCCCTGCACTTTTTCTTTATCCATACTGATAGTACCAACAGCAATAATGGGCCTAAATATTCCACCTGTTTTGTACCAAAACTACATTTAAATTTCTTTGCATACAACTGATTGTCCCTCAACAAGGTGAGTACCTCCTTCAAATGACACAAATGCTCTTGGGAATCCTTTGAATAGACTAGTATATCATCAAAAAATACTAGTACTGATTTTCTGAGCAAAGATTTGAATACCTGGTTCATCAAGGATTGAAAACTAGAAGGAGCATTGGTCAAGCCAAAGGGCATAACCATAAACTCATAATGTGCTTCATGTGTCCGGAAAGCAGTCTTGTAAATATCAGGTTCCCACATCCTGATCTAATGGTAACCTGATCGTAAATCCAGCTTGGAAAAAACAGTAGCCTTCCCGAACTCATCCAAAAGCTCCTCAATCACCGGAATGGGAAATTTATCCTTGATTGTCAATTGATTAAGTTGCCTATAATCTACACACATTCTCCAACTTCCATCTTTCTTTTTAACCATGACTATAGGTGAAGTAAATGGGCTGGTACTGTTCCTGATTACCCCAGCTTGTAACATCTCTTGAATCAATTTCTCAATCTCAGTCTTCTGTACAGCTAGATATCTATAAGGCTTGATCCTCACCACTTGTGTTTCATCCAATAAGGGTATTCTATGGTCATGTGACCGGTTAGGAGGTAAACCCTTAGGAATTTGAAAAACATCCTCAAATTCCAGTAATAAATCCTGTAGTTCTGCAGATAAGAAGTCCCGTGATAAAGATAAAGCCACCTAAGTACATGTGGAAAACAGTATAGGGCACAGACCATTCTCCATCAAACTAAAACACTTGGAAAATCGGTCACTAGACACAAGCTGAAGAGAACCAGGTGGAATGCCCTTAAGTATGCAATGATGATTCTGGTACTCAAATTGCATGGTTAATGAACTAAAATTCCAATTAATAGGTCCTAACGAGAATAACCATTGTATGCCTAAAACCAGATCACATCCCTTTACTGGCAGTACCAAAAAATTGGTTTTAAATTGGCACCCTTGAGCTTCCCATACTACAGCTTTGCAAACTCCATGTGTAAATAAACTTCCTCCATTTGCAGTCATAACCCTCGTCTACTGGTTCAATGGACAAATGGAGCTTCTTAGCCAACTTTGAATCAATGAAATTATGCGTACTCCCCGAATCAACTAGCATAATCACTTCCTTTTGCTCGATCTGAGCTGCTATCCTCATAGTTTGATGACCTTGTCTACCTTTTAAAGCATGCAAAGATAACACTGGTGAAGAAGGACCATTTTCATTTTCTTCCAACACAAGCTGTTCATGGCAATCTTGAATTCCTCAGCAGTAGGACTAGTGACAGTTTCATTCACCTCAAATAAAGGCTCAATCACAAGTTGATACAGCTGAGCCTTATTACATTTGTGGCCTACAGTGTATTTAGCAGCACAATAAAAGCAGAGTCCCTTCTTTCTCCTTTCCTCCATCTCAGCTTGAGATAAGGTTTTAACAGGTATCTTAGTATTAACATTAAGATAAAGATTACCTACAGGACCTGATGCAGGCATCTCAACGGCTG
The DNA here is from genome assembly GCA_005610355.1 of Gossypioides kirkii. Lineage (NCBI taxonomy): Eukaryota > Viridiplantae > Streptophyta > Magnoliopsida > Malvales > Malvaceae > Gossypioides > Gossypioides kirkii. Next base: position 48,468,584 of record CP032248.1, read on the forward strand.
ACTTAACTCCCTGATACAACTGCTTAGGAATCCCTACACTGTCTCCTTGAGATTTTGAAAACAAGGGTTTATAATTCCCTGTTCCCTCACTGGAGTAAGTGTACTTCTTAGGATTTTCCCCCACTATGCTCTCTACTTGTCTTGCTACCAAATAAGCATCAATTAAATTCTGAGGCTTAAAAAGTCTAAGATATTGACCTATTTCCAAACGCAAGTTACTGATAAATATGCTCAAAGCATAAGACTCAGGAAGATGAAGTTGATTCAGTAAACTTACGAATTGGTCATTAAATTGCTCAACTGTCATTCCCTGTTGTCTAAGAGACACCAATTCTTCCATGGCATCACGGTAAATCTCAGATCCAAGCCGATCTTTGAGGCCTTTAGCATACACTTCTCATGTTAACTGCTGTAAACCCCCATGCCTCTGAGCAAAAAAATGGTACCAATCTAAGGCCCTTCCTTTTAAGTGAAGCATCACCATGCGCAACTTAGCATGATCTCCTATGCCTTCTGCCTCGAAATATTGCTCCAACTTGGACCACCAACCTCGGAAGTCCGCACCATCGAAGCGAGGGCAACCAAATTCGACGTGTTTTATACCAGATTCCATACTGCTAGTTTGAGAGTATGCTCTCAACTCTGTTTGTGGTGACACGATCAATGGTTCTTGGGGAGAAAAACCAGATGGATGTTCTCCTAAAATCCCTTTACCCTTGCTTGATGCAGGTCCTGCAGCGTTTGGAGTTTGAGGTTGCCCTAGAAATTGATCCAAAAAGGAATACAACTCTGAACGCATATCAGATCTGAACTTCTCCTGAAAATCCTTAAACTTGGAATCCATTTTCACATCCATTTCTGCCTTGAATCGAGCCATCTCCTGCTGTAACTGCACCTTATCCTTCTGTAGACGAGTAGAAACTCCTTCGGTAGCTATGAGGATCGATGTAGCTCTGATGCCCTTGTTATAGTTCAAACTCATAGTAGAAATTCAAGGAAGAATTAAGAAGAAATAGGAAGAAGAAGTAGAAGATAGATTTGTATTTAGAGAGAAAGCAGAGAGTAACAATATTCAGCATAAAACATGAACTGAATAACCTTCCCCCAAACATATAAAAGGAAGGAGTAACGGCCATACAGGCTGTCACACAATCAGGCAACAACATCCAAAACTCATCGTTTACTAATAAGACTAAACGCACCGTTTAGCTAATTACAATTAAAAGAAGTAAACAGAATTAACTAACTCACTCATAACACGCAATGAGCAAATGAGTCATGATCCAAATCGGTAATCCTCGTAGCCATCGTCGCCGGTTGCTCCTTGTCCTCCGCCATTTTCGTTCGATTCAAAGAATTAGAAAAAGGAAAGAAGCTCTTCTTGCAATTTCAACTTTTTTTTTTTTGGTGAATAATTTCAACTTCTTTTCAAATGGCCAAAATCAAAAGGGAGGGAAAGCTTCGTTTTATGTATATATAATATATATTTAAAAATTCAATTATTCTTTTTTGATATTATGTTATGGTTAGAATCTACTTCAGGTCTTTGCACTATTCGTCCGCTAGAAATTTATTTATTTACTTTTATTTCTAAAAATTTAATTTTTATTTTACTTTTTCAAAATGTAAAATTCAGGTCTAATTATTAATATTGTTAAAATTTTTCGTTAAATGATATTTTTAAATTAAAGAAATATTCACTTAATAATTATGTAACAAAAACAAAATTAGTTCCGGGGGATACGAAGAAAACTTTGAGTTCATATTGGTCATGGGTTGAGAACGAAAATTCAACTCTACAAGATCTAATCTCCCGTTGTTCCTCAGTAGCTTAACGGTAGAGTGGTCGACTGTTAACTAACTAGTCGTAAGTTTGAATCCTACTTGAGAAGATTTGATTCATTCCGAATTAAAGAATTCAAAATGTTAGAATGAAAGTATCTATTAATTACAAGGTTATTTAATTATAGAGTCAAAACTAAAAATATCTTAACTAAATTCTCATTATATACAAATAAAAAAGTTACTTATATTATCAAGCTTTAATCCAATGACATTGTCATATGTACATCACCCTCGTAAGATATCCATGATCCCTTAATGTTAAATTTGTTCACCTAATTTGAATATTATCATTTTTATAGCATAGTCATTGTTGTATCTACTATTATGAAAATAATCATTACCAATCCTAGTAATTTTTAAATCATTTTCTCAAACAAATGACTCATAATATTATTTCATTTTCATAAATCATATAATGTCATTGAGAAGATATCATTTACTCAATATTAAAATTTGATTTTATTATTGCAAATGAAATCATGTCATATATAAATTATTTACTCAACATATCAACTTTCTGTGTACTACTTGAAAATGCATAAGTGTCTTTGAGGTAAGCAAAACTCGATTCAATTTAAAAAAGTAGAAAAAAAATAATTCGAATTTTGAGTTAATCGAATCGAGTTATTCGAGTCAACTCGAATAAGTAATTTGAGTTTCGAGTTCAAATTGAGTTGAATTTTACAATTTGAATAACTTGAATAATTTGAATAACATAATGGTGTAAATACCCTTTTGATTCCTGTCAAGTTTGAAAATGAACAAATTGGTTTCTCTCTCAACAAAAATTACAAAATATTCAAAATACTTTTTAAAGTTCAAAATATTTATAAAAAAATCAAAATTTATATTTTTAAAAAATCTAAAAAATATATAAAGAAACTAAAAAAATAAAAATTTTCTAGAACAATAGGAGGTTCTAAATAAGTTAATTAATGATTCAAGTTTATATACTAAAGTATTATTATTATTATTTTGCTTTGAAAAGTTTTCAAATATATGTAATTTCAAATTTATATGTTCTAACATGGAATTAACTATATTGTAATAAGATTTTAATTTGATATATTTAATTTTTTTAATTCAACTCGAATAATTTCACTCAATTCGACTTGACTCAAAATTCATTTCACTCAATTTGATTCGAAAAAAATTCAAATCAAATTAAAAGAAATTTACTCAATTCAACTCGATTCGATTTACCATTAACCCCTAAATCTCTTCACACGTGAGTTACATCTAAAAATTCCCACCTCTAATTAATTATTAGTGGAATGAAACTTAAAGAAAATCACGAGATTTTGAAAAACCAAGCATCGAAATCTTTACAAATTTCTTCACACGTGAGCTTCTTTACCTCAAAAGATAAAAACATACTTTTTATTAATTAGTGTAAAACTTGGTGCGCGGTTAATATCTATGTATTAAGAATATTCTAATGAGTCCTGATTTGTACGAAAAAGTGGTTAATTTTTTTTTTCAAAATTTACTCAAATCTTAAGGCTTTCATTCTCCACTCCAATATTAAAAAATATATCATCTTGAATTTTTTTTATATCAAATAAATAACTTTAATTTAACTTAAAATTTGATCAACACAATTTATATAAAATAAAGAATGAAATATGAAAATCAAATTAAACAAATATAATCTAAAATATTAGAAAAACGTCTTGTAAAACAAACTAATATAAATGAATCTCTCATAATACATTATTTAAAGTAAAGCTTTCATGTAAAATAATAAATAATGTTAAGTGAAGGAGTTTATGGTACGACAAGCAATGATAACTCTCATTGATCGACATATCAACATTTTATGATATTAAAATAATAATTAAAATATCACAATAAATAATATTTAGAATTTTTAATAATTGAGTGATTATTTATGTAGTTTAATTAAAGTATTTTTAGAAGGAAAAAAGTTGAAAAAAATCAAGGGATATCCATTCAATTTTGTCGAAAAAGAAAAAGTCGTCCATGAAATGGGATGAAAGTAGGGGAATAGTTTCCTTAAATTCATATAAATTTGTTATATTAAACGTTAAAAATAGATATAAAGAAACCTGGATTTGCTCCTAAACTCACTTCTTCCGAGGGGGACCTCCCTTTTTCATTGCATAACCATTTATTCTTCATATTGCAATGTTTGGTCCAAAATAGATTATCCATGTTTATGATCTAACGTAATTAAATAATTTATTATTTTATTTATGGTTAATTACACGGTTGAGATACATTAATATATTATTTTAAAAAATATCTAGAAATTTAAAAATTTAGCCATACCAATAGAAATTGTTGGAACTTTGACAGCTTCATGCTCGAACAACAATAGAACAATAGCTGTGGTGCAGTCAAAGTCTTTGTGTTGACATGTTTGACTTTTAATTTGATCTCATTAATACAACAAATGAAAAAATATTTTGTGTCTTAATATCATCCTTATCCATTTGATTGATTCGGAGGATAAGGGAGGAGTTTGAAGTTTATTCTCATCCTATTTGTATCTCTTAAAAATTTTGAAACTGATGGAAAGTTGTTCTATAAAGAGATTTATTTGAATATTTTTTCAAATAATTTATGGAGGTAATTATCAACTTTTAAACTAGTTATAAAAACTTATCTTTTGGTTGATGATCAACTTAAAGAAGAGCCTATGAATAATCCAGTGCTGACTGTTTAGAGTAATTATACTTTTATAGTTTTGACAATTGAATAAAATATAATTATTATGATAGTAATTATATTTTTTTGTAATTATAAAAAATTGTAATTTTTTAAAAAGTGCTTTGTTGTCAAGTTATAATTATATTATTGTAATTTTTATATCATATTTAGTAGTATAAATTGTAATTACATGATTACATAATTTATCATTTTAAAAAAATATTAATTACTCTAAATATTATTAGTATGATAAAAAATAATTTTTGAACAAGTAACAAAAGTTTTTTTTTTAGTAGAAATTAGATTGGGCATCAATTAAATAAAAATGTAGTCCAAAATACAAAAGAAGAGAAAAGAAAATTGAACAGCAACGTCCACTCTCAAAAGCAACATAAACGACTTTTCTAGAAACTAAAGAACAAAGAAAAGAAAAACAATTAATGACATCGACAGCAATGCCCAATCAAATAATCAAACCAGTTACTTGAGCAGATAAGGGAAAGTGCAAAGAAGGAGAAACGCCAAAAGCTTGAAACCACCAAACAATCTCCTCTGGAAAACCAAACAATCGTCCTTTCAATCGCTTCTAATCAGGAGGCTCGTCTCTCTCGACTATCAACAGAGGTTCTGCAAAGCTGGGAACACCACCGATTAGGTAAAATTCTTCATTTCTTCTTAAGGATTCTTTGGCTAATAAATCCGCAAGGGCATTAGAGGCCCTCGGTACGAAACGAAACTCGATCTGCTGAAAATTAGGGATTAAACTGCGAATATCATGAATATAAGCATGTAACAAAGAATTATCATGAAAGACTGATACACATTTCTTGATGATTGTGTTCGCATCGCCTTCCACAATCACATCCTTCCAACCCTGCTCAATACCCATACGAACCGCATGGAGGCATGCTAGAGCTTCAGCAGCAAAACAGGAGGGAGTATTAAGAGAAATCACCGTCTTTGAAGCTAATACCTGTCCATCACTATCACGAGCAACAATTCCAAAAGCAGAGATAAAGGTATTCTCCTGAAAAGCCCCATCGAAATTTATTTTTACAATAAGACCGAAAGGTTTTGTCCACTTTCCAATGGAGGATGCAATACCCATCTTTCTTTGATTAAGACCCTCTAGTTCTCTTAGATAGTTAAGAACAAAGTTTGCAATCCCTTCACCAGAACTTAACTTTCTGTCATGAATACACGAATTTCTAGCACTCCAAATGGCCCAGATTGCTGAACAGAAGACTTTCCTTTGTGATGGAGAACAAATCTCTAAAGATCCAGTAAGCGACATTCGAAAATCCACATCAGATTGTTGTAAAATATGAGAAAGATGAAGAACTGACATTAAACCTTATGATATAATTACAATAATATTATTATATAGAAAAAATTAGCGGTAACACACTCGCTAAAGACACTAGAAGAGGATTAACAGAAATTCTTTTATTCTCTAAAGAAAAAATCAAAGAGGATTAAAAAGAAATATCCTCAAGTTAGATATATACATTTAGGAATAATTATGATAATTATAAGAGCATTATTCAGAAGAGGTCATGATATACCTATAATAGCAGTATTATTAGATAAAAGATTTGAAAATTCAATAAAAGCACTTATTGGAGGAATCCAATCTAATTTACATACAGGGGTAGTAGGATTTAAAGTAAAACCAAATTACTTTATATCTATTACAGATCCCTTAATAGAAGAATGCTTATGCTTAAGAATTCAGACAAACATTAATGACCTAGCTGAAGATCTAGCGATCAGTTGGATTTCTATTAATGAATATACCAATACGGTCGAAGTAGAAATAAAAGAGATCAATAATAAAATAATTGAACTCTTTGAACCCAATAAATTTACTACGGAAATTCAGCCTAAGTTAGTACATTTAAGTGATTTATCAGTCCCAAAAGACTGGATCATAGGCAACATAAATAATCCAAGTACATCTAAACCAGCATGTACTATAGAATATATAGCATCTGGAGATAAATTATATTTTAAAAATAACATGATTACAAACAAAAATAATAATTTAGTTCTACCTTCTAGTTCTCAAAACGAGGAAGAAGAAATTGAATCTACACCCATAGGAATGAAAACCGTTCATATTTCTATATTTCCTACAGAACCAACTGTAAGTTCTAGAAATAGTATTTCTAGAAATAGTAGTAGAATGGAAGAAATACAATCTTCAATAATTCTACAACAAATGAAAATTGGAAAAAGTGATGTAATTACATTTTCGAATTTTCAATCTAAAAAGTATTATACATACATTGAAATTACATTTCAATTTAGAGAATATAAACCATATTCCTTGCATGCTTTACTTGATACTGGAGCTACAACCAGTAGTTGCAGAAAAAATGCAATTCCTGCAGAAAAATGGGAATTAATGAAACATCCTATTAGAGCAGTAGGAATTGATGGAAATGAAACATTAATTCAATTTAAGGCTAGAAATATATCGATTTACATAAACAATGTAAGATTTATAATACCTAAAATATTATGTTTCCCAGCAATGCATGGAGACATACTATTAGGAAATAATTTTATTTATCAACACTTACCTTTTGCTATAAATAAAAATTCAATTATGTTATCTATAGAAAAAACATCTATAGATATACCCTTAATAGAAAACCACAAATTTATATGTGATAAAAATTTTGTGCCTTATAAAAAAGAACAGATTAACCAAATAGAAACAAGTCATTGGTTATATAAAATCTTAGAAAACAATTTTAGTGAAGAACCACTAAAATTATGGCAAAATAGTCTTAGATATTGCGAAATTAAATTAGAAAACCCTAATAAAATTATTAGAGTAAAACCAATGATCTATACTAAACAAGATATAAATGAATTTGATATTCAAATAAAGGAATTATTAGAAAAAGGATTAATAGAAGAAACTAATAGTCCACATTCAAGTCCAGCTTTTATGGTAAGAAGCTATGCTGAGATAAAAAGAGGAAAAGCCAGAATGGTAATCAACTATAAAAGATTAAACCAAAATATTATTTTTGACGGATATTCACAAATTCTTTTTACAAAATTTTTGAAGTCCGGAATCTTCCGGATAAGCATGCCATCTTTTCCTTTTTGGAAGTATTGACACGTAGAGGTGCTTTGTTGCTGAAAACATTCTTCTAGAGCTCTCTGTCTGCTTCTTTTGTTGAAGTCTTGACACGTCTTGAGGCTTTTCTTTGTTGATAAGCTTCAATTTATTTTGACAACTTGTTTTGTCCTTATCCTTCCTGGATGTTATCAATATTCATTTCTTCTAGTTCATCCAGGTTTAATGAGGCATTGGAAATTCGAGGTGAATTCCAATTTTGCCATGTTTCTCTGATTTTTTCCAGAATTTTTGATGGATAATCATCAATTTTCATGTCAGCTATCTTTTTTAATAGCCGTATAGCCTCAACATCCGATTCTTCATGGTTTTGATCAAAATGATTATAGGCAAAAATTCTTTTCCTATTTGTCCATGAGCAATATGTCTTTTTTGACAATATTTCCTGGGCTTTGTTTATTAAATCAATTCCGGATTGGACTTGATAATGGAGAAAATTCTGTTGGCATCTTTCAATTGTTTTATTAAGATGCTCTGGATCCTCGTTGACAACTGATAATAGAGGACCTGCTATAAGCTTTGAGAATTCCCAAATTTGACATGGCTGATAAAATTGTTCTTTTTCAGCGACACCAATTAGGCTGTAAATGTTAAAATGAAAATAAAGCATAAAATCAAGGGTCTGAGTTCTTCTTATTAACATAGTTTTTAGAAAAACTGGAAAATCTTTTGTTAGATGAAAAGAAAAGTTTTGTACAGTGAGTTCCTTGACAAAACCCCATTCAATACTTGTTATATCAAATGGATCATGATCTAGCCTGAATTTTATTGCAGGGATTTTTTCCCCCAAACAGGTGGTGTAAACATAAGCTTGATAAAAATAATCAGAAAATGATTTTTCAAATACATCTTGCTGTTTGCAAATGTATTTATTAATTTTGAAAAATATTTTTGGTGGTAGAATAAATTTTGATTTATGAAAAAGATAAATTCTATATAATTTGTTTATTACTGAATTGTTGGTACCTATTTCTTTAAAGTATTGTACTGTATCGAGAAGATTGTTTATCTCCTTTAAATCTAAATATCCAATATCAAAATCATCCCATTCCCTGTATAGGATGGAATTTAATAGTAGATTATGACATTTCTTTTCTTGAGCTGTTTTTTTAGCTAATAATTTAGAAAGCTTGGTTAGCGCTCTTCTGAAATTTACTCGTTGTTCTGTAATATGGGTTTTTCATATTTCATTAATGATATTGTATAATTCTGGTGGTATACTAGGATAATAAAAATCTTTAATTTCTTTCATCTGTTGTTTTTTCAACAGATCTTCTCTTATGCAGAAATTTTCTACATTCTTGATTACTTCTGCATAACTGGTTTGGTATGCAGAATTAGGCTCTTGAGACCAAGGTGTGTATACCTGAGGTATATAGGGTCGTGTTTGGACTGTTTGTCCAATTAAGGGATATGACATATAGTATCCCTGCTTGGGATATGGAACTGGAGAAGGAACCCTTATGAAGTTTGGGTTTTGGAATCTTGGATCAGGTCGTTTTTTACGAACCGTTGCCATTCTCCTACTTTCTCCAAAGGCTTTTTACCTTTGTCCATTGGGCCTGCTAAGATAGTTAGCAATTATATTTTCAGTACCTTTTACATATAAAACTTCAAAATTGAAAGTACATAACTCATTATACCATCGTATCCTTCTTGGAATAGTTTCTAAACTTTTATTAGTTAGTAATTACTTAACTGCTTGATTATCTGTTTTTATGATAAATTTTTCAGGAGCTAAATAAATAAGAAAATTTATGATAAACTTTCGGTATTTGATTAATTTCAGACTTTAGTTTTCTTACTATGTTTATATCACTATTTGACCAACTAAAAATTTTATCCTTTTTTAGTTTATCATATAAATTTCCTATCTTTTTTGACAGATTTGGAAAGAAATTTCTATCATAATTTAATATTCCTAAAAATTGTTGAAGTTGTTTTTTGTTTTCAATCTTTTCAGGAAATTCTTGCATTTTTACTATAATATGATCGTGAAGTTTAAGACCATCTTTGGATAATTTTAATCCTAAAAATTCTATTTCTGTTTTTTCTAGTCCTATCTTTTTAGGATTAAGTATGATTCCATGTTTTATGAATTCTTGAGAAATTATATTTAAATGTTTTCTATGTAAATCCAGGGTTTCTGAAAATACTAATATATCATCAATATAAACAATACAAAATTTTTTATACTTACTAAAAATTGTATCTATCCATCTCTGAAAGATTTGTGGTGCGTTACACAAACCAAAAGGCATTACTTTCCATTGATAGTGTCCGTTGGGAGCACTAAATGCAGTTAACGGCCTTGATTCTTCTTTTAGCATGATTTGCCAAAAGTCAGATTTACAGTCAAATTTGCTAAAGTATTTGGCCTGTTTTGCTTGATTTATAAGAACATCTTTTCTTGGAATAAAATATCCGTCAAAAATAATATTTTGGTTTAATCTTTTATAGTTGATTACCATTCTGGCTTTTCCTCTTTTTATCTCAGCATGGTTTCTTACCATAAAAGCTAGACTTGAATGTGGACTATTAGTTTCTTCTATTAATCCTTTTTCTAATAATTCTTTTATTTGAATATCAAATTCATCTATATCTTGTTTAGTATAGATCATTGATTTTACTCTAATAATTTTATTAGGGTTTTCTAATTTAATTTCGCAATATCTAGGACTATTTTGCCATAATTTTAGTGTTTCTTCACTAAAATTATTTTCTAAGATTTTATATAACCAATGACTTGTTTCTATTTGGTTAATCTGTTCTTTTTTATAAGGCACAAAATTTTTATCACATATAAATTTGTGGTTTTCTATTAAGGGTATATCTATAGATGTTTTTTCTATAGATAACATAATTGAATTTTTATTTATAGCAAAAGGTAAGTGTTGATAAATAAAATTATTTCCTAATAGTATGTCTTCATGCATTGCTGGGAAACATAATATTTTAGGTATTATAAATCTTACATTGTTTATGTAAATCGGTATATTTCTAGCCTTAAATTGAATTAATGTTTCATTTCCATCAATTCCTACTGCTCTAATAGGATGTTTCATTAATTCCCTTTTTTTTGCAGGAATTGTATTTTTTTTGCAACTACTGGTTGTAGCTCTAGTATCGAGTAAAGCATGCAAGGAATATGGTTTATATTCTCTAAATTGAAATGTAATTTCAATGTATGTATAATACTTTTTAGATTGAAAATTCGAAAATGTAATTACATCACTTTTTCCAATTTCCATTTGTTGTAGAATTATTGAAGATTGTATTTCTTCCATTCTACTACTATTTCTAGAAATACTATTTCTAGAACTTACAGTTGGTTCTGTAGGGAATATAGGAATATGAACGGTTTTCATTCCTATGGATGTAGATTCAATTTCTTCTTCCTCGTTTTGAGCACTAGAAGGTAGAACTAAATTATTATTTTTGTTTGTAATCATGTTATTTTTAAAATATAATTTATCTCCAGATGCTATATATTCTATAGTACATGCTGGTTTAGATGTACTTGGATTATTTATGTTGCCTATGATCCAGTCTTTTGGGACTGATAAATCACTTAGATGTACTAACTTAGGCTGAATTTCCGTAGTAAATTTATTGGGTTCAAAGAGTTCAATTATTTTATTATTGATCTCTTTTATTTCTACTTCGGTCGTATTGGTATATTCATTAATAGAAGTCCAGCTGATCGCTAGATCTTCAGCTAGGTCATTAATGTTTGTCTGAATTCTTAAGCATAAGCATTCTTCTATTAAGGGATCTGTAATAGATATAAAGTAATTTGGTTTTACTTTAAATCCTACTACCCCTGTATGTAAATTAGATTGGATTCCTCCAATAAGTGTTTTTATTGGATTTTCAAATCTTTTATCTAATAATACTGCTATTATAGGTATATCATGACCTCTTCTGAATAATGCTCTTATAGTTATCATAATTATTCCTAAATGTATATATCTAACTTGAGGATATTTCTTTTTAATCCTCTTGATTTTTTCTTTAGAGAATAAGGGGATTTCTGTTAATCCTCCTCTAGTGTCTTTAGCGACTGTGTTACCGCTAATTTTTTCTATATGTCTTTGAGTCCATACTTTAAACTTTGATATTTTATATATTTCTTCTTTAGAAATATGGTTTTTATTTATGTTTTCTATCATTTCATCAGAGAGATTTTTTTCTTCTCCGATTAAATTCCCTAATCTTATATCTTGTTGTTCTATTTTAGGAATCTCTTCTAACTGATTATTAGAATTGTTTCCTATATTCATCATAAATATATATTCTTCTTCTTCAGTATCAGATTCTGTTTCTGATATTAAATCATATAAGATTTCTTCAGGATTAATTTCCTCTTCATAACACCCCTCAAGATTTTCTTCTTCAAGTGTTTTAATCATCTTTTTTGCACTTTTTCCCTTGTTAGGACAATTAGGTGCTATGTGCCCTTCTTCATCACATATAAAACATTTACATATTTGTTTTTTAGATTTACTAGGATTCTTTTTCCTAATAAATTTTCTCTTTTTTTTATTGTTATTAGATTTAATCTTATTTTTATTCCAATATTTTCTTTTAATAAACTTATATTTTTTATTTTTTCTTTTAGTCTTTCCATATGGCAGTATGGTTTTACAGCCAAATTCCCATTCGTTTTCTAGTATTTTAGAGCAATATTGAGGGCTTAATTTATGCTTAACTTGTTTAGCAGCTTTTGTTTGTAGACAATGATTAGTAATTCTTTCTTTTGCAAAATTGATTCTATTGCCTATAGAATCTATAGTATTCCTATTCATTCCTGATAATTTACTATGTTTTTCTAGATAAGAATCGTATTTCTTTATACAAATCTCATCCCATGGTAGAGGTAATTTATGAAAATACTGGTTTTTCCAAAATTCTATATTATATTATTTAACTTTTGATATTCATGAAGAAATTTTTTAGAAAAGGTTTTTAAATATATCACATAACTTTATTTTTGTTAATATATAACTAGATACACTATTCTGATCTTTTTTATCATTATAACCACAAAATTCTATTTTTAGAATTTGGGTTAATCCTTTCAATAAATCTTTGGACGTTTGAATTTGATTAATCAACTGTCCTTTTTGTTCTTTACCTTTATTTGATTCTTCTCATCTTCTTAAAAATTGTAGAACATCTCCTTGAAATGTTCTTGTAAAGTAGTTTAAAATTTTTTCTTTTGTCCAATTATTGTTGTTTACAACAATTGTCATAGATTGTGCCCAATTATCTATGGTTTTTTCATAATCTGATATTGGAACATTAGTAAGATCTAAATATGTTCCTCCTTGAGCAACATTTCTTTTATTCAAATCATCTATTCTATTAGACGATTCTCCTGGTGATTCAGGTTTAATTTCATTAGTAGCAAAATTTTCGGTATTATCTGTTTGATATCCAAAAATTCTTGTAGTATTTTCTATTTGTTCATAAGGTTTATTACCTGATCTTAAAGAATCATCTTTAAAAATTTCTGATTCTATTTTTCTTTTCCCTTTAGGATCTTGATCTATTTGATCAGTTTCCATAGGTTCTGGTATTTCTATATTTTCATCTTCTTCAGTTGAAGTTGTTTGTTCATTATCAGATTGATCACTATTTACCTTAATGTCTTATAGGTTTATACTATTACTAGAGTTTTCTGAACTACTACTACTACTGTCTGTAGTATCATAATTTAACATATAGTGATAGTTAAATATTATAAACAATTCTTTATGTTCTTCATAAAGTTGTTCTATCAGCTTTAAATATTATATTCTTTCATATTTATCTTTTGTTTTGGAAAATTTTTCTTTCCAATGTTCTATTAATTGTTTATATGATTGAAAATCATATTTTTGTTGCTTGGTATAATTTTTCGTTAATTTTTTATGCTTTGAAGATAATTCTTCAGAAGAAGTTTCTTCTTCATCTGAAATAGTTAATATTATATTACTATTACCGTAATATAAAGACCTAAATTTGTTTCTGGTTCAATATTAGTATCTTCTAAAACTTGGTCTAGTTTTTTATTGACCTCTACTAACATATTTTTAGATTCGTTGTTCAAATCTAATTCTGTTATATTACCAATATTATTTATTTGTTGTTCAATTCTATTAACCTTATTATATAATTTACTGAAATATACAGAAGTTATATCTATTAAACTATTAAAACCTCTACTAATAGATGAAATATTGTTTTCATTTTTAGAGTCTATATGCATAATATACGGAAAATATGATCAGGCGATTCAACACTATGATTACACCGTGGACAGTTGGTGGTGGAAACTAGCCTTCTCTGACGCAAATTGACAAAATGTAGGAAAAAATTCTACGAGATTTTCCATACCATAATAAAATTTTTTTGGGGAGCTGTTGACTCCACAGTAATTTATAAAATTTCTTATAGATGGGATGTAAAGCATAAGCTGTTGGAATTTGATTCATATGATGTAATAGTTTGTAAGCACTGCGGATGGAGAACATACCCGAGGGTTCTTCTCGCCAGACCAGCATATCGGCCTGAGAGTTTGGGCTAATGGGATTCGGAGGATACGATCCGCATCGTCAGCTCTGAATGTATTCCGTACTAACTCAGACTTCAAGCTTCTGTTGTTGTCAATTAAAAAATCTACTGTCATATTATGCATGCAAGAGACCATAGTAGATGGTTTAAAATTAGGAGCGTTCGGGATCCAAGCATCCCTATTAATCAAAATATTATGCCCTGAGCCCACCCTCCAACACGCACCCTCCTGTAACACACCACGTGAAGCCCATATACTTTTCCAAGTATAAGACGGTAAATGCCTTAAAGATGCATTAAGAAAATAAGAATCGGGATAATATTTGGCTTTTAGAACTTGAGCAACTAAAGAATCTGGATTATTACTTAAACCTCACCCTTGTTTGGCTAAAAGGGCTACGTTAAAAGATGCCATATCCTTAAAACTCATACCTCCATCCTCCTTCAAAGAACATATATGCTTCCAATTGCACCAATGTAAACCCCGTTTATTCTTCCCTTTGCTCCACCAAAACTTGGCAATAAGCTCTTCTAATTCTTCAGACAATGATTTCGGCATAAGGAAACACGACATCGAGTAAGTAGGTATTGCTTGAATAATCGACTTAAGAAAAACCTTCTTACCCCCTGTCGATAGAAAACGAGTGCTCTACCCATCAAGACGTTGTTTAACTCGATCCTTCAGAATAAAAAATGAGGCCTTTTTTCCTTTGCCAACAAAATTTGGCAGACCTAAATATCGTTTCGGGTTCGAAGAAAATTGCATATCAAGATCTACAACACCTTTTCTTTAGCTGCAACAGTAGTATTAGAACTAAAAATGATGGTAGGCTTATGCACATTAACCCGCTGACCTGAACATTGCTTATAATTTGAGAGGATATCACGTAACAACATAGCTCCCTATTCTGATGCCTCCTCAAAAAGTATGCTATCATCGGCAAATAATAAGTGTGATATTTTCGGTCCCCTTCTGCTTGCTTTGGCCCCTTTCATAAGCCCTTCCACCATAGAGAGTCTCAATAGAGATGACAGCCTTTCCCCACACATTAAAAAAAGATAAAGGCTTAAAGGACATCCCTGACGTAAACCTCGCATTGGCTTAAATTCATTTCCACCTCTG
Source organism: Gossypioides kirkii (assembly GCA_005610355.1). Classification (NCBI taxonomy): domain Eukaryota; kingdom Viridiplantae; phylum Streptophyta; class Magnoliopsida; order Malvales; family Malvaceae; genus Gossypioides; species Gossypioides kirkii. The sequence continues at coordinate 48,483,937 of CP032248.1, forward strand.
CCATTCACAAGAACAGAATAAGAAACAATAGTAATGCATCGCATGATGAGATTAATTCATGCCGAACAAAAACCCAATGTTCCCATAATTGCTTTAAGAAAATTCCACTCGACGCGATCATAGGCCTTCATCATATCAAGCTTTACAACCATAAATCCTTTTTTCCCGTTGCGTTTTTGCTTATACGTGTGCAACAATTGATAGACCAAAATCACATTATCAAATATAAGCCTTCCCGGGACAAACACACTCTATGCTTTATGGATACAGCTTCCAGTCACCCGCTGTAATCTATTTGCCAAAGCTTTAGCAATAATTTTGTAAATAACCATACAAAGGCTTATCGGCCTAAAATTTGCTAAATGTGTGGGACTATCAATTTTGGGCAATAATACAATTTCTGTTTTATTCACAAGCTCAATGGAATGACCAGAATTTAAGATTCCTAAACAGAAATCAATGATATCATCACCCACTATGCTCCAAAACTGTTGGAAAAAAATAGGAGGAAAACCATTTGTTCCAAAGGCCTTCAGTGGACCCATGACATTAAGAGCATCAAAGACCTCCTCACTTGAAAAGGCTGCATTAAAAACTCATTTTCAGAATCAGAAATTTTCCTAGAGATACCTAATAAGATGCAGTCCATGTTGCTAGTTCCATCAGTAGAAAATAAATTTTTGAAAAAATCTGTAGCCACCTGACATAAGCCGAAATTGTCCTCAACCTCTTGGCCTTGCGCATCCACCAACTTAGAGATTTTATTTTTCCTTTTTCTAACAGAGGCATGTCTGTGGAAAAAAGTAGTATTTTTGTCCCCAGAACGGAGCCAATTAATTCTTGCTCGTTGCTCCCAAAAAGCTTTGGCCTTATCAATCTCCCAATTAAGTTGGATCTTTGTATCAATAATTTCGGCCAAAACAGCATCATCCCTATCACACTTCACCAAATCATCAAGCTTACGGGTAAGGGATTTTTTCAAAGCACCACGTTTCTTCTTAATAGATTTTGCCCATTCCATTAGTCCACCCTGCAACCTCAACAATTTCTTCAATAAAGTGCCCGAACCGAATAACCAAAGCTCCTTAACCACCGAACCCAGTGTATCCTCCATAAGCTACCAAGATTCAAATCGAAATTTTGAAGATTGAGTTAAATGTGTGTCACCTTCCATATATATAAGAATCGGACAATGGTTTGAAAACGTGTGAGGTAAATGTTTCACTTGAGCAAATCGAAATGTCAACAACCACAAATCATTTGCTACACCTCTATCGAGCCTCTCCCTGATATTGGTTTCTTTTAAATTTCCTTTTTCCCATGTGAACGAAGGCCCGGTAAAACCACTGTCCATAAGTTGGCAATTTTGAAGCACATCCCAAAAAGCATTCATACACCTCTCATCTCTTGGAACACCTCCAATCATCTCATAGGAAAAAAGAATTTTATTGAAATCTCCACTTACTAACTAGGGACGAGAGTCATCAGGCCTTAATTGTTTGAGTAAATTCCAAGTCGTAGTTCTTTTTTATTCAAAAGGAGCCCCATAAAACCCCGTATAACGCCATTCAATCCCATTGTTATCCTTGACAAACACATCGATATGGTTTCGCGAAAAAGTTTGAAGAGAAACCATAACATCTGATTCCATGCTATACATAACCCACCTCGAGAACCATCTGCATTAATATCGAAACCATAACTGAAACCACACTTACGAACTTTCTCCATTCTTTTTGAACTCGGTTTTGTCTCCATCAAGAAGATCATGTAAGGATTCTGTAACCTCAGTGCATGCTGAAGTTTGGGAACTGCTCGAGGATTCCTCAAACCTCGAACGTTCCAACTAATTATTTTCATTGTGTCTGGACAGTTGACAAATCGTCAGCTGCCGATCCTGAAATTTTTGAATCAAATGGTTGATTAACATTATTCATTATCACGTCAGTCAACAATTCACATTCAGCAGTATCCTTCTCCATCCTGGCTTTTTTGCCTCAAGCACTTGGCAAGTCAATGCAATTATTATCAGACTCCAAATTACTAGTCGACTTCCTCTTACCCGTACAAACAGCCAACTGTGGTGGGCCTCCCTTGGCTTTACTTTGCTTTCTTTTCCAGACACCTTTTTTTGTTTTAGTAAGCTGTCTTCCAAAGTGACCAGAATCAATGGATCCCCTACTTTCAGCAATATTAATTGCACCTTTATTTATCCTTAAATTCTCCCCCGCTCCTCCAGATTCAATGACATGATTTTCGGGATTGAGAAAAGGATAATTATTGCCAAAATCGTTGCTCATTTCAGTTCTTTTCTTATTTGATTCTCCCACCACCTACTTCGCTGAACATGGTGTTAGTGTTTCCAGCGCCTCTCTTGGCAGCGAAAGTTTTTCTGAAACCCCCAAAGAATTCCCATTCTCCGTATCATCTTATTCACCCACATAAGAGCTTTGAATCTTGGATTTCTGCCCCATAACTCGCAACTGCACAGTTTCCTTACCATAAGCATTCAATTCAGCCCGAAGCGCTACAGAGAAAGGGAGATTCTCATCCATCAACTCTTTTACTGATGGAGGATAGTTGTTACAGTCTTGTAACCCATGCCCCATCCGTCCACAACCAAAGCAAAATTGAGGTAAGTTTTCATATTTAAAGGGTACCCAAATTTTGCCTTGATCTTTTCATGAAATAAAAATACCCCGCCGGAGTTGTTTCTGAACATCAAAATGGATTCGAATACGACAAAAGTCCCCTTCTTTTCGAAACTAAGAAGACCTCCAAAAGTGGAACCCACTGCGTGCATCAAGTCTTTTTTATCAGACTCCGGAAGACAAGGCCCGATTTTAACCCACAAAGGAGTCAAAACCAATTTCAATTTCTTACGATCAACAGGCTCCAACAGTCTCTCAAACAGAATGAGTTGTTTGCAAAAAAACCATGGACGACCAGCCATGATTGATTCCAAGTCCTCCTCACTCTCAAACGTGATAATATACAGATTCTGCCCGATCAAACTAATCTCAAATTCTTTACGAGTTTTCCAAATGCTTCTCATTTGTGCTCTCAAACTATCCGGATTAAAAGTCTTCCTTGTCCAAACAGTGCAAACAAGGGATGGCCCATCACCCGGACTTGCTAAGGAACTCTTCACCGAAAGATGAATAAGTTCTTCCTCTAATAATGAAATCACATCCTCCTCCATTTTTCGATAAGAGCCACCGTTTTCCCTACTTAACCACAAGTCGAACTGTTTCTTCAGGACACTGAGAGAAAACACTCTTGACTCATAAAGTAACAAAAGTTAAAATCAAATTACCATTATGTTAGTCTTAAAAAGTAATTGATAATACACTTATTAATTAAAATAGCAAGAAAAGTAAACATCATATGCAAATTTATCCAAATTTTCTAATGCATATTTGTTGGGTTATTCCCTCTTTAGTATTTAATTTATGCTCTTTATCATCATCTGTTGGTCCTTAATTAAGTTCATCATCATTTCAATTTGAATCTACATTGTTAATATTATCAAAATCTATTTCTTCCGTATACTCTTCGAAGTATGGATTATCTTAACTCCACCTATGATTGAAGTTATGAAATATGTAACATGTTAGTACAGTCTAACCTTATTTTTTTATGCTATACTAAGCTGATGTTGTTAATATGAGAATTATTTTTTTATTTGCAACATGCTAGTATAATCGAAGCCTTGAATGTCTCAAATTAATGAGTTCGCAAGTTGTTTATAGTTTTTGTGTTTGATATCATTCTCTTAAATGATATCATACTCCACAATATAGTGCAAGAAAATATTTTTCTATTTACATAATTAGCATCGACCTTATAATATTTGGTTCATAGTCTAAATAATCTGTAATTTTAATTATAAAAACTTATATACAATTAATTTGGAGAAAGACTTATGCTAGATTGTATCCCTTTTTCTAATACATAAATTAAGTAAAAAAAAACCATATGAAATTTATAATATATAATCTTCATAAAAATGTTTTATAAATTGTCCAAAACTTTTATAACACTTTTATAAATAATATAATTTTTTTACCATAACTATATTTTATAAATAATTTATGTTAAAAAAGCTATAATGTTTTTTTATGAATATGTATATTATTTTTATAATAAATAGAATGGGCACATAAATAAATTATGTCTATACTTAATCATAATTTTTTTTATAAATAAATAACACTTTTATAATATGTAAATTAATTTTTATAATAAGCTTTTTATCATAATTTTAGAATTTTTTAGGATTTAAATAATATTTTGTTATAATTTTATAAAATACACAAATTATTTTTATAATGTAATTTTTTTTAAGATTTATAATATAAGAATTTTTTATCACAATCTTCTCAAACATTCATACATATTCATGCTTATAATATAATTTTGATAACTTGTATAAAAATAATTTTTTAAAATTGGATTTGATGTAATTACATTATTCCAATTCTCACCCTCCCACTAATAATTGGAAAGTGATCCAATTACACCTAATTCAGTGAGACTTACCAATTATAATGATTACTTAAACATATCACTATTTCATCATTACAAATAATTATATCCAAATTTAATTATTAAGTGACTTTCCAAACACTATCCAAAAATAAATTTAAGTGAAACAAATTACATTTCACCTATCAGAGTTTTTTTTTCCTTTAAAAATGGTAACTTTGATTAACATATTTAACTTATCATTTTTTTGGAGTTAATGAAAGGTCAGGTTAGTATAGATTAATACAGTGATACATATTTTTTAAGATATATTTAAAATAATATTAATAATACTAACAATATTAATAGGGATTAATATAATGATAGTTGCTCATCTTATCTCTTAATCATATCATTGGAATTCGATCTTTAAACTTAATCACAAGCCTGAGAGAGAGTGATTAGAAGAACAAGAGGGGTAGAGCTTGACATTCATGTGTTTCTCGTGAAAATGGAGGATTGACTTTGAAGATTTTTATGGAATTTGGAACCAAAAACTAAAACAAGAACAAGCCCCCTGTTTTGTTTTTGGCTACTCAACATTGTTGGCCTTATTTTGATACAAAGTTTGACGTTACAACTTTGGCCAATAGCAATAAAAATCAATGTTGTTTTTGGTAATAAAAAAACAATGTTGTTAAGTGCATGTGTCCTAACGCCAAACCTTCTCATTTGCATGCCTTTAAAGCCGAAATTAATTACTTAAAGAAAGAAAATCCCCATTGTAAAAGCCTTTGCCGTTGCTGTTTCTAACGCTACCTACCCCTTTTCTGCACTAACTTTGCCTTTTATTTCCATAACTGTAAATCTACTTTAATTCCATTTCCCCATACCCATACTATCCTTTTTTGTTACAATTTTTATGGGTTGAATAACAAATTAATTACTTCCATTTCGCTTCCTCTTAATGTTAAATTTAAAATTCAAGTAATTGAACTCGTGTTGGTCTGATCGTCAAGGGTGTTTATTGTCTCAGATGTGATTTGGGTTCGAGTCATGCCAGTCGTATTGTTGTTAGGGCTTTGTCCTTCCTCTTGTAATTCACCAAAAACAAAAATCAAGTAATTAGTATTGTGTGGAATGAACTGTAAAACGGACATGAAAGATACTTTGATGATAACAAAAAATCACAGCAACACTTATTTATTATATACATCATAAATGGATTTTAAAAAAAATATTTATTATATACATCATAGTTTTTCAAATGAAGAAATGGAATCGCTGGTTATATATTAGTTCATCCATTAATTATTTACTAGATAATTTGTTTCAGTATATATCCATGGTTGCTTTTATCTTATTGCCAAGTAAATCCACAGATAAAGTTTATTAATATTAATATATTTGGGAGATATAGAAATTCTCCCTATAGTAATTCTTTAGCTTTTGTTTTGTCGTGATGTCATTTTGAATTATATGATAGCTGTAAAAGTTGTAATGGTGTTCGTGAAAAAAGTCATATAAACTAGAAAAGAATAAATAAGGAATAATTAATGTAGCTTAGTACAACAAATGACTTGTAGTCTTTTGACCTATAAAGAGAAAATTCCCCTGGATAACTTTATGTGTACCTTGATGGAGCCAAAAATAAATAAAAATATTTCAAGAGAAAAATAATATGAAAGGTATGATATTCCACACATACATACACGTAGGTATATATGACCTACATATGATAGAAAATATGGAACATTACTTATTACTATTAGTTTCTCAACATATATATCTAGATAAAAAAAACGAGATGAGTGGAACGTTGCCTGTGGCGGATTTTGTGATTGGTGCCAATCCTGTTGCTTTGAATATCGGCATAGGTCGTGCTACGAAAAAGGTAAGACGACGATCTGACTTGCTACTAGATACTAATGATCCAACGGTGGAGGAGAATGGAAGGAAGTTATCGGAGGCTACTATGGCCAAGGTGTCCTACAAAAACATCCTGATAGGATCTTCAAGTACCTCTAATTCATCTCAGAAGATGGAGGATTTTGAACACCAAGAGAGTGATGTGATGACGAAGATGGTTGACGAGATTTCATCGATTACCTTATTTGAAAGGGTTCATAAATTCATTGAAAGGAAAATGGAAAGGACAATCATTGTCAATCTTTTAGGACGAAAGATTGCTTTCAATGCTTTGTTGAACAAGGTCATGATGTTATGGAATTCGAAGCATCCTTTTCAACTCATGGATTTGGAAAACGATAATTATCTTGTTCGTTTTAATGATGAAGAGGATTATAATAATGTTTTGACTGGTTGCTCATGGGTGAGTTTTGGACAATACATGACTGTTCATCGTTGGTCACCTACGTTCTCGACTTCCCAAAATGAGGTTGACACTCAAGTTGTTTAGGTAAGGCTACCTAGACTACTGAAAGCCTATTATTCAAACTTTATCTTGAGAGTTATTGGTCAAACGATTAAATCAGTGTTAAAGATTGATGAAAATACAGATAGTGTTAAAAGAGGATGATTTGCTCGAATGGCTATTAGTGTTGATCTTAGGAAACCTTTGTTATCAAAAGTTAGAACTAATGGGCGAGTGCAACGAATTAAGTATGAATCTCTACCCAAAGTTTGCTTCTGATGTCGTCTTTATGGGCCTAGCTCTAATTCATGTCCAAAGAATTGGCCTTTGCCACTAATGAAAGATATTACTCATAGTTCTACGATTTCAAAGATTCACAATCTCTAGTGAAGGGTGGAAGATGAGAACTATGGGCCTTGGATGCTTGTTGAACATCAGCAATGATGGAAAAGGGCGAAGCATGGGAGACAAGGTGAACGATATTCAAGGTGATAATGGTGAAGGATCTCGTTTTAATGCTCTCGATGAGAATCAAGGAGGGATTGAAATGGAGGAAGTTGCCTATAATAAGTAGATAAACTTTTGGAATGACACGATTAAGGAGAAACCTACAAAACAAAGAGGGATTAAGAATGATTAGCATTCCAAAATTGTTAATTTCTTAAAAAAGAATAACTCAAAAGCAAAAGGGAAAGGAATATCTATGTCTAGTGAGCTTAAAATGAGCCTTAAGTTTTTAAAGCATGTAAATTTCTCTAATGGGTCTTCCTCTGAACGTGGACCAAACTCTTTTGATGACGGATAAAAAATGGGCTAAAAGAGAGTGCTTGATATAAATAATCTTTTTTAGCATTTAGCATGTTCAAGTCAAAGGCTCGTTCGATAATATGAAAAACAAGGTAGTGAGAATTATAGAGACAAAAAGTTCTATTTCAATTTTCAAGAAAGAAAATGCAAGTTTCAAGTTTAGGGAGGCGAGTATGGTCGACGATAACACGGGATAAAGACCTACACCCATAAGGAATTTCGGCGAACGAGACCACTAAATGTTGAGATTGCGAGTTCCAAGCATTCAATGGTGGAGGTGGCGACGATTATGAAGGGGATTATTTATGGCATTGAGCAAGACTCAACTAAAACTTTGGTTGATGGTGACACCATGCTTCTGAAGGTATCCGATGATGATACAAGCCTTAATGTTGATCCTAGTTGTTGATGTTGAACTACTCATGCATGAGAATCTTCTCTATTTCCTTTAATTATGAACACAAAATTATTCTTTTGGAACTGGCCATTCCCGTTTTCATAATTTTGTGAAAGAATACAGGAAGGATTTCCCTCTGATTTAATTAGTCTATTTGAGACTCGAATTTGTGGGTTCAAGGTTAATGATATTATTAGCAAAACGGGTTATCAAAATTCTTTTAGAGTTGAATTTGTCGGCTTTGTTAGAGGTATATGGATTATCTAGAATGATAACATTGATGTTGATTTCCTAGATTTACATCACCAAATGATTCATATGAGAATTTGCAATGAAGAAGGTTTTTTTAGTTTTCTTATGCTCAGTTGTTTATGCTAGTCCACAATCAATAAAAGGCGTTCTCTTTGGCATTTCTTAGATTCAATTACAAATTCAGCTGATGAACCTTAGATTATCGTTAGAAATTTTAACTTAATTCTATATAGTTCGAAAAGGAAATGTGGTGCATCTTTTTTCTAGAAATGTAAATGTGGTCCTCTGATAAAATTAAATGTCGACAATGAAGAAATATAGCAAAGAAAACGGAAAAACACACACAGATTTTACATTGAAACCCTTTCGAGAAAAAACCACGGGCAGAGGAGAAGAAGATTCACTAATATCGAAAATCGAATGATTACAAGAGGAGATGATTACACCTATTTATAGGTTGAAAAACCTTATTCCAATCAACAACTAATAGAAGTAGTGTAGTAAGGTTGAAACACCTTATTCTAATTAAAATAAAATAGATGACCTATTCTAATTAAAATAAAATAAAAGAAGTCTAGTTTATTTGAACTTTACTTTTATTTTATTTTACCACTGTATTTTATTTTAATAAGAATTCTAGTCACCCAATTCTAACAATCTCCACCTTCACAAGAATTCTCTACGAACAAGAACTCTCAACAAACAAGTTCTCCACCTCTTCCACAAAACCCCTTGAGGGGTATTCTTCAACAATGAACACTAACCAAGTCCAAGAAATACTCAAACTTGGTTATGGGAAGTGACTTAGTCATCATATCTGTAGATTTTTCATGAGTACTAACTTTGCCCACAACAATATCTCCACGAGCAATAATATCACGCACAAAATGATATCGAACATCAATGTGCTTTGTTCTCTCATGAAACATTTGATCTTTCGTAAGGAAAATGACACTTTGACTGTCACAAAATATTATACCAATATCTTCAGCCACGTTTAAAGCATAAGCCACTAGATCAACCTCGGCATACCTTTTCGGAGGTTTAATTTCTCTTCTAGGTCTATTCTTGGCAATAGAATATTGTGGTGAAGAAGTGGCTCTATTATGAACTTCTGTACTAACTTGAGAAGTTGACTCTGTTATAGATACTGGATCAATTTGAAACTCCACCTGTTTTTGTTGTTTTTTACTGGAAGAGTCTTTAAGAAATAAGTTAGGTAACATAACAATTTCATCAAAAACAACATCTCCGCTAATCACAACTTTTCTATTTTCAAGACACCATAACTTATACCTTTTTACACTAGCCTTAAAACCAAGAAAAACACATTTTATGGATTTTGGTTCCAATTTTCCATTATCAACATGAGTATATGCAGGACATCCAAAAATCTTTATATCAGAATAATCAGCAGGCTTACCAGACCATATCTCTTGTGGAGTCTTTTTCTCAATGGCAACGGATGGAGATCAGTTGATCAAAAAACATGCAGTAGAGGTTGCTTCAGCCCAAAACGACTTCGGTAAATTAGAATTCGACAACATATATCGAACCTTCTCCATGATTGTTTTGTTCATTCATTCTGCGATGTCGTTTTGCTGTGAAGTATGACGAGCTATCAAATGTCTCACGATCCCTTCTAATTTGCACAATTCATTAAACTCATCAGAACAGAACTACAAATCATTATCTGTGAGGAGATGTTTTATCTATTTTCCTGTCTATTTTTCAACCATAGTTTTCCAAGACTTGAATGCGGAAAACACAACGCTTTTCTGCTTCAGAAAGAATGCCCAAACTTTTCTGGAAAAATCATCAATAAGAGTTAGCATATAATTAGCTCCACCTCTCGAAGGTACTCTAGATGGTCCCTAAAGATCAGAATGAATATAATTCAATGTTCCCTTCGTGTTATGGATTCCTCTGGTGAATCGAACTCTTTTTTGCTTCCCAAAAACGCAATGCTCATTGAACTTCAGTTTGCTAATGCCTTGCCCATCAAGAAGTCCTCTTTTACTCAATTCTGCCATGTCATTCTCACTCATATGCCCTAGACGCATATGCCAAAGTCTAGTAATATCATCATTTGACAAGGAAGAGGAAGCGACTGCAGTATCACCAGTAATAGTTGAACCTTGCAAAACATATAATTTGGTAGTCTTTCTCTGCCCTTTCATCACAACGAGGGAACCCTTGCTAATATTTAGAACATCACTTTCAATTGTGTACCTATGTCCTTCTAAATCAAGAGTACTCAATGAAATCAAATTCCTTTTCAATTTTGGTACATGTCGCACGCCATTAAGAATTCTAACGACTCCATCAAACATCTTTATTTTGATTGTACCAACACCTGCGACTTTACATGAAGCATTATTTCCCATAAAAATAACACCTTCAGACACAACTTCATATGTTGTAAACCAATCCCGATTGGGACTCATATGAAAGGTACAACCAGAATCGAGGATCCACTCCTCGCTCACTTTAAAATTGTCGACAGAAGCAACTAGGAGTTTACCATCAATATAGTCTTCTACTACATCAGCTTCACCGAATTGTTTTGGTTGTTTTCCCTTTTGATTCTCTGCCTCCCTTTTGATTTTATTTTGTAACTTGTAGCACTCTTTCTTAATGTGCCCTTTCTTCTTACAAAAGTTACAAGTTTTACCTCTATTTGAAGATCTCAATCTACCTTTAGATTTACAGCGGAGATTTCGTTCTTATGTCCTCCTACGATTATCATCATTATTTCGATCTTGTCTTCCACGAATAATGAAACCCTCTCCCTGAGAGTCAGATCCAGCCACAAGATGCTTCATCTTGTCATACGAGGCTAAGGAAGCATAGACTTCATCAACTGTGAGAGATTCACGGCTATACAAAATTATATCTCTGAAGGTTGAATACAACGGTGGTAACGAACAAAGGAGAATTAACCTTAAATCCTCTTTATCATACTGAACCTCTATGGCCTTCAAATCTGAGACAATTTCTTTAAACACATTCAAGTGTTCGTGCACAGACGCACCTTCTTCCAAACGATGAGAATACAAACGCTGCTTCATATGCAATTTACTGGTTAGGGTTTTTGACATATATAACTGCTGCATTTTGCCCATAATGCAGCAACAGTCTTCTCCTTTAACACACCTTGTAAAACTTCATTCGACAGATGCAGTTGTAATTGCGTCAAAGCTTTTCGATCTTTACGCTTCTTCTCTTCATTTGTCAAATTAAAGGCATCTTACTTAACTCTAACAGGGCATCCTCCAAATCTATTTGCACAAGAACTGCTTGCATCTTTATCTGCAACAACGTGACTCTGGTGTTGCGATCCAATAGCGGAATATCATTGTGACACCTTATCACCGACCCAGTTGTTGGATCCGAATATAAAATGTCACATTTCGTTGCCGAAGCAACTTACTTTTCTATTTTTTTTAAATGAAAACGTGGTGGAAAAAATATTTTATAAAAATTTTGGCAGCATTTCTGCTTATTTACGTGAAATCTCCCTGCAAAATTTTTGTATTTCACAATATATTCACATTCAAATAATCTCCAAAATCAATTCCCAACACTTTAATTTCTCATAGCATTTCAATAAACTTAATATCTACTTTTAACCATTTCATCAAAATATTGATTATAAAATACTAGCAAAAGAGAAATAATAAACATGTATTTAAATTTAATTTATGACACAATATTATATATATAAGTCTATATACATGCCATAAACATTACCAAAAGTAAACTTTTCACCAACTTTGTTAGAGCTGATTTTTAGTTCTTCGGATGCTGCTGGAATGATCTATCGAATCTAACTACCTGCACACGGAAAAATAAACAAACCGTACGCTGAGCAACTTTTACGCTCAGTGGTGCTGATATCATATAAATCATTACATAAATATTAAATATAGATTAGTTAATAAAAGTAAATAAATAACAATAAGTTTTTAATCAAATTCAAAATCACATAATCAATTTAATTCACACAATAAAGAAATTCAACATATTCAACTTTTGATTTTGCTTCTCTTTCAATCTAAACCCCGTATCAAAGTTTAGACTCATTACCAGATACACGAATCCGCCACCTCGAGTTGTTCGGCAACGATGGCTATCAGAGTAGTCCACGACCCTCAGGGAATTGGGACTGCCCACGACCCTCTGGGAATTGGGGTTAACAATAATAAAAATCGACCAATTTGGCCTTTTCTCCCTCGACCCTCTGGGAATTGGAGAGATCTAAATCCTCTAATATAAAGACTCTATGGCATGCCAACTATATCTGATCTAGTCTAACTTAGTGTATCGGGGTAAAAATCAAATTTCATTTCAATTCTATTTTTCACATCATTCTCATTTTTGGTCTTATATCTTGATCAAATCATATATTTTGCCTAATGTAAAATTAGGCTTCCAATTCAAAAACATATAAGATATTTTCTTGCTCAAGTATTCAAAATCATAATACTCAAGCTCAAAATATAACCATAGATTTGCTAATTTAATCATTGGAAAAACATATTCCATCTCAAATCATAATTTTATAAATATTAACTAAATAATTATAATTCATTCAAAACTCATAAAAATAATATAAAAATAAAATTAATAGAATTAATCATAATGATCTAATTATTCTAAAGCTTTATGTAATGAAAATAAGATATTAGCACAAACTGAATTTCAATTGCTTTACCTCTTCTCTTCGTCTTTCTCCTTCAATGTGCTTGCTTTGTTTTTAGCTACAATATGAGCAATTCAATACAAAATAATATTATTTCCCCGTTTTAATACTAAAACTAATAAAAACAACATAAATATGCATGATTAATCAAATTAATATACTAAACTTCCAAATTTGAAATTCTCATATCTTTCAACTCAATTATCCGTTTTCAATTCCGTCTTCACCGGAATACTCACTAATTTATAAGCTATTATTTAGGACCAATATTACTCAAAATAATTAACTTTCTCTACTACCCCTTCACCATATCCAAATAAACCAAATAACTTTCTATCTAATTTCATTTCTGTTTCACACTTTTAATAAGCTAAAATTCATTTTCTAATCATTCTCTAACAAGAAAATATGCCTATTTCACTTAAATTTCCTAAGCTTCCATCAATGTTCTTTAATGACAACTTTCAAAATACTTGATGAAATAAAAAATTATTAGTATATATATGTAGAGCAAGCTTTAAATATTCAAAATCTATGAAAAATTTGAAGAAAAATCATACCTTATGCTTGAATTTTGAAGAAAAATGGTGAAAAAAAAATTTCTTTCTCCCTTGGACTTAATTTTTCTGTTCGACCATATCTCATAATTTTTTCCATGGAGAAACTTTTAAAAATACTTTATCTCCCACTTCATACTCAATTTCTCTTCTTTTTAAATCAGCATAAGACTTCTGTCGATCTGAAGCTGCTTTTAATTTTTCTTTAATCAGTCGAACCTTTTCTTCTGTTTCTTGTATTAATTCTGGGCCAACCATATTCTTTTCACCAAGTTCAGTCCAACACAAAGGAGTACTACATTTACGTCCATATAGAGCTTCATATGGTGCCATCTGAATACTTGATTGGAAACTATTATTATATGCAAATTCTGCAAGTGGTAGGTATCATTCCCAATCAGTATCAAAGTCAATGACACAAGCTCGTAACATATCTTCTAACAATTGAATCACGCGTTCTGATTGACCATCTGCTTGAGGATGAAAGGCTGTACTAAAATTCAATCTGGTACCAAATGATTCATGTAACTTCTTCCAAAATCTTGCAGTAAATTGAGGATCACGATCAGAAATAATAAACTTTGGCACACCATGCAATCTCACTATTTCAGCTACATATAATTCTGCAAACTTATCTAATGACCAGTCTATCCTTACTGGTAGAAAATAAGCTGATTTGTCAATCGATCCACTATAACCCATATGGCGTTATGCTTATTTCGAGTGAGAGGTAAACCACTAACGAAATCCATAGTTATTCTATCCCATTTCCACTCGGGAATCAATATAGGCTGAAGTAGTCCTGTTGGAACTTGATGTTCAGCTTTTACCCTTTGACAAGTAAGACACTTTGTAGCATATTCTGTAATCTCTTTCTTCATACCCGACCACCAATATAATTCTCGTAAATCCCGATACATTTTAGTACTTCCTGGATGCATAGCATAAGGACTATTATGAGCCTCTTGAAGTATCTCATTCTTCAATTCCACCTTGTTTGGTACATAAATCCTTCCATGAAATATTACACAACCATTATCTCCAATATCAAAGTCTCTCGGGCTATTATGCTCAATTGTTCTTCGTTTTTCTATCACCTTTTCATCATTTTGCTGAGCCTCTTTAATCTGTTCAATTAACAGGGGCTTCACTTTTAATTCAGCTAATAAGGCACCATCATCACAAACACTCAACTGTGCAAACATTGATCTCAAATCAGCCAGGGATTTTCGGCTCAAAGCATCAGCAACAACATTTGCTTTACCTGGATGATAATCAATTACACAATCATAATCTTTTAACAACTCTATCCAACGACATTGTCTCAAGTTCAATTCTTTCTGGGTGAGAAGATATTTCAAACTTTTGTGGTCTGTGTAGATGTAGTATTTTTCACCATATAAATAGTGTCTCCAGATCTTTAATGTAAAACCACTACTGCCAGTTCTAAATCATGCGTCGGATAGTTATATTCATATGGTCTTAATTGTCGTGAAGCATATGCAATCACTTTTCCATCTTGCATTAAAACACAACCAAGACCATTAAGTGAAGCATCACTATATACTACAAACTCCTTTCCCGATTCTGGAAGCGTTAACACTGGAGCCTCGGTAAATAATTTTTTGAGCGTGTCAAAGCTTTCCTAGCACCGCTCATCCCATTTGAAT
The DNA here is from genome assembly GCA_005610355.1 of Gossypioides kirkii. Classification (NCBI taxonomy): domain Eukaryota; kingdom Viridiplantae; phylum Streptophyta; class Magnoliopsida; order Malvales; family Malvaceae; genus Gossypioides; species Gossypioides kirkii. The sequence goes on from CP032248.1 coordinate 48,499,166, forward strand.
GGTACTTTCTTTTGAAGTAGTCGGGTTAAGGGCAAGGCTATCTTTGAAAATCCTTCAACGAATCTTCTGTAATATCCCGCTAATCTTAAAAAGTTGCGGATTTTTGAAACATTCTTCGGTTGTTTCCATTCTAAAATGGCCTCAACTTTCTTCGGATTTACACGGATACCTTCAACCGAGACTATATGTCTAAGGAACACTACTTCAGATAACCAAAACTCACATTTGCTAAATTTCCCATAAAGTTGCTTTTCTCGCAATTTTTGCAACACAATCCTTAAATGTTGATCATGCTCCTCCTTAGTCTTTGAGTAAATTAAAATATCATCAATAAACACCACCACAAACTGATCTAAATATGGCTGAAAAATACGATTCATGAGATCCATAAATGCTACAGGAGCATTAGTCAGCCCAAAAGGCATCACCAGGAATTCATAATGTCCATATCTGGTTCGAAAAGTAGTCTTCGGTATATCACCTTCCTTCACCTTCAATTGGTAATAGCTAGATCTCAGATCAATCTTAGAGAACACCGTTGTGCCTTTCAATTGATCAAATAAATCATCAATACGAGGTAAAGGATATTTATTCTTTATCGTCACCTTGTTTAACTGACGATAATCGATACACAACCGCAACGAACCATCTTTCTTCTTTACAAACAACACTGGTGCACCCCAGGGTGATACGCTGGGTCGTATAAAGCCTCGATCTAATAAATCTTGCAACTGTATTTTCAATTCTTTCAACTCTTTTAGTGACATGCAATAAGGGGCAATAGATGCTGGAGTAGTTCCTGGATATACCTCAATTGCAAATTCCACCTCTCGATTAGGCGGAAGTCTTGGTAATTCTTTAGGAAACACATCTGAAAATTCATTCACAGTACGGATTTCCTGAAATTTCAGACTTTTTGCAGCTGAATTCATAATATAAGCAAGAAACGCTTTACAACCCTGATTCATCAACTTATCTGCCTTTATTGCTGAGATAATTCGGGCAGAACCAACTGGTTTCATACCTTTCACTTCCATCTCTTCACCATTTGAATCTTCTATCATAAACTTTTTCTTTCGACAATCAAGAATTACATCATGCTCTGACAGCCAATTCATTCCCAAAATAACATCAAATTCATCAAATGACATCAATAATAAGTCGACTAGAAATATTTTACCCTGAATCTCAATAGGGCATCGCCTACATACTTGATTTACTATCACTGAATGTCTCATTAGATTTGAAACATTAATTCTAACCTTAGACATCTCAACTATTAGTTTCTCGATTTTAATCAACCCAGTTATCATATATGAATGTGTAGAACCCAGATCTATCAATGCATGAATAAATACAGAAAATAGAGAAAAAAAATACCAGAAACAACATCAGTGGCGACACCCTCATCTCTGGTCCTGATAGTATAAACTCTGGCAGGAATGGTAGCTTCTCCACGACTCGCAAATGAATCAGTGACTCTCCCCTGATTACCTATACTATTGGCACCACCTCGAGTACTACCACGACCTCGAGCTGCAAAAGCTGATTTCTGAGATGACACAGGAGTAACATTAATCGACTTTGGACAATCCCGAACAAAATGCTCCATCGAACCACATTTGATACATGCTCCGATCTTACGCCAACATTCTCCTTTATGAGTTTTTCCACAATAATCACACTGAGGTATCCAAACAGTACGACCAGGACGGTCTGTTCTGGCTATTGGAGTAAATGACTATCTAGATCGGCTTCTGCTATCAGCACCAATCTGAAGCGAAGTGGATCTCCCTTGACCTTTGAAATCTCTAGCTCGTTTAGAAGATGGTTGTGAGCTAGAACCAATTGGCCTTTTTCCTTGAGTTTTATCATCTACTTTCTCCTTATCTAACCCCATTACTTGCTCTACCATTTTGGCTCTTTCTACCATATCAGCAATCTCTGTAATCCTATGAGAAACCAACTGAACTTTAATCTCATCTCTCAATCCCTGACGAAAGCGTTTACAGCTAGCTTCATCAGTAGGAACCAATTCTGGAGTATACTTGGACAGGCGAAGAAATTCTCGTTCATAATCAGTAATGTTCATTTTTCCTTGTTTCAGCTCAATAAACTCATTCTTCTTTTCTTCTAAATACATTTCTCCAACATACCTCTTGTTAAACTCAATTTGAAACAACTTCCAATTAATTTGATTTGGTCGATGAGAACGAACCATTGTTCTCCACCAATGGAAGGCATCTCCTTGCAGTAGAGACACAGCACACTTCAAACATTCAATTGGGGTACATTCTAATTGTTTGAATATTCTTTCAATCGATTCTAAATACTCTTCAGTAGTAGAAGGATCAACACCTCTCACACCTCTAAACTCAGTTGCCCCATGCTTTCTTACTTCTTTAATTAAAGACCCTTTTTGTCTAGCGGGAGGTGCAAGCTGAGGTGCAACACCAGCAACTCTCTGTAACAATTCAGCTACAATACGTAATAATAGATCTTCACCTTGAGCCGACTGTCTCTGTTTTGAAGTACTCGGGGACTGATGAACACTAGTTCCCTCTTCACCAGGTGAATTAGGTCTATTTTCATATTCTATTTCTCGTTCGATACTATCTCTCGATTCCTCAGACATTTTACTATACAAAATTTCAAATAAAGCAATTTCAGCATCCGATTTCAGCTCAAACTAATTATTTAATGATGGCATGTACACTGGACTTAACTATACACAATACATCAAATTTTTACTCACCCAATATCAGATTCGAATAGCTCTGATACCACTCAAATGTGACACCTTATACCTAACCCAATTATTGGATCCGAATATAAAATGTCACATTTCGTTGCCGAAGCAACTTACTTTTCTATTTTTTTTAAATGAAAACGTGGTGGAAAAAATATTTTATAAAAATTTTGGCAACATTTCTGCTTATTTAGGTGAAACCCCCCTGCAAAATTTTTATATTTCACAATATATTCACATTCAAATAATCTCCCAAATCAATTCCCAACACTTCAATTTCTCATAGCATTTCAATAAACTTAATATCTACTTTTAACCATTTCATCAAAATATTGATTATAAAGTACTAACAAAAGAGACATAATATACATGTATTTAAATTTAATTTATGACACAATATTATATATATATATATATATATATAAGTCTATGTACATGCCATAAACATTTACCAAAAGTAAACTTTTCACCAACTTTGTTTGAGTTGATTTTCAGTTCTTCGGATGCTGCTGGAATGATCTATCGAATCTAACTACCTACGCACGGAAAAATAAACAAACCGTACGCTGAGCAACTTTTACGCTCAGTGGTGCTGATATCATATAAATCATTACATAAATATTAAATATAGATTAGTTAATAAAAGTAAATAAATAACAATAAGCTTTTAATCAAATTCAAAATCACATAATCAATTTAATTCACACAATAAAGAAATTCAATATATTCAACTTTTGTTTTTGTTTCTCTTTCAATCTAAACCCCGTATCAAAGTTTAGACTCATTACCAGATACACGAATCCGCCACCCCGAGTTGTTCGGCAATGATGGCTATCAGAGTAGTCCACGACCCTCAGGGAATTGGGACTGCCCACGACCCTCTGGGAATTGGGGCTAACAATAATAAAAATCGACCAATTTGGCCTTTTCTCCCTCGACCCTCTGGGAATTGGAGAGATCTAAATCCTCTAATATAAAGACTCTATGGCATGCCAACTATATCTGATCTAGTCTAACTTAGTGTATCGGGGTAAAAATCTAATTTCATTTCAATTCTATTTTTCACATCATTCTCATTTTTGGTCTTATATCTTGATCAAATCATATATTTTGCCTAATGTAAAATTAGGCTTCCAATTCAAAAACATATAAGATATTTTCTTGCTCAAGTATTCAAAATCATAATACTCAAGCTCAAAATATAACCATAGATTTGCTAATTTAATCATTGGAAAAACATATTCCATCTCAAATCATAATTTTATAAATATTAACTAAATAATTATAATTCATTCAAAACTCATAAAAATAATATAAAAATAAAATTAATAGAATTAATCATAATGATCTAATTATTCTAAAGCTTTATGTAATGAAAATAAGATATTAGCACAAACCGAATTTCAATTGCTTTACCTCTTCTCTTCGTCTTTCTCCTTCAATGTGCTTGCTTTGTTTTTAGCTACAATATGAGCAATTCAATACAAAATAATATTATTTCCCCGTTTTAATACTAAAACTAATAAAAACAACATAAATATGCATGATTAATCAAATTAATATACTAAACTTCCAAATTTGAAATTCTCATATCTTTCAACTCAATTATCCGTTTTCAATTCCGTCTTTATCGGAGTACTCACTAATTTATAAGCTATTATTTAGCACCAATATTACTCAAAATAATTAACTTTCTCTACTACCCCTTCACCATATCCAAATAAACCAAATAACTTCCCAGCTAATTTCATTTCTGTTTCACACTTCTAATAAGCTAGAATTCATCTTCTAATCATTCTCTAACAAGAAAATATGTCTATTTCACTTAAATTTCCTAAGCTTCCATCAATGTTCATTAATGGTAACTTTCAAAATACTTGATGAAATCAAAAATTATTGGTATGTATATGTAGAACAAGCTTTAAATATTCAAAATCTATAAAAAATTTGAAGAAAAATCATACCTTATGCTTGAATTTTGAAGAAAAATGGTGAAAAGAAAATTTTCTTTCTCCCTTTGATGAGAAACAGAGAACATGAAACAAAATAGAAAGAAAGAAAGGAGAAAATGTTTCTTTCTCTCTTTCTTTTTTTTTATTTATAAAATATTATTATATTATAATATTATTAATTATTAAATTATCTTTTGATAATAATGATAATAATAAAAATCATTGATTTTTTTAAAGTAATGATAAAATTGTCATTAGGTTCTTTCCATCAAAATAAAAATAGAATATTTAGTCTTTAGTCCCTATACTTTTTCAACTTATTCAATTTAGTCCTTAAACTCAATAACAAATTTTTAACAAACCACATGCTCCTAATAATAATTCTCTATTTTTCCATGTCTAATAGTTTCCTCTAAAAACGATCATTACTTATTATACTATTATTTATTAATAAATCCTTTATTCAAGGACTTATATCCTAAATTTATATTTTTTTAAAGTGGGGATGTTACAATCATCAATGTCGCCATTATCGTGATCGAGACTAGTAACCCAAAAAGCTCTGATATCAATTTGATAAAATTAAATGTCGACAATGAATAAATATCACAAATAAAACGGAAAAAAAACATACAGATTTTACGTGAAAACCCTTTCGGGAAAAAACCACGGGCAGAGGAGAAGAAGATTCACTAATGTCGAAAATCGAATTATTACAAGAGGAGATGACTACACCTATTTATAGGTTGAAAAACCTTATTCCAATCAACAACTAATAGAAGTAACGTAGTAAGATTGAAACACCTTATTCTAATTAAAATAAAATAAAAGAAGTCTAGTTTATTTGGACTTTACTTTTATTTTATTTTACCACTGTATTTTATTTTAACAAGAATTCTAGTCACCCAATTCTAACATCCTCGCTGTAAGATATGAGGTTTTATGGTCCTCGCTTTACTCAAATAGAGGTAATATTTTCCAACAGCTTGATAGTGCCATATGTAACTTGAGCTGGGATATTTTAGCACCAAATTGCTCTATTTGACATCTCTATAGATTGAAACCTGATCATCAATCGATTTTGGTATCTTTGAGCTCTAATTCTCATAATATAGGTTGTCGTCCTTTTAGATTTTTAATAAGTTGGTTGCTACATTCATAGTTCAGGGACCTAGTTCGTAATCATTAGAAGCATGATCTTGGTTTTGGTTTGAACTTAGATAGTTTAAGACAGTGGTTCAAAATTGGAATAAGCGCGTCTATGGCAATATTTTTGCTCAGAAGAGAAAGTTGATGGTAGAACTTAATCGTGTACAAATGATTTTGGAGCTTCAATCATCATCACGTTTACATTCTATTGAGTTTGAGTTGCGAGAAGAGATTGATTATATCTTAAAATATGAGGAGCTTCTCTGGTTTAAGAAATCACAGACTATTTGGCTTACGAATGGTGATAGAAATACTAAGTATTTCCATAGCCTCACTTTAGTTAGGCAAAAGAGGAAAAAAATTGAGAGATTAAAAATTGGTGAGTTTGGCTGGTGCATTGATACTGATATTTTACAATAACATGTTGTGGGTTCTTTTTCCAGAATCTCTACACTGTTGATACTCATGTAACGTGGACCTTCCATTGTCGTGAAAAGTTTCCTCCTTTATCGACAAATGATCAAGACATGTTATTGATGGTGGCTACTAATGAAGAAATCTGCAAAGTTGTGTTTAGTATGACACCTCTCTAAGCACTAGGGATTGATGGGTTTCACATAAAATTTTACCGATCACAATGGGAAACAATTGGGAGGCATGTCTTGGATCTCATCTCAACAAAACCTTTCTTGTTTTGATTCCAAAAGTTCAAGGACCTAAAAACATTTCTCAATTCCATCCAATCAACTTGTGTATTGTTTTATATAAGATCATCACTAATACTATCGTTAATCGCCTTAGGCCGATGATGGAGAATCTTTTTAAACAAAACCATGCAAGTTTCATTGTAAGGAGGAATATATCGAATAACATCATTATTGCACAAAAGGCTTTTCATTCCATGAAGACAATCAAAGGGAGGAAATGTTGGATGGCTTTGAAGGTTGACTTGGAGAAAGCATACAATAGGATAATTTGGGATTTCCTAGAAGATACTTTGTTGGATGTAGGTATCCCATCTTTGTTGGTTAATGTACTCAAACATATTTTCTTTGCTGATGACTTAATCCTATTTTGTAAGGCAGATAGGGATCAAGTTGATCACTCTTTCATCTTTGAGTTAATGTTATTTAAGTTTTCTTTCTTTTCATCTGTTAAATCTCTCATCTTTAGTGTTCTTGTTTTTTTTTTTTTTTTTTTATCTTTATGTTAGTTGCTTTTCATTTAAGTTTATTAAGTTAAAAACCAAAGCTTTTATCTTTTTGTTCAAGTTTATGTTAATGACTTCCATAGTTGTTTCTTTCATGTTTGTTAGCTTTAATATGGTAATGGGTAACCAAACTTGGTTGATGGAGGTATGGGTAAGCTAATTTTTGGACAAAAGACTAAATCTTAATCAATTGGATTAAACGAACAGAATTAAGAACTTAGGTGGTGACGCCCCTAAGGGAATATTTAGATAAAGTGAGATCGAAAGATAATCTTGTCACGCACCCGTTCATTAATCCCGAATTAACCGATGAGATCAGAAGATAAAATTGAGCCGCTTAATAATTTAAACGATTTTAGTCCCTTGTTCGAGGACCGGTGAACCATATCGAAATTAACCAACCATCAATTATTTATTGGATAATTTCTTAATTTTGTGTTCTTTACAATTTAATCATTTTCTGTCCACTTAATATTTATACTTGTCTTAATAAAAATCCAAAAAGAAAACTTAATAAAATTCCAAAAATATGATAAAAAATAAAAAAAAATTGAAATTGAAATTTCGAACACTGGTTTAGGTTTTGAGTATGAGATGACGTTAGGTATATTTAAAAAATTGAAATTTCCAACATAAATTTATATTTCATATATTTACATCTATATTATATTTAATTATTTTATTCAATTTCTCTTATTTAGCTATGAAATTACAAATGTATTATTTCAAATTATAATTAAATTATTATGATGATACTTTTATTTTATTTTTATATTATTTTTAAATAAAATTATTATAAATTATAAATTTAAGAATTGAATACGTATTCAATAATATTAAAATACAAGTTCATTATCAGTTCATTTATACTCATTATCGAAAAAATTTTAAAAGAAAATGTTTTTAACATATAATATTTTCTTTCATTCACATTGTGGGTGAGACAAAATCTAGTATTTTTAATCGTTACTTATATAATATTTTTAATTGAGTTGGTATCACAAATAAACTTGATATTAATTAATAAAAAAGTTTACATAAAAATATTTTTAATAAAATAATAAATATTAATATAATGGACTTTTAGTCTTTCACTGTTTTTAGATGAAAAATAAAACAACTAAAAATAACATGTCTAACGATTTAACTCAAAACTAAAGATTACTTATTAGTATTTTATCACTCTTCCTATGATCCAATAGTTGAATAATTTTTTTATAAATATAATTTTAAAATTAATTTTTTATTTCATTCACGTCTTACGAATTATTAGTTGAAATGATAAAGTTATATGTCTATAATTTATTGGATTTAAATATTACAATAATTGAGTATTTATTAATTTTATATAAAAATAAAAAAATATTATCGTAATAATATAACATATTTCGTATATATAAAAGAAATATGCTTTAGTGAATTTCCAACCGAATTGGTGTAAAAACAAATATCCTCTAATATACAAATTAAATTATATTTTATAAAGTATTTTTTATATAATAAATTATTAAAAATTTAATCAGAACGAAAATTTGAACCTAAAAAACATGCATGATAAACAATTAAATTTACCATTATAACCAAAGTATCTAATCGTCACAATGTGGTATTTTTCAAAAAAATATATTAGTTATATAATTATTTTTTTATAGGGGTGTTCAAACGGTTAATCGATCGGTTAATCAAACTGAATTAATATTAATTGAATTAATCAAAATTTTTAATATTTTAACCGTTAATCGAACAAAAATTTTTTCAAAAAAAAGTAACAGAATCAAAATATTTCGATTAATTCGATCGGTTAATCGAATTAACCAAAATTTACATTTTTTTTGTTAAAACAAATATAAAAAATATAAAAAATAAATTGATAATATTCATTTGACTGAATTAACCGAATTAGCAATAATCTAATTTATATAATATATAATATTATTTATTAAGTTCGATTAATTCAGTTAACTACTTGATTTCGAATAGAATTACTCCATTCGAACTAGATCGATTAACCGATCAATTAACCGAATTGGATCGGTTCGATTGATAAATTCGATTTTGATCGAAATTTGAAGACTCCTATTTCTTCATTTGAGTGTGGGATAAATTTAATTTAAAAAAATATATATTTTACTGCATTTTAAAAACTAAGGGTATAGAGGGCAAATCACTGTTTTATGACTCAAATCATCAGAAAATAAGTAGAAGAAAAATCAGAGAAAAGGTATACATGAAATGAATTGGAGATATTTAGATGATAATGACATAATTTGTAGTGTGAGAGCACGGGTCATAATGTTGTAGAAACCAGGGAAAGGAAGGGGTAAAAACAGGAAAAGAAAAATGGGGGGTATAAATACGTATATAAAAAGAGAGAGAGAGAAAGATAGAAATCCGCTGTTTGAAATTAGCCCATAGATTTGCGTTTGCAGGTGAAGCAGTATCCAAGACCATGGCCCCTGGTTTTTCAATCTCTCTATCAAATACCAACTGTTCATTCTTTCACCTTAACCCTAAACCTTCATTTATTTCCCCTTTTCTTCTTCTTCCCCTTTCATTCTTCTCCCTTTTTCTTTCACCAAAGTCCTACGGAGATGCCATATTTCACGTCTCTGTTTTCATTTTGTACGAAAATCCCATCCTAAATTACCCCCTAAGAAGATACAATTTTCACTCCACTCTTTTCTGTCCCCTGTTCCTTCTGTTTAAACCCTGTTTTCCTCTTTTTTTTCTTTTGGCTTGTTCATCAGCATTTTCTCTGTTGTTTTAACTTTTTGTTTGATACCCGGAGTTTGATTTCCAATTTTCGATAGTTTTCAGAAATACCCATATCGGAATTTAGCTCCCTTTTTTGTTTGTTTGTTTGTGTCTATGCCTCTGATAGAGTTGATTCAGAATTGTAAATGGGGAGAGCAACCGTGGCTGATATAAAAGGGAGAGATTTTAGTGAATTGGATAAGGAAGCCAAAGCAAATACAGAAAAAACTAATAAAGGTTCCAATACGATTAAGAATAGGAATACTACTACTTCAGATAGCAGGGGAAGGAAAAATCGGCGGCAGAAGAAGAAGACGATGGTGGTGCAGCCCGTTCAACGGCTTTTCGATGCTTGCAGGGACGTTTTCGCCCATTCCGGGAGTGGATTTGTCCCTCCCCCTGAAAAAATTGAGCAGCTTAGCGCCCTTTTGGGTATGTTTGTTTTTTCATTGTGATTATAGTGGATCGTAGGTTGACTTTTTGAGTCTGAATGCAGTTTATTCATATATAAAAAGTCTTTAAATGTGTTGCTATTTAAGATTATACGTCTCGAATTTGATTGAATTTTGGGATAATTAACCATGAATTTCTGAAATTGGTTCAGCATTTGTGTCCATGAGCTATATTTGTTATCATACACTTGAAAATGGCTTCATTCTATGAACATAGTAATATTTTACTAATCTTTTCAAAAGGGTTTGCTTGGCATTCAGTCATTGGTTGGCTTATCATGCATTTTGTTTGTATTTGAGGGCTTTAGGAACCTGATATAATAAACTACTTTCTAGGTACTTATGTCACATTATTTAAGTAGATAAACTGTAAAAAAAATATTGGGAAGTGTACTGCTATTGTTTGGGTTGAGTGCATTGCTATTTAATCATGTCGGTGTTGCATGTGATTCATTATTACATGTAATTTTTGTGTGTGTGCGTGTGTGTTTTTAACGTCGAAATGTCGGTTAAAGTCTCCCAATAAATTATATGATAATTTTGTATGTGCGTTTCAGTCTTTCAAATGTCAAATAGAAATGTCTGTTTTTTCTTTTGGTTGCTCTAATTTTCACACTCTCTCCCATCCTGTCTGTATTCGGTTGGTTAATATAACTGACATAAATATCTAGTTTCGTTTCATTTAGTTGTTTAATCTCTCAAGACAGTGTAAGTGATGAAGACAGTATGATCCTAACTCTCATTGCTTCTTTCTGTTCTTTGGTGTAGATGAAATTAAGCCGGCTGATGTTGGTCTTAAACCACGAATGCCATTTTTCAGCCCGCAAGCAACTCGGCGAGCTCCAACAATAACCTACCTGCATATTCATGAGTGCGAAAAGTTTTCGGTACGTGAAATGCTTCTTTGGTTATCGAGAAATTTAAGCAATCATTTGAGAGTTGTAAAAATTTTCATGTAATGCAGATGGGCATCTTTTGCTTGCCTCCATCCGGTGTTCTTCCGCTTCACAATCATCCTGGAATGACGGTATTCAGTAAGCTTCTCTTCGGAACTATGCACATCAAATCGTACGATTGGGTTGTTGGTGCCCCTAGCAATGCATCAGCTGTTGCGGAACCTTCACAATGTAAGTTTTATAAAGGACAGGATGAACTTCCATCATTGGGTTTTCAATAGCAAAGAAAATAGATTGATGCTGTTAGGCACCGATTTTGGATCGAGTTATATTAGTGGAATGTAGATGCTTATGAATTGTTAATGACAATAGTTGAAAGCATCATCCATGTAAAGAGCTTGCCCTGACACCATTTTTGTAAATGTAACAGCAGCACAACGTCCGGAAGTTCGGTTGGCTAAAGTTAAGGTGGATTCCAACTTGACTGCACCTTGCAAGACCTCCATACTTTATCCATCTGATGGAGGCAACATGCATTGCTTCACTGCTGTGACAGCATGCGCGGTGTTGGATGTTCTAGGCCCTCCGTACTCGGATCCCGAAGGACGGCACTGTACATACTACTTGGACCACCCATTCACAAAATTCTCAGGTACCCTTTTCCCACAACATAATCCAATTTTCCCCATCATGTTTGGTTATTGAAATCAGTAAAAAAATGAGACAGGTGATGAACAAGTATCCATACCAGAAGAAGAGAAGGATAAGTATGCTTGGCTTCAAGAGAGGGAGAAACCTGAGGATTTGGTTGTGGAGGGAGCTATGTACACTGGTCCCATGATCATGGAGAACTGATCTCAAAGTCTCATTACATATCATCTTGTAATACAAAAAAAAAAAAGAAGAAGCATTTTCTTATCCATGTTGTCTCGTCAGTGGTCGCTGTTCCAGCTTTAGAAACTTCTATTTTCCTTATTTTGGTTTTTCTTCTTTCCCAGTTAGTGGGACATGGGTACTCTGTTTTTCTTTTTTTCTTTTCACCACAGTTTCTTGTACATAAAAAGGAAAAATAACAAAAAAATAATAATAATAAAGGGAAAAAGGGGAAAACTGTTGTAAAGTGCACCGGATGAAGTTTGTAGTTGAATGAGAAAATTGTTAAGAAGTGCACATTAACACGGCACCTCTCTTTTTCTAATTTATTTCCACATATTGTGTCATATTGTAAATGAGATTTATGACAAAGTAGTAATTCTTTTAGCATTATCCCAAAGTAGCATGCTTCTATTTTCATGATTCAATTCTATTCTATTTGCCTTGAAAGGGATCCAAATCCAGAATATTGAATAACCTAGAATTAGCAATTTTCCAATAATGTTTTTATGTTTTGGCAGGCAGCTATGGATTATGTGTTACATCTATGTGTTCTATAAAATTAGATGAAATAATAAATATATAACAATAAAGATAATATGTTTGTAATATTTTGAATGTATTTTATGTTTTAATTATGAGGAAATAATTGAATGATAAAATTGCTATAACAAAATTTAAAATAATTTTTATTTTTAATTTTAGAAATAATGTTTTAAATAATTTATTTTTGTATAAAATAAAGTAAAAAACATATATTTGACTTATGAAAAAAATAAAAAAATAACTCACTATTTTTTGTTTGTAACATGGATAGTGTTGCAGGTAGAAGTGGAATATTTAAAAATTATTACATATAAAGTTAAATTGCATAATAATTTAAAAAAATTAAAAAAAATCAATTTTGAACGAAAAATAATTTGACTACTATTAAATTTAGGCAATGACTTTTTCGGCCCCAATTTTATTGGAAATTTTTTTTGTCTTTTTTAACCTTTAAATTTGAATTGTTTATCAAATCACCTTAAAATATATAGAAATGTTAATTGCTTATTAACTTTACTGATTTGACATCCATATAGATTGTCATGGCAACAATTAAACTTTTAAATTTAAAAATTTAAAAAAATTATAAAAATAGTTTAAAAATTAAAAATCATTACAATTATTAAAAAAGCATAAAAATATATTTTTTGTTTTAAAAAAATAAATTGATTGCTAATGTGGACGCCATCATTTTGAGACAATTTAACAAACAATACAAATTCAATGACAAAAAGTTAAATGAAAGGTTAAAATAATCTTTTTTTTTTAATTGGAGGGTCTAAAAAGTCATTGTACCTTTATTGTATATTAAACACAATTTAATGCAATTAAATAATATATATGACTTTACATTTTAAATATAGATGAACTAATCATTTGATAATTATAATTATGAAATAAATATTAAGATAAATAATATTTATCTTTATGTTAATTGAATAAGATTTATTTTCATGATAATAGCATTTATTTTTTATAGTAAATATTAAATATTAAATATTAAATTTAATATTAAGATAAATATTATTTAACTTTATTTTCCTTTAAAAAACTTTATTTTAATTAAATAATATTTATTTGTATGATGAATATTATTTTATGTTTTATTTTTGAAATTTGAACTTTAAACTATATTTTTAAGGATAAATAAAAAATATTATTTAAATTAAATTTCTATGAAAAATTTAACTTTAAAAAAAAATATAAAAATTAATGAATTTAAATTTAGAATTTAAAATAATAAATGAATAACACAATTAAAATCCAAAAGTTAGAATCAAAACTAAAATAAATAAAATAATAAAAAATGACTTAAATATAAATATAAGATAATTATGATGAAGTTACTTAAATGAAATAAGGACTTAAACCATAACCTGGTAAAATAATAAAGATTTTTTTTGAATATATTGATGTGATTACATGGTAGTATTTGTTCATACTTTCTTAATCCTTTGACAACGCACACATAGGTGCTCGAACCCGAGACCCCTAAGAAAATCAACATTGATCAGGCCTGGCTTTTATTTCATTTCATTTCATTTTTTTCATTTTCCCTTTTTAGTTTATATTTTTATTTCAAAAAAAAATTCCTCGCCTTTTTTACTTTAATAATACAAAAAATAATTTTTTTACTAAAATGGTACCCCACCCTAATTATTTATAGGAATGGGATGTTTGGAGTGGTGGAGGCTGTTAGTAAGCGACATCACCTCTAATTTTACCATTTGTCAGATAAAAATTAAAAATATAATATTTTAGTGGGTGCAGGCTGTCAGTTATGTAGTACTCATTTTTTATACGGGCCAAATGGATTAAATACAGGTCATATACGGGGTATAATATCGAATTTTTTTTTTTGTGGAGGCTATATGACAAGAAGCACCTAGGTGAAGGCTACCTAATAGGCACCACCATGTATTTTATACTAAATCTATATTTTATCAATTTTCAAATAACAATATATATAATATGCAAAATATAAAAATTAATTACGTTTTTAATCGAGGTTTAATTAAATACAAAATTATGCCATGATTTTTTTAAAGAATTTTGTCTCAAAAATTCAGTTTGTAGTCCTCCATCTTTATCATTGTGTTTTATTTTAGGCTTAATTTTAAAAAATGTAAAATAAATCCTCACAATTAATTGTAATAAATTTATCAAAATGTTAATAATTTGTTGTAAATTGAGATTCTTTTTAATTTTTAAACATATTATAACATATTAATAACTTGGTCCCGCTTGTCAAGTAGACATCATTGATTGCGCCTGTCAGGTAGGCACCATCCTCGTATTTTATATTAAACCCGTATTTTAAATTTGAGTCTATATTAATCCGATAAAAATTGGGTGCCGCTTATTTGACAGCCTCCACCTATCAAAATATTGTTTTTATTTTTATTTTTATCTGATACATGGCAGAAATTAAGGGTGGTGCCGCTTACCTAACAGCTTCTACTACCCCAAACACCTCATTTGCGTAAATAATTGGAGTGGAGTACCATTTTAGTAAAAAATGTATATATATTTTTTTGTATTATTAAGGTAAAAAAGCCAAATCCCTGCTTTTATTTCAAACTATTCTCCTCAAAAAATCAAACGCTGCCGTCCATCAACTCTTCCACCGTCATCTTCAACCCGAGATGGCTTTGATCAACACCACGATCTCTTCTCTTTTCCAATTTCATGATGACTCCTCTCAAAAACCTTGGAAAAAGGATTACATATTGTACTATATAATTTATTAATTTATAATGTAAACTAGTTTGAATACTTACGTGATGTACGTATTGGTTGTATATATTAATTTATATGTATAAAATAATTTAGTAATTTCTTAATACTTTTACAAAAAGTTGATAATTAACTATAAACATATTATACCATAGTTTATTTTAAAAATAATAAATTAAATTATTGAGTAAAATTAAAATATATAGTTCTAGATTATAATAAAAGATACAATTTTTTATTCATTAAATAGATAGAACAAAAGTATTTTATATAGATTAAGTAATTCTGAACCATTAGTTAAATAGCTTTAAATATTATACCTAATAGTCATGATTTTTTTTTTATAAAAACCAATGTTAAAATAGTTTTAAAATAATGTTAAATATTAGTTATTGGAAAATTATGCTTTTCAATTAGAGAGAAAGGTATGGAATTTAAATAAAGGTGCTTTGGTGTTAATATTTGGAACACGGTAAAGAATCAAATAGAATAAAGAGATATTAAAAAAAGAGAAATAATTTATGTTGATTAGGATGTGAAATACATGTGGGTTTTATTATTATTATTATTATTCTTGGCAAGTGAATTTTATTAGAGAATAAAAAGTGTTTAATGAAACAACACCCGAAAACAAAACCAAACCAAACCAAAAGAAATAATTAGGCAACTCAAAACAAGTACAACGTTAATGCAAATAGAATTCATAATTTTTATACGTTAATATAAGATACATATGATATATTACGTGTTATTATTTAATTATTTTATTATTTATATCAATTTTTAACAATACAAATAAATAATTTTTTTTAAAAAAATATCAATTTATTTATTTTAAGTAAAAAGTGCAAAATATATTTTACATTTAGTAAAATATAGTAATTTTACTGTATTCAACAACTACCAAAATAATAATGTCTTTCAAGATGTCCCTAATAACATTCAACTAGACTCTCGCAAAGGGGGACAATGGAGGTAGGGCATTATTTACAGGTTTTTTTTTTTTGGTTTATTTGATGGAACAATGCAAGAAACATGGTTTGACTTTTAAGTTTCTTGTACTTTAAATAAATCAAACAACAACGGTTGTTTTGTCTCGGGCCATGTTCCTCAACAGCGTCATGTAATACAAATGTGTAACAGTACTGATGATAATTAATCAACTAACTGAGTTGTTCTTTCTTTTCCAAAAATGTTTGCTGCATGCTTTTCTATTCCCGGACAACTTTGGGGAAAAGTAAGTTTCGAATTTCGATAATATTAATCTAAAAAATTAGGCTAACTATGCAAATGGGCATCAAATTATGTTCATATTTTTGTTTTGATTACTTAATTTAAAAAAAAATTAATTTATATATTAATATTTGAGTTCATTTCTGTTTTAGTCATACGTCATTAAATTGATAATCAAAAACTTTTTTTAATTGGTATAATAATATATTTAGTCCTTAAACTTACATGTTTTATCACTTTAATCCTAATTCTAAATAATTTAATAAATTTAATCATTCATATTTATAAATTCTATCAATTTGATCTCAAACTTCCTAATGAAAGCTTTTAACTTTTAAAACAGAGACATTTCAATCCTCAAACTTCATAACCAAAGCTTTCAACTTTTAAAACAATACATTCTGCATAGAATTTATAAATGTGAAGAATTAAATTTATTGAACTATTTAGAATTAGGATCAAATTGATAGAATATGTAAGTATCAAGGATTAAATTTATTGTTATACTAGCTAAAAAGAGCTTTTTGTTATCAATTTAACAGTAGATGATCAAAACAAGAACAAACTCAAATATTAGTGTTTAAATTGAAAAATTTTAAAGTTGAGTGACTAAAGAAGGAACACAAGCCTAATTGGATGACCATTTGTCGAATTTATCCAAAAACTAATTAAAATATGACATTAGATATAATATGATTAATAAAATAACAGGGATTTTAGATGCAACTGTAGAGAAGAATCGTGGTGTTCTCCCTTCTCTATAGCAATTACCTAGTAAGTTTCTTGTACGGGGATTGAGGCTTTATTATTATTATTATTATTATTATTATTATTATTAAAAAGATGTAATAAAAATACTAACTATTTCCTTCAACAGAGATATGTGTAAGAGAATAAAAGTAATTTAAGACCTGCTAAGAAAATGTTACATTGTTCGGGTTTTTAATTTTGAGATTAAATGATACTAAAAATTTTAATTTTTAAGTATTAATAAAATATAAATAGAGTTTAAATTATATTAGAATGTAATTTGTTAGGCATCCAATAAAAATGTATCATTTTATATTTTTTAAAAGAATTTCTAATTAATTCATATGTTTTCTAACACTAGATCTAAGGGTAAATTCAATTTTTTTTTAATAGGGATCAGAATTGAATTATAATTTTTATTATTTATTAATTTCTGATTTTATCATTTTCAAAGGAATTTATTATAATTTTTTTTATTTTTGGGGAGTCAAAATATAATTTTATCATATATTAACTTAAAATTTCATTGATGATGTTCAAAGTGCATTTGTGCCGGGTCGTTTGATTTTGGATAATGTTTTATTAGTATATGAATTGCTGGATACCTTTCGAAAAAAACGTACCGGAAAAATCGGTTATATGGCAATCAAGCTTAACATGAGTAAAGCTTATGACCGTGTGGAATGGGGTTTTTTGAGGGCTGTTATGGTGAAGTTGGGCTTTGCTGATGCTTGGGTTTCGAAGATAATGATGTGTATTTCATCTACTTCTTATGCTGTTTGTGTTAATGGTTCTATTGGTAGAAAATTTTATCCGACTCGAGGGTTGTGACAAGGCGATCCCCTCAGTCCTTTCCTCTTCCTCTTATGTGCTGAAGGTTTATCGGCATTAATGCGATTGTCTATAAGAAATGGTGATTTGAAGGGTGTACGGGCAAGTCGACGAGGTCCATGTGTGTCACATTTATTGTTTGCTGATGACAGCATTCTATTTGGTGAGGCGTCAACAGTAGATGTGGTTTTTTTGAAAAATTTATTGAAAGAATATGAGGAGTGCTCGGGGCAGCAGGTTAATTATGGAAAGTCTACCATTCTTTTTAATTCTAATGTCATGGATACAGAGAAGGAACGGTTGGCTCGTCTTATGGGTATAGGTATCTCTTTTAATTGTGACAAATACTTGGGCTTACCTAATATGGTGGGAAGACGGAAGCGAGAGTCCTTTCAGTATATTAAAGACAAAATAGCTCAAAGAATTGACAGTTGGAGTTCTAAAGCTTTATCTCAAGGGGGAAAGGGAATCTTTATAAAATCTGTTTTACAAGCTATCCCCTCTTATGTGATGTCTTGTTTTTTAATGCCGAAGGCTTTTTGTAATGAGTTAGAGCAAATGTTTGCCCGATATTGGTGGCGTAATAGCTCGAGAAAGAAGGGGATTCATTGGTGTGAATGGCAACATATGTGTCAAATGAAATCAGATGGAGGGATGGGTTTTCACGACATGGGTAAATTTAATCTCTCTCTTTTAGCAAAGCAAGGCTGGCGCATTATCACACGTTCTGATTCTTTGTTAGCCCGGGTGTTTAAAGCCAAATACTTTCCCAATTGTGATTTTATGAATTTTAGATTGGGTAGTAACTCTTCCTATGTTTGGCGTAGTATTTGGGCTTCTAAAGGTGTTTTGGAGAAAGGGGTTTGCTGGAGGATAGGTGTGGGTGATAAAGTTTCTGTGGTTGCAGATCCTTGGATTCCAGGAAATATTGATTTTAAATTATCTACTTCGATTTCTTTTGATCATAATTTAAAAGTCTGTGATCTAATTGCAGCAGATAATCGAAGTTGGAAAAGAGAGTTTATAGAGATTACCTTTGCAGAGCAGGATGCAGCTAATATTCTCAAGATCCCTCTAGCAGTAGACGGTCATGCTGATTTTTTGGTGTGAGGGCGAGAGGCTTCTGGTGCGTTTACTGTACGAAGTACTTATAAACTATTACAAGGTAGTCTTTGGAATCCTAGCGCTTATGCGTTACAGGCATCATTTACTAATTTTTACAAAGCTCTCTGGAATTTGCATATTCCAAATAAGGTAAAAATTACAGTTTGGAGTGTTTCCTGGAATTACATTCCTACGATGGCTAATCTTATGACGAAGAGGTTGGTAAGTGATGCTTGGTGTACTCGTTGTAGAGTAACTGAAGAATCAGTGGAACATGTGGTTAGAGGATGCCAAATAACAAAAGAAATTTGGTCAGATCTTCAGTTTTCACATATTCTCAATACAGATCTTTCAAGTATTTTACAGTTCACACTAGTTCTCCACAACAGCGAATACTATTTTGCTGTGCTATCTGGGCAATCTGGATGCATCGTAATATGGTTGTTCATGGGAAAAGGCAGATTGTTAGTAAGGACATAGTTAATTTCATCCGTCGTTATGTTACAGAAATAGAGGGTCTTGATCTAGAGTACTTACCCGTATTTCTAACAAGGTTTGCTGGCAATGCCCATCATTAGGCACTGTGAAGATTAATTTTGATAGTGTGTTCGATGATCGGGGATCTGTGGCTGCTTTGGGGATTATTGTGAGGGATTTCGACGGCTTGGTTTTACTGAAGTTTGCGACTCTTCACTTCCATGTAGCTTATAGTTTTGCAGCTGAAGCTTTAGCATGTCAGCTAGCAGTAAAAATAGGTCTCCAGAAGGGATGGTATAACTTAACTGTGGAAGGAGACTCTGTTGAATTATGACTCCTATTTCAAGTCAAATTTGAGAAATAATCTTTCAGTTAAACTCTGTTTATTTGTTTCAATTAAACTCTGTTTATTTGTTTGAGTCAAACTCTTATTACTCTAGATTGTTTTATTATTATTTGACTTATGAATTTAGCCTATAAATAGGCTCTTTTACAACCTTAAAATATACCTATTTAGACTTACCCATCATAGTTTAGAACTCCTAACACTTTTGAAGAATTTAGTATTTACGTTTTGAGGATTTTTTATTTTTGAGTTTTTGGGGTTTAGTTTTTATCTCCATATTTTGTACTCTTTGTTCTTTGCCATTATAATAAAATTATCTTTACTCGTGGTTTTTTATCCTTTTCGGAGGGGTTTTTCCACGTTAAATTTGTGTGTTCAATTTCTCAATTTCTTCCGCTATTTTTAACTTTTTTCGTTGCTTAATCGGGTCGATCCTCAACAAGTGGTATCAGAGCTAGTTCACTTTTCGCAGATTAGCACGTTCAGAGATGGCAACAACAAGGTTCGATATTGAGAAGTTTGATGGTGACACAAATTTCAATTTGTGACAAGTTCGGATGATGACAATTCTAGTTCAGACCGGTTTGAAAAAGGTTATTACCGGGAAAAAGCCAAATAATCTAGATCAGTCAGAATAGGAAGAGCTTGATGAAAAGACCTTGTCTGCAATCCAGTTGTGCCTCACAAATAGGGTATTGCAGGAGGTATTGATGGAGAAGACCTCATCCGTCTTGTGGAAAAGGCTAGAAACTCTTTATGCGACTAAGTCTCTGGCTAATCGTTTAGTGCTGAAATAACGTCTATTTACATTTCGCATGAATGAAGGTGAGCTTCTTAGAGATTACATCAGTCAATTTATTAGTCTTTTGAATGATTTAAATAATATTGAGGTTCAGATTGACGATGAGGGTCAGACTATGCTATTGTTGTGCTCTTTACCCCCTTCATACAAGTCTTTTAGGGAGATCTTAATTTATGGTAGAGATAAACTCTCATTTGAGGATGTGAAGGGTCATTTGTTGAGCAAAGACAAACTCGACAATGAGTTTGGATCAGATAGCAAGGCAAATAAGCAAGCTTCTGTTTTGGTAACATCAAAGAAGCGAGACAAAAGGTGTCGCTATTGTAAGAAATTAGGTCACGTTAAAGCAGATTGTTACAAACTGCGAAATAAAAGGGCAACTAGGAGTAACGAGGAAGATTTAGCTGGTGCTAATTTGGCCGATGAAAATGATGATGATTTCTTGTTAGTGTCAACGAGCGAAAGCTCTGAGATTACGTCTGAGTGGATCCTAAATTCAGGATGTTCTTTCCACATGTGTCCCAACAGAGAATGGTTCCCCACATACAATTCAATTGAAGGTAGAGTTCTGCACATGGGAAACAATTCATCCAGTAAGGTAATTGGTATTGGTACTGTTAACATTAGGAAGCACGATGGTACGATTAGGACACTATCAGATGTCAGGTATGTACCTGATTTACGAAAGAATCTCATCTCCTTAAGTATTTTAGACTCAAAAGGTTACAGAATTAACATTGAGTCGAGCGACATTAAGGTATCTCGTGGGGCTCTCGTTTTGTTAAAAGGTAAAAAGATCGGCAGTCTTTATTTTCTGGAAGGTTTTATAGTGACCGTTGAAATCGGACGTCCCTCATCCTTTACGGAGTTGAAATCAACTCATTTGGAGCGGAGACAACTTGGTCATAGGAGGGAAAAATGAATGACCATTTCGTTGAAGAGAGGTTCTCTTTTGGATGCAGGTTTTGAAAAGTTAGGGCATTGTGTTCGTAAAAATCAGACCCGGGTTAGTTTTGATTTGGTAGTGCACATGTCGAAGGCTAGAAGTCTTCCAGCTTCTAAGCACAGATTCGACTTAGTTAATTCCCTGCATAGTTCAAGATAGGCCCGTGACGGGCTTTGGCAAAGATGACATTGTGGAAATATGAGTCAAGGTGAAGATTTCTTGAATTATGACTCTTATTTCAAGTTAAATTTGAGAAATAATCTTCAGTTAAACTCTGTTTATTTGTTTCAATTAAACTCTGTTTATTTGTTTGAGTCAAACTCTTATTACTCTAGATTATTTTATTATTATTTGGCTTAGGAATTTAGCCTATAAATAGGCTCTTTTACAACCTTAAAATATACCCATTTAGACTTACCCATCATAGTTTAGAATGCCTAACACTTTTGGAGAATTTAGTGTTTACGTTTTGAGGGTTCTTTATTTTCGGGTTTAGTTTTTATCTCCATCTTTTGTACTCTTCGTTCTTTGCCATTATAGTAAAATTATCTTTGCCCGTGGTTTTTTATCCTCTTCGAAGGGGTTTTTCCATGTTAAATTTGTGTGTTCAATTTCTCAATTTCTTCCACTATTTTTAACTTTTTTCGTTGCTTAATTGGGTCGATCCCCAACAGACTCTTTAGCTATTATTCAGAAGTGCCAGTCACCGACGATCGATATATCTCAAATCGGACCATACATCGCAAATATCAAAGATATGGGTAAGGACTTTTCAGATTTAAAGTTCTCTCATATCCCTAGATTGGGTAATGAGAGAGCTTATATAATAGCAAGATCAAAAATGGATGAATGGAAGCAGATTTACCGAATGCAACAAGATTTTTTGAGAATGACATTAGCTGAAGATACGGTTGGTGTTCCAATTGGTTAATTTGTGCTACTGGTTTTTTCATAAAGGATAAAGGTTAATGAAGCTATTGGTTTTCTGGGACACCCTTTGTTTGTTGAAAAGTCATGGTTTGGTATAAATTAATATCCTGTGAAAATGAGTTTTGATATCTGATTGGGTGGCTAGGTTGGTGCTTAACACGTGTATTATGGAATCAGGTGTTATTTTGTTTTGTTCTTTACTGTTTTTTCTTTTGGGGTTTCCTTTAAACTTCTTCATGGTCTGATAGTTTTGTATCTTGATTCATAATATTCTATACAAGCCCAATCTGAATTTTTTCAAAAAAAAAAATACATTTCTTTTTGGGGAGGACAAGACCATTACCTTCCCCTTAAATTCGATCTTGACTATATCAATTCTCAATATTATTTTAATCTTAATTAATGTTGATTAACTAAATAAAATTAATGTAAAAAATAAATAAAATTAAAAAATAGAAATACTAATGTAAGGTTTAAGGTTTTCTTGTTCAACTAAATTTATGAGTTATGGTATGGTGGGTTAGAATTTAGAATTTTAAGATTTATGATTTTAGGGAAAGGGTTAGATTATGATTTAGGTCTAAATGGGTTTAAGATTTATAATATTAGGGTTTAAGATTTAGGGTTTTAGAATTCTATATAAAAATAGATTAATTTTAGAGTTAAAAATAGTATTAAGAGTTAATTTGATGTTTTTTGATGTAACCATTCATATTTGCATATGTATACCCTGTATTATCACAAATCAATTACCAATCCCATTTCATTTCAAATCAATCCAATTTCATATATAATTTCACATTCAATCTCACAATCTCATTTCAATTCATCATCAACAAGCAAATATCTCATATCATATAGCATGTTTCACTCCATTCCCATATTACACTTCATGTCCCCACAAAATCATATTACGTTTTATTTTATTCAATTTAGTCCATTATCTTGATATTCAATGTCAATCAAAGCAATTCAATTCATACGACCATTATTAACTCATCTTGATACTAAACCATAAAATATAACAAGAATATACAAATAAATATATTGATCTTAAATCATAAAAGCACAAATCGAAATCTCGCGTCACTCGTTGACGGTTCTCACTTTTCTTTTCTTTCTCGATGGCCTAACGTTGTCTTTAGCTACGTACAATAATACAACAGATAAACCATATCAATTTTCATCCAATTTAAATTTAAATACAAAGTCAAACATATTTTTTATTTTATTCAATTTAGTCCCTAAGCTCGGGATAAACATATCTTTCAATATTTAGCTTCGGATAAAAATTTGATTTCATATTCTTATACTAGGGAACCTATACTTTTTTATTCCTAGTATAATTTCATAATAAATTTTTAATTTATTCAATTTTGTCCCTAGTGTAACAAAGTTAACTATCAAGCTTATTAAGTTTTACAATTTAGTCCTTATTAGAATCTAAGCTTAATTTCTATCAATTTCAAGCCTAATTCATCGATTTCTCAACAATGGAAACTTGCTAAAAGTTCAACAATTGGACTAATTGATACATGAACTAGCTAAATCAAGCTCCCATGATCATAAATCTATAAAAAATCAAAGAAAAATGACTTAAAGACTTACTTGAATTTTTGCTCGGATGTAAAAGAAATGTTATAGGTTTATTTGTTTCTTATAGATGGAAAGGAAGAAGATGAAGTGTTTTCATCTTTCTTCCCACTTTCTTTGTTATTTATACTAACTTTAATAATTTAATTAACTTAATTAACTATTATTAACCTTTAATTATACTATTTCTTATACATTAATATATTATTAATTAACTTAAATGACATCCATCATCTTTTCCCACAAACCTTAATAGAATAATGGTTTATTAATCATTCTAATCCTTTGGATAATTGCTATTTAGGTCCTCAAGTAGTTTTTAATTAAAACTCAATAGCAAATGAATTTTTACAACTTAGTCTTTAAGCCTTAATTAATCATTTTTTGAATAAATTATTAACCAAATTTTATTATATTTTCATACACTAAAACAAAATAGTCTTAAGACACTTTTGGGCCGACACTTTTCTAAGTGTTCGGATAGACTTGCCAACATATGCTTTGGCCAACTCTTTATATAAGGTTTGGGATATGCATGCCTAAGACAACGCTTAAATAACAGTTGGCTTTGTCCAATACTATGCCGACACTTTTGGGCCGACACTTTTCTAAGTGTTGGGATAGACTTGCCGACATACGCTTTGACTAACTCTTTTGTATAAGCATTGGGATATGCATGCCTAAGGCAACGCTTAAATAAGAGTCGCCTTTGTCCAACACTATGCCTACACTTTTGGGCCGATACTTTCCAAAGTGTTGGGATAGACTTGCCAACATACACTTTGGCCAACTCTTTGTATAAGGGATGGGATATGCATGCCTAAGGCAATGCTTAAATAAGAGTTGGCTTTGTCTAACACTATGCCGACACTTTCCTAAATATTGGGATAGAGTTGCTAACATACGCTTAGAACAACTCTTTGTATAAGGGTTGGAATATCCATGCCTAAGGCAAGGCTTAAATAAGAGTCAACTTTGCCTAGTATTATGCCGACATTTTTGGGCCGACACTTTCCTAAGTGTTGGGATAGACTTGCGGCATACGCTTTGGCTAACTCTTTGTATAAGAGTTGGGATATGCATGCCTAAGACAACACTTAAATAAGAGTCAGTTTTGTTCAACATTATAACGACTCTTTGTATAACGGATGGGATATGCATGCCTAAGGCAACATTTAAATAAGAGTTGATTTTGTCCAACAGTATACTTAAGGCAACACTTAAATAAGAGATGGCAAATTAATTCATGTAACAAATATATTCATAAATGATTTACATTAAAAAAAAGGAATAAAATCCCATGTGATAGCCTGATGGTCAAACGAGTTCAACGTCCCAAGTGTTGCAAGGTTCGAGTTACACTAGTGGTGTTTGTTGTTCGGGCTTTACCCTGTTATTGTAATTTACAAAAAAAAGGGAATAACTTACATTAAGATGATCCTAAAAACTAAGGTTTTTAAGCATCAATAAAATTTTACCACATTATCAAATTTTAAAGACATTAAATTATTATTATATAATCATCTATAGAGGAATTATTTTTTGACCCTTCCCACCACATTATTCATGGTCCATTTCCAATTATTTAATATATTTTAACAATTTTTTTATCCAATTAATTGACAAGTATTTCTAGTATTTTTTACCTTAAACATTAAATTTAAAACGCAAAATCTCAAATCCTAAACCTTAAACATAAGCCTCAAAACATAACTCTAAACACTAAATCCATAAACACTAAACCCTAAACTCATAACCAATAACATCAAACCCTTAAAACCCTAAACATGAACCTTGAACCCCATACCAAAACAATGTATCAATGACATGAAAAAAATTACAAAAAATATTTCTAATTTTTAAAATATTTGTAGCACAAAAATTAAAAACATTAACTTATGAAAAAAAAAACTAAATGATTAAAATTTGTAAAAGAAAAATATGTTTGTTTATAATTTAAAAAATTAATTATTCTAAGTAATTTAATTAAAATTAAATTAAGTTGAAAATATATTAAATATAGACGAGTGTATAATAAAATTTTGTTTTCTTTAAAATTTTATAACTTGATACAATTTTATTGGTGCCTAAAAATTATATTTTAATATTACCCTAAAATAATATATTCCCTAAAAAATATTTTTATTGAAATAGTTAAATTAAAATATAATTTATTCCCTAAAGAATTTGTTATTTTGTAAAATAATTGTGTTGATAAATCTTAGCCATATTTATCTCAACCTTAGACGGGCATATCCTAATCTTTTTTAAAATTTTAAACCCTAAATCCTAGAGTTAAACCCTAAATCTTAAGATTAAACCATAAACCCCAAACCTTAAATCCTAAGGCTAAACCTTAAGACTAAATCTTAAGGTTAAACCCTAAACACTTAAACCTAAAGTTAAATCCTAAACCCTAAATTCTAAGGTTAAACCCTAAATTATAGGGTTAAATCCTAAACCTTAAATCTTAAACAAATGAACAAAAAGAGCTATAAGCTTTGATTCCATTAGGATTAAGAAACATAGAATAGCGTGAATTAATAATATCCAGAATTAACCCTTCCACACGTTCTTAAATTAAAGAACCAATCCTTTCTAAGTAAGTAAGAAAGAAAGAATAAAAAAAAGTAATTTTATTTCTTACAAGCAAAACAATAAGAACTAACCTGGTATATTTTTTTTTCCGAATTTCTTCAAGAATTATTCATCATCATCATCTTCTTAAACTCTTCAAAACCAATGCTTTCGTCGCTATCGTTATTGACCTGTCTGATCATTCTTTGACAATCACTTAACGAATACTTCTCTCCCAACCTTTTCAACACAGTATGCAACTCGTTAGTCGAAATCAACCCGTCCTTATTCAAATCGTATATGTCGAACACATCTTTCAATTCTTTGTTATCACAATGGTTTTCATCTCCATCGATGCTGGAGATTCCATGGAAGGCAATAAACTCTTTTACATCGATATAGCCATTACCATCTTTGTCCATCTCCAACATTATCAGATCAACTTCGTTGGAAGAGAATGCAAAACCTAAGGCACTTAGGGAGGATTTTAGTTCATCGCGACAGATCTTTTCGTCGCCGTTTTTGTCGAATTTGTTGAATACTACCCTCATATCTTCCATTGATCCTAAAAAAGTCACCATTGAAAATAATTGAAAAACACAAACACTCACAAAGATTAGGGTTTTATTTTTCCTTTATTTATAGAGATGAGTGAAAATTACCCGGTATTCCGCACGTGAAAGTAGGACTAGGAAGGCATTGACGGTTACCGTGTAGTTTTCAGCTTAGTAACCAACAGAAATATGACACGTGTCTACTTAAATTAGGAAAAATATTTCTAAAAATGGAATAAATGTGGGACTTGTTGACTTGGAATGGAAATGAATTTTAAATATTTCATACTTTTTTAATGTAACATCCGCGTTTTTGAATTGAAGTTGGAAGAGTATAGGGAAGGAGTCAATAATTAGAATATGTAGCTAAAATAAGAAGATTAGGAAAATTTAAGGATTAATTAGTAATTGTGAGAAAGGACGAAGGACTAAATAGTAATTTATCCAAATTGAATTTTGAATCATAATGAGAATTAGATTGATTAAGGAGGGGCAAAAGAGTAATTTGGTGGAAGATATTTTTGGAGGCAATGTTTTGGGCCAGTGTAAAGTTGGAAGGCCCAAGGACTAAAAGTGTAATTTTACCATTATTAAAGAAAGATATTTTTATAAAGAGAAATTGATAGAAAAATCTAGAGAAATGAAGAAAAGAAATGATGAAAAGGCTATAAAAGCCATCAGCCATTGTGCTTCACGTTGGCCACCATTTTCCACTATTTCAACTTTTATTTTTCTTACAAATTAGTCCTTTTTCACCAAATGCAAACTAATTAAGCTAGTTTCTTCCAAATTTCTTCAAGATTAGTGAATAAAATTAATAGAGAAGTGTAGTAGCTATCCAATTGTTAAAAGAAATGCATCCATACTTGTCTTGGAGGAGAAAGAAAATGGGAATTAGTGTTGAATTCAAGTGATTAAGGTAAGAAAGCTAAACTCCTCTTTAAATACATGTTAGTTTTGGTTTGGAAACATAGATTATGATATGTTAGAATGATTTTAATATGAATATATGTGTTTTGTATGAGATTGAAGAGAAAGAAAAGAAGGAGGACTCAATTGAAGAGAAAGGAAAAGAGAGGATCAAAGAGGGAAAGGAAGCTTTTGCAAGAGTTGTAAGTACTACAAGTATTAAAAGGTTTAGAATTAATTAAGTTAAAGTGTTTATAAATTTAATATATATGATTAATCATGATGAAAATGATATGTTTAATTATAAGTGTTGATTATGTGTGATTAAATGAAATTTAGTGTAAAGAGACATGAAAAAGGAAGCATGTCCATTAAAACAGATTGGACAGAACAGAGGACTAACTTCAAAAATTCACCAAAAATTGTATAAAAAGAGTTAAGAGTTGAATTAAATATGTAATTAAATCTTATTGAATTTAGTTTCATATGGAAGAAATAGTGAAAGAAAAGGAATTTTACATTCTGAGATATACTAGTTTTAGTGTAACAAGGTCAGAGTGAATTCGGGTTCCCCTGTTCTAACTTTGAAAAATCATAGAAAAATGTATAAAAATTATTAGAAACTTAAATTTATATGGTTTAATCCTTAATGAGTCTATTTTCAAAAGAAACAGACTAGAACATTATTGGATCTCTGTACTAAAAGATAAATAATTTTTAGTAAAGAAAGGTCGAAACTGTTAGACAGCAGAGAAGGGGTAAATTGAAAGAATTTACTGTACAAAATGGTTAAATTAAAATTTTTGAAATTTTTATGGTAAAAATATATTTGAGTCTAGTTTCAAGAACATTAAGCGGATATTAATTTCCAATTCTATAGTTCAAGATATAAATAATTTAGTGACTGTGACGCAAGTGGACAGTTTTGAAAATTAATGTGAAAATAAGAGTACAGAGGTATATGATGATATATATGTGATGAACAATGTATATGTGAAATATTATATGTTTAATTATAAATATTGATTATATGATAAAATGGTGATATTGTGAAAGCCATTGAGGAAAAAAGATGTGAGAAATACATGATTATGTATATGTGATGAAAAATGTATATATGATGTATGAGTTGTGAATGATTTGTGATCAAAATTGAAAGTGAAAGTGAAATTGGAATTGAAAGTGATATGAATTGTAAATTGAAAATCCTTATTAACTAGTCGGGCTGAGTCGGATATAGTTGGCATGCCATAGGATTGGAAGAGTTC
Source organism: Gossypioides kirkii (assembly GCA_005610355.1). Lineage (NCBI taxonomy): Eukaryota > Viridiplantae > Streptophyta > Magnoliopsida > Malvales > Malvaceae > Gossypioides > Gossypioides kirkii. Next base: position 48,528,803 of record CP032248.1, read on the forward strand.
AGGGATACTTCGACCTTGAGTCGATGAGACACTAGGTGTCATTATTTTACTTCAGATAGATTCGATGAGGTATTGGGTACCACTTTACTTCGGCTAGGCCGATGAGACACTGGGTGTCACTTTATTGCTTCGAACTATCCGATGAGGTACTGGGTGCCATTCTGGTGTGTTTGGTTGGATCCGTGTATCCACCAAGGTCCGAGTCTTGTTAATAGGGTAAATAATGTGAAAAAGAAAGAATGTGCAAATTAGGACATCGAAGTAAGCAAAATGATAATCGCATGAAAGGTAAGTGTAATATATGTATAAGAAATCAAAGAATGATAAAACTAAGTAAGCTAAGAGATTAGAATAGCTAAAATGTAAAATGAGGAAGAATATGTGAATTCATAACACCAATGTAAGTTAAATGTTATATACATAAAAGCTATGTATTTTACATGAATAAATAATTAAATGAATAAGTTTGAAATGAGTGATTAAAAGATGAATGATTAATGACACTTGTAGTGCTTACTAAGCCTTCACCGGCTTAACGCGTTTGTTTTAACGCGTAGGTACAAAGTTACAAGGAGTAAAGTTGAGTTCAGAGACCTCTCATCACATCACATCATCCTTTGGAGAACTCCAAATATAGGTATTTGTTTTAAAGGAAATGGCATGTACAATAGTACTTGTATGAGTCCCTAATGAGTGAGAAAAATGTTATCTCGAATGTTATGAATTATGAAATGAAATGATTAGTATACAATATTTTGACTCGAATAGTCTTAAAAGATATCAGTTTTTAAAGAAAATTTTCTGTTACTCGACTTTCTGTACCGTACTGTAATGTAATGCTTCTATATTGGGTTTTTACGTATAAACCATGTATAGGAGTGTTACATTTAATCCTTTGACAATACATACACTTCTTGCACACACAGGTGCTCGAACTTGGATCTCCTAGAATGAACATCATCCTCTTTTCCACTGAAACCATTCGTTGAGTTCCTTTTTCAATTAATTTTTATTTATTAAATTAAAATAAATAAATTATTTAAAATTCATTTTTATCGTTCACTGATAGAGTAAGTAGGCAACAACATACCTCATGTTGATGTGGCAAAATACTCTTTTTAGGATGACCCTAAATAAACAGTTATTCATTATTTTTCATATAATTATAAAAATTATTAAAATATAAAATTAATAAAAATATTTAAATTCGTGATAAATATTCGAATTGCAAATTAATTAACATTATCGGGTTAGTATTTATCTAAATATTTAATAATTATTATGATGAATTACTATAAATATAAAAAAATTGAAATAACTAATAAGTAGAAAAATAATGTAAATTTTAACGGAAGTAAACGTTTTTGTTTTAAACAGTTATTCGCCCCACATCTTGTGCATTGCTAAGGGGGTTAATCTAAGAAAATATGTTACAAATTTTTTTTTGGTAATTAAAAAAGAATACTCCTATGTCCTAGGAGTTCATAACAGGAATAACATCATTAGCTTAAGCATAAATTCTATCTTCCTCCAGCAAACTAAATGGTATGAAATATAAATATTGCTCACTGTAAAAATAAAATGGATAAATATAAAAGTTATACATGAATTATAGTTTAATGTGTAATTATATACACGAACTTTGATTTTGTGAAATTTTAGACATGAAATTTTGATTTGGTCCAATTCTTGTTAATTATTAACACAATTATTGATATAACATCATTTTATGTTTGTATATTGCATATATAAATAATTATATTTATATAATATAAAAATAAATTGATGTATTTATTTCTTTAAATGTGTATAATTAAATCAAAATTAAAGTTTCAAGTATTTATTTTAACCACAATTAAAGTTTCACGTGTATAATTGCTTCAATTAAAGTTCATGTATAATTTTGAGATTTATCCCAAAATAAAATTTATAAATTCTATTTTTATGGATTTGTGGTTTTAATATTGAATATTTATTCTAAATTAAGATTAATTTTTAAATAAATTTCAATATTGAAATAAATTTTTATAATTATTTGAAAAATCACGTATAGGATAAACTAAGATAAACAGTTGTCCTGAACATGGTTTTTCAAATAATTATTAAAAATTATTTATTTTATTTAGGATTTTTTTTAAATATTTGCTGAGATGGAATTTTGCCATGTTAGCATAGGTACACGTGGCATATCACGTGTCGCTATCTACTTGCTCTATCAATCATGTCATCACTCAACGGTGGAAATGAATGTAATTTTTAATGGAAGGATTACTTTTCTCATTGATTTAATGTATATGAATTAATTTATCCAATTTTTTAGTAGAGGAGATAAGATGCAATCGAATCCTAAATATAAGAGATTTCATGATGTTTTTTAGCGTTGGATGAGTATTAATTTGTGCATTTATGTTATATTTGTATATTTTATTATAATATTATTGTATTTAAGATATATTATACTTTTATAAATTTTAATATATTTATAATTTATAATAAAATATATTGAGTTATTATTTTTTACATAAATAGTGGAAATCCACAAACGGGATTAAGATTTGTGACATGTCCTATTATTTATATTAAAAATTTTAAATATAATGTAAGGACATGTGTCAATTTCTCAATCTCGTTAATAGAGTTAAAAATTTGCACTGTCAATATACTAAATAATAATCCTAAAAATATTTTGAGACGTTCATTTACTTGTATACTAGTGTGGTTCTTCTTGCTTTACATTTGTTTTTGTTTGTATCAAATTATAAAGTAAAATGTGAAAGGTTAAAATATGCTTTAAGTTTTTGTACATTTAGTACATTTGAAATTTAGTTTCCCTAATTTTATTTTTAAGAATTTAGCCTCTCTACTTTTTAAATTTAAAAATTCATGTTTAGTTGTTATCACTGTTAAAATTTTTTGGTTAAATTCACTGTATGACATTTTAAAATAAAAAAAAACCCACTTGTTAGTGATGTAATTTTTTTTTTTAAAATGCTAATGTGGATTTTTTTCTCTATACCACTCATTCAAATTTGTCACGGTAAAGCAATTTTTTTGGTTGGAATAGCGCTCTTGAGAAATGTAATTGAAATACTTAACAATATTAGCTATTTAGAGTGAGATTATCATTGAGGTTAAAAAATGCTTTTAAAAAGTGTTTTTGAAAAATTCGATAATGTTTACCATTGTTGTCCATAAGTGATTTTAAGAAGATAAAATGTTCATTTTAGAGATAATGTTATAAAGTAGAATATTTAATGAGGAAATAAAAAGGTCATTTATTAAAAAGCACTTTTCCAAAAGTTAAAAGTAAATTTTTTTTGGTCTTTTGGTTTGATTTGAATTCTTAGTTTAAAATCAAAGTTTGGTTTGAAAAGTTGCTTGTTTACCAAATTTTTTTTGCCTGAAATCATGGTTTTGGTTGAAAATTACATTTCAACCTCAATGTAAACACACCCTTAGACTAACTAATGATATTATAAAAGTAGGGAAACAAATTGTGACACTCCACACCTAATTCGATTGCCAAATACGAATGTGTAACGTCACATTACATTGTTGAAGCAACTTAGACTGTTTCAAATAATTTAATCAAACAATTTGACATTAATTCGTAATACTCACATACAATCATAGTTATTAGCATAAACATGATGATTTAATGCTATATGTTTTATAAATAGGGTTACAAGTTTGCGTTTGATAAAAAACGAAGTTAAAATTCGAATATAAACTCTATTCATCAAATTTTAGCATGATGTCTCGAGACATTGAAATCCATGTGTCGAGACATGGTTTCTCAAGTCTCGAGATAGGCCTCTCCTATTTTTCTATTTTAACTTCGACATTAGATTGTCTCAATACAAAGGGTCCTTATCTTGAGACTTGGAACAAGGCAAAATTAATTTAGGTTTGATATTTGCTCGTCTCGAGACTATGAGGTTCATGTCTTAAGATCTAACTATTATTGTCTCGAAACCTGTTCAACGTGTCTCGAGACATTTACTTAGAAATGCATGAATTAATCATTTTTTTCATAGTGTCTTGAGACATCCTATCAAAATATCAAAACTGCAAACTTTCCAACAACTAAATGATACCAAAACACTTTCTAAATCATTCTAGAGTAATGGTAAGCTAAAACACATCCAAATGACATAAAAACATAATCAATATCTTAGAGTCATGACATTTCATATATCTCTTTTCAACATTAATTAATAGATAGTTAAACTAACTAAATACAACTGAAACCAAGTAGAAGTTCAACCATTACCAACTCAACATCCATTTTAACATAAATCAACCTAATGTACGCATACTTAATTTGGATAATTGCATTCAACACCTAGAGATTATAACATTTCTTCCATCAGAACTAGCCTAATTAAACTTACTACTAACCTGTACACAATTAACCATTCAATCAAAGTTACTCCATCATATTTATGTATGTGTGTGTATGCGCGAGCATCAAGAAATAAGTGGAATTCAAAATCATTCAACCAATCACCAAGCATGCATTTTAACATATTTACAAATCAAAATGACATAAGGACTTCAAAACACTTTGTAATGACTTAGGTACATGTCACTTATAACCAATCGTAGGAAAACAGTAAAATTGATGGCTAAATTGAGTATCGATTGCTTGAATGCTGATAGGATTATAAACACACCAAGAACCTAAGTCAAGCTTGTGCACGGAAATAAGCAAAACTGCATGTTGAGTATTGAATACTTAGTGATACTAACATAATTTGAATTCAAATGTAAAACTATTAAGCTAGTATCATATAACAAATATATTAAATCAAGAGTTAGTAGTCTCAAAATATCATTTCATTACATCAATTTTAGTATCAAGATTGTTTAATAATCATTTCAACATGATTATCACCACATGTCAAATTTAGAATGATCTCTCATAAACATAATCAACTTAATATTCGATGGTCAAGATCAAAATGACATTTCATCAACAATTCAGTATATCATATCATTTTCAGAATCAGAATGACATATTGAAAATTTTCTTTTTGTCCCTGTTAACTGGATGCAAACACAAGTACAAGTACACAAATTTATCCCCTAACACTCCACAATAAATACCAAAGTGTTGGTCAAGCATAGATGCGTGATCCCCTAACATTCCACAAAATGTAATGCACCAAAGTGCTAGAATGATTTGCACTGTAGTGTCAGAATGCTCCCACCAATACATATATAAATCTTATGGCATGCCAACTATACCTTAACTATGTCTAGCATATCATTTAATAGAACAATCCCATAATTTACAATATATATATATATATATATTACCATATACTACTCAATATAATAATCAAGTAGCTAATCCTTTTAATACCATTATGAGTTCCATATACATAAACATACCTGTAAACTTACCAATTAAGCCAACATTTAACACAATACATATTCTAACACAGTTTGTAATCATATATCACTACCAATTCAACAAGGTTATTTACTTAATTGAATTCAAGAAAAAAAAAGCAAATTATATTAGTACAAACCAATATCGCTAGTCCTCGACAGATTTCACCTTGCATTTATCCTTCAATGGTTCATCTTCATCTTTAGCTATGTTAAATAAACTAAAATACAAGTTAAAATCACACATTTGACTAATTATACGTTCAAATTAAACATATTATGAATTTATTCAATTTAATCTTTATAAATTCTATTATCCAAAATACTCGTATTTTATAATCTACCTGATCGAATTACAATTTAGCTTAGTATTTACACTCTAAAACCTCAAGCTATCAACACAACAATTTCATCAAATCCCTCATTCTATCTCTGCTTAACTTATTTAACGTTTTTCCTTATCAAAATTTCATTAATTGGATAATGTACTAAATGAGTTAGCTTTAAATAAATGCTTGATTCAAATCTAACAAAAATTAAAGTGAAAAGCTTACCAAACAACCCTTCAAAGCTTGCGGCAATGGAGCAACTAAGCAAAAACTTTCTTCCTTCTATTTCTTTTTCTCTTTCCCACTTACACATATTCATACTAATTTATTAATTCTATAAATATTTATATTCTATATTTACAGATTCGATTTATAAAAATAGAATTCTGAAACCGTATTTTCTAACACCACTTGAATTCAAATAGTTACTGTTGGAGCCCAATTTTGACCGGGCTTGGACTCTTGAGTTAAATTGATTTTAAATTTATTTAAATTTAGATTTATTTTAAATTGAAAATTAAATATTTAAATTTAATTTGAATTTAAATTTAAATAAAAATTAAAACATTAAATTTAACATTTAAAAGTCCAAATGTCCATTTACATGGCCCACGGCCCAATTACAATGGCCCAATTACAAAGGCCCAATTAAGGGCCCAATTACAATAGTCTAAATCAGAAAAATCTGATCTACCCACGTGCCTACTGCTGCTGGCCACCGGCTCCATCTGCTGACCACCAGCTCTGCCACCACCAGCTCCAACCACCACTGTTGAGGGCACCTGCAACAAGCAACAAGACAAGCATTAAATTAGAAACAGAAGATATCATCATGGGGAGATCTGGCTATAAAACCAGACTTAATTTCTGTAATAGGGGGAGGTTTTTTTTTTGGAATCAACCAGAAAACCCATTTGGAAAGATCGATATAGTTACTAAATTCGGTTCTACTAAAAGTGATAATCCAACACAAGGAAAATTCATTAAAAAGAGAATATACAAGAAAAAGACTTCAAGCATTCAAAGGCTACACACTTTGCATTTAACAGACTTGTAAGTCAACAAAGCAGATTCAAAACCCAGGGCATTTAAAGCATTCAGGTAACCCCCATGCACACTTATTATTAATATCAAGTTTTCATTGCTTTATATTTATGACATACATGAATAAGCATTTAGTGCTGAGCTGCCACCATTAATACTATCTTCAGTTTCACCAAATGCATTAAATGAATTAATTATAATGTTTAAATATGATAATATTACTATTAAATAATATTAATAATAAGAAACATTAAATAAATAAAAAAAAGGAAACTGAGGGGTCGGGAACTCATCTGTTTCCATCCGACCGCCGTGTGTCATCGCTGCCACCGCCGGACCGGAGCCGGAGTTCACCACCGCCACTCTCGCGTTGTCATGCGTCCGAATATCTGCAAAATAACAAACAATAAGAAACAGCTCTAAATTAAAAATCAAAAACAAGTTTTTAAAAAAACAGGATCGGGTTTTAAACATAAAAATCGAATATATTTATAAAAAATAATAAAAGAAAAAAGATATTCAAATCCCAGATCTGGAAAAATCCAGATCTGGTTTGTTTAAAAGAAAGAAGTATAAAAAATATTAAAATGAAAATAAGCAACAAAGAAAAGGAGCAAAGAGAAAGAGAGAAAGTTACCAGGGGGGGTGTTTGCCTTCCGACGCCGGCGACCGGACGGCCCAGGAGCGGCGCGTGGCTGGAAGATTTGACAGAGGGAATGGCGGCGAACACACGGCGGGGGCGCGTGACCCTGGACGCGCGCCGGACGGCAGGCTGGGGCCTGGCCAAAGTTCGGCCGGCAGGGAGCTTTGGAGAGAAAAAAATGCAAAAAGGGGGGGGTTAAAAAAAATGAGAAAATGATTAAAAAATCTGATTTTTTTAATATTTATACAAACCCATGGGCTGATCCGACCCGACCCGACCCAGTTCAGAGGATCCGCGTGTTTTTAACAAAAGGTCTATTTGTGCAATTGGTCCTTCCGCATTTTTATTTGCTTCAATTTAGTCATTTTCTACATTTTTAATTGTTTGCAATTTTGCCCTGTAATTTTCATTGCTTTTCAATTTAGTCCTTTGACTGTTTGACTACACCAGAGGTTGCCACGTGTCATCTTTTTGGATTATTTCTGCATTTAGTCCTTTTTATTTTTAATTTGTTTTAATTTAATCCTTAAATCGACTTTTATTTAATTACAAAATTGATCCAAAATTTTTTCAAGATTTTCAAATTGGTCCCTTGACCTCTGGATGCCTGTGGGGCTGCCACGTGTCACCTATTTTTGGTTTTATTGCTTTGTAAGCCCCTAAATTGTCCAGAAATTATATTTTGACCCCAAAACTTTTCCAAAATCATATTTTAACCCTAAAACTTTTCCAAAATTATATTTTGACCCTAAAACTTTTCCAAAATCATATTTTAACCCCGAAACTTTTCCAAAATTATATTTTAACCCCAAAACTTTTCCAAAATTACATTTTGACCCCAAAACTTTTCCAAAATTATATTTTGACCCCAAAACTTTTCCAAAATCATATTTTGACCCTGAAACTTTTCCAAAATTATATTTTGACCCCAAAACTTTTCCAAAATTACATTTTGACCCCAAAACTTTCAAAAATTACCATTTTACCCCTGAATCTTTTAAAATTCCGTTTTTAACCTCAATTTCACCAAAAATTACCATTTTACCCCTGAAGCTTCTAAAATTCCATTTTTAACCCCGATTACACCAAAAATTACCATTTTACCCTCGGGTATCCATAAGTCCCATTTTTCACCCCGATTTCATTATTTATCAATATTTGCATTTGTTTGCCCCTACCTTTTATATGTTCGCATATTATCTATCTACTTATACTTCGTATCTAATTTCTATTATCAATTGCTACTCGTGTTTTAAAATATACACTTTCATTTATAAATTACTTCAAAAATCGAGGCAATGTTCGGTTCAAACACAACTTCGAAAAATCACGCCCTAACGTGTCGGGTGTGATTTATTCGTATAATTCGTGCGAATCAAATATCCTTTTCAAGTTTTTTACGGTCGTTCACTTCGAGGCTCCGAGAATGTCGTGTCCTAACATGTTGGTCGCGACTTTAATTCTTCGTGAAAATCGAAGTGAACGAGTATTCCTTTTAATCCTTCAAATCATGTGTTCGAGGATTGCATTTTAACCTTCATACGAAATTTTCAAGTTCTCAGAATATATATATACAAAGGACTTTCATGACGAAAACAAGGCAATATTATTTTATGTGAAAACTTCGAAAATCGTGCCCTAACGTGCGGGGTATGATTTTCGTAATTCGTACGAAAGAAATATCCTTTTCAAAGTTTTTAACACACCCCTATCCATATCCAAATTTTTAAGTAAACGAGACAATATTCCTTCGCGTGGAAACCTCGAAAAATCATGCCTTAATGTGATAGGTATGATTTTCGTACAAACCACGCAATCGAATACTCTCTTCAAAACTTCCCTAAACGTCCTTTAATTTCGATAGTCCGAGAATGTAGTGTCCTAATGTGTTGGACACGCTTTCTGGTTCTCATAAGAGGAACGAAATACGGGGACGAGTTCCTCTAAAAAAGGGCCTCCTTTAACATCACACGAAGCTTTTCAAAATGAATACCGTATTTTAAATTTTACTCGAGCTTTTATTGTTTTCATAAAATAAGACCCGAAAATGATCATATGGTACCAATTCTGGGCGTACGAGGGTGCTAATCCTTCCTCGCGCGTAACCGACTCCCGAACTTATTTTTCTAGATTTCGTGGACCAATGTTTAACGTTTTTAAACGTTTTTGTGGTGATCCAATCGCACCCAAATAAAAGATTGGTGGCGGCTCCCTTTTTATTCCTATTTTCCAAAACTTAAAATATTTTCCGAAACTTATTCGTTTTCGAGGTGGTTTCGACAGCTTGGCGACTCCACTAGGGACATTTTTCAAAATAAACGAGAGTCAAGCCAAAATTGATGATTTTCGGGTCTTTTTCTTTGAGAACTTTTAAACTTAGATTTTGTTTAAACATGCAATCCTCGACATCTTTTTTGCTAATATTGTGCTCTGTGATATTTCTAGCATAATTTGGCATCATGTGCATCGCGATATTACCCTTTTAAGTGAAAGTGAGAAACTACTCTTTCGTGGGGTCTTCACCTCCGTGCAAGATAGTGAATCACTTTCGGGATTACAAAGTACCCTTGTTTTCGTGAAGTTTTCACTTCCGTGCAAACATGCGGGAAATGCGTCCCCCTAAACCGAACTCGTCTGGATGAGCCTGTAATGGGTGAGGACCGAGGAATCTGCTGGTTTGGGTACCCTTCACCTTTTAGAACATAAAACTACATATAGTGAACCATAAGTACTCACCTTAGATGGAGTTAGGTCAAACCACGTTAGCATATACCTGAAATATTTTTAGGTTCTGTGTTATGTATATTTGAATGCTTTTCTGCTATTACATGTTACTAACTGTGTTTGTTTTGTCTCTTTCTACTTGCATTTGCATCATTATGAACGAAGAGGTTTGATTGAAGTCCGTTTACAAATTAGGCAGTTTTATCATGGAAGAAGGATTTTTAGATAAAGTAGAGGACAATATGGTGGCACGCCTATGGTCCGAGGAGCAACAGCGTGAAAAGGGTGACAGTTTGAAAGACGGGCATCTGTCAGAATTATGGGACTACACTCGTGTTAATGTAACTCAGAACGATTTGCAAGGGTTGAGAGAGATTTGGGGGTAATGGGATGATGAAATGAGGCAGATGTTTTACCAAGATTATGGAGATCTATCTTACCTACTCGAGGTAAGAATTGGCAAACACTTGTTTCGAGCCCTCTCCCAACATTGGAATCCTACCTATAGCTGCTTCACCTTTGGTCATCTAGACTTGACACCGACAATAGAGGAATACACCGCCTTAGTCCGTTGTCCTAGAATCCAAGCCGATAAAGTATTTTCGAAAGATGCAAGTGTTCCGACATTTCTAAAAAGACTGATGAGTGTCACAGGAATGAGTGAGCAATGGGCTATTTCCCGAATTAAGGTGAAAGGAGATAACAAATGTATTAACTGGAATAGTCTGCAGGAAATAATTGCAACTCAACCAGATATGAGAAAACGTGTTGATATCTTCGCCCTCGGCATATATGGTTTGATCTTATTTCCAAAGGCGTTGGGGCACGTCGAGGACGCGGTAGTAGCACTGTTTGACTGACTAAGTAGGGGAATTACACCCGTCCCTGCTATTTTGGCAGAAACCTTTCGCTCGCTAAGTGCTTGTCGGAGGGAAGGAGAAGGGAGATTCATTGGTTGTGCTCAGCTATTAATGGTCTGGTTTCACAGTCACTTCTGGAAAATGGAAAGATTCTCTTATAAAGTGTTTTCAATAGATTTCTCGCCCCTAAAGGACTTTGTGGCCACGCAACGCGAGCAAAATATATCCGAAGAAAAGTGGGCAGCCGTTCTCCAGAATCTTCAAGATGAAAATATTGAATGGTGTGCGCCTTGGTTTCTCCCAAACGAGATTCTCTACCGATGTGGTGATTTCGATTGGGTCCCGTTACTCGGAGTCTGTGGTGCTACTGGATATGCCCCGTTGCTTGTTCTAAGACAATATAAACAAGGCAGTTTATCCCTGTTACACACGGCCTGGCACATTGCGAATTTTCTTATAAAGGGAACGACTATAAGAAGAAGGTTCGGGAAATAGCAAATTCGTGGAAGAAGGTACAAAGAATAAAGAAGTTCAGTGCCAAACCATTGACAACCCCGAATTATGACTGGTGGAGGAGCAAGAGAGTAAATGACAACATCCCTGCTCCAAATCCAGAAAATGTTCGTCCTCTAGAGGAATATTTACAAGAGGTCCCAACAGAGATAGACATCCTCAAGCAGGACTTTGAAAATAAGAGCTCAGAGTTCGGAAAGAGAATAGGAATACTGGAGGAAGATAAGATACAGCTAGGATTAGATGTGGATTTTCACAGATTAGAAGCCGAAAAGTTGAGAAAAGGGAAAAATAAAGCCGAAGAAGACCTTGAAGACTTGAAGAAACACTACAAGAAGCTTCGACAATCCATGAGGACTGCAGGGTTAGGGAAAACTTCTGAGCAATGGCGTCAGGAAATTCAGGAACAAAAAGACCAAACGGAGCATTGGCAAAGAAAGTTCCAAGATGGTCAAGCCCGAGAAAACGCCTTGAAAGGAGAGCTACTAGAAAAACGGGTCGAGGAGGCTGAGTTGAAAGCTCAGATAGCCAGTCTAGAGGCAAGAATAAAGGAGTTAGAGGAATCATTATGGAGGCACCGAAATCGAAACACAGTATCGGAGCTGAAAGCATGCATGGCCGAGAAGCAAGAATTAAAAGAAAAAGTACAAGAACTGGAGGCTACACTACATAATAATGAGATCCGATTTGAGATCATGCAAAGAAATTTAGAAACCAGTGAATGGCACGCCCGTCAAGCCCAAAGAGAAGTCGAGGAACGAGATCATGTCATGGACAAAGCACCAACTCAAATAAGAGAAGCGGCCGATCACGTGCAGGAGCTAGCCGCTGAAGCCGACGTCTTGAGCCTTCAGTACGAGTCAAAATCAGAACGAGGAAGGAAATTAGCGGGATTGCTAGGAAAGATTAAGGATTTGGGTCGAAAGGCCAAACCATTTGTATAAACTCTCTTTTATGTAAAGAAGTTTTTCTTCTCGAGAAGTTGCTCTAAATGAAAATGGACTTTAGAATCAATGCCTTTTCTCACATTCGCATACATGCATTTTGCATCATATCTTGCACATTATTGACATAACACCTCCAAACTAATTAAAATTAATTATAGCAGTTAACATCAGTAAACATTGAAAACCCACATCGTTATTACACGCGTAAGAAGGCAAAAGCGATGGATCAGAGAATAGAGAGGCTAGAACAAATGCAAAGAGAAATTCAAGAACAGATGCAAGCTCAGTTGCAGGACCAGTTAGAGAAAGTTCAAAGGGACATGAGAGACCAAATAATTGAATCCCAAAGCAATATAATTAATCAGCTAACCCAGTTGTTGCGGGATTCGGATAAAGGAAAAGGACCCGTTGAAGACCCAAGAGAGGAAAATGAGGATCCCCAATATCCCCCTGGCTTCACACCCGTGCATCATCAATCCCCGCCAGAAATAAACCCGCGAGAAACACCTGTCTTGATTCGAGCGCAACCTCAGCCCATCGGCGCATCAGGCCAAGCAAATTACCTAGTCGGGTCAGGATCGAACCCGGGAGAAACTGCTGCGAATCCCATCAACCCCGACCTCGATGATACAATAGAAGCGGAAAGAACCAAAATGGAAGTATCTAAACAGATAGAAGAAAAGTATAAGTGGCTGGAAGACAGGGTTAGAGCAATGGAAGGGATTGACACTTACAGTGGAATTGATGCCAAAGAACTAAGTCTGGTCCCAGACCTAGTGCTACCCCCAAAATTCAAGATGCCCGAATTCGAAAAATACAACGGGACCAGCTGCCCAGAAGCGCACATTACGATGTTCTGTCGGAAGATGACAGGGTACGTCCACAATGAAAAATTATTAATTCATTGTTTCCAAGATAGCTTGGTTGGATCCGCTGCCAAATGGTACAACCAACTAAGCCGCGCAAAGATCAATTCCTGGAAAGACTTGGCCCAAGCTTTTATGAAGCAATATGGCCACGTTACTGATATTGCGCCAGACAGAATTACCCTGCAGAACATGGAGAAAAAAACAAGTGAAAGCTTTCGACAGTATGCTCAACGTTGGAGGGATTTAGCCACTCAAGTACAACCGCCCTTAACCGAAAAGGAAACAACGATGCTTTTTGTCCACACACTAAAGGCGCCATATCTCGATCGCTTGGTGGGTAATGCTACAAGGAGTTTCTCCGACATAGTAATGTCAGGAGAAATGATCGAGAGCGCGATTAAAAGCGGAAAAATCGACGCGTGGGACAATGGAAAAAGGGTAGCCCCAAAGAGGAAGGAAACCGGGGTAAACAATGTAAGTACATACAGGCCAACTTATTCGAAACCAATCGCGATGACGCAGTCAAAACCTCCTTCTGACAACTATCAGAATTTACCAAGAATAGAGTCAAACTGGAAAAAGAATACCGAGAGGATCCAGTTCACTCAAATTCCCGTCACTTACAAAGACCTCTATCAGCAGTTGTATGACCAACACGTGGTAGCCCCATATATCACGGAGCCTGTACAACCACCATTTCCAAAGTGGTATGATGCCAATGCCCAATGTGAATTTCATGGAGGAGTGATTGGCCATTCCATTGAAAATTGTTTCACCTTCAAAAAATTGGTGGAAAAACTGATCAAGATGAAGAAAATAAGATTCGATGAGCCATCGAGACCTAATGTGGCCGGAAACCCTCTGCCCGTCCACTCTGATCAAGGGGTAAATGCAATTACGGAAATAGACGGAAAAAGGGTTAAAGCTCACATTGAAGAGGTCAGATCCCCCATGAGATAGGTATGGCAGCAGCTGGTGGCTAGAGGAATGATCAGACAAGACGGCGAAAGGATGGTAAAAGCAAAGGACTATTACGACTTCCACAACGCTGAAGGTCATGAGATTCAGCATTGCACGGAGTTCAAGGTCCTAATACAAGACCTGATGGACCGCAAGGAATTAGAGTTCTTCGAAGAAGGGGAAGAGATAGGGGACATTTGCTCCTCCGAAGGAAAAATGAAGGATGAACATGATCGCCCAATAATAATCATCTCCACATCCAAGGGAGCCGGGACGAGAGAACAAGAGACACCATGTGCGATCATACGGAAACCCACCCCGTTTCCTTATGAAAACAGTAAGAAAGTTCCCTAGAATTACGGATGCGACATCAAGGCACCCAAGGTTGAGCAGCAGTAAAACGTGAACTTAGTCACACGCAGTGGTAAAAGTTACAATGTGGAGGAGAGAGCAGCTACCAAAGGAAAAGGTATCACGGTTGAACCTGAAAAGATGACTGACAAGTCAGAACCAATAAACGAGCCGGTGGCAGAAAGAGAAGCACAAGAGTTCCTAAAATTCTTGAAACATAGCGAGTACAGCGTAGTTGAACAATTACATAAGCAACCCGCACGTATATCTATCTTGGCGTTACTGCTGAGTTCAGAGGCACACCGTAACGCACTAATGAGGGCGCTCAACGAAACCTACGTGACCCAAGATATATCGGTATGCAAGCTGGATCGACTGATTAACAACATCAGTGCTGATAATTTCATTTTCTTCAATGATGATGAAATCCCATCTGGAGGCATGGGATCGACCAAAGCATTGCATATTACCACTCGCTGTAAAGGTTATACTCTAGCCGGGGTGCTTATTGACAACGGCTCAGCTTTGAACGTTTTACCGTTAGCCACTCTCGAGAGACT
Source organism: Gossypioides kirkii (assembly GCA_005610355.1). NCBI lineage: Eukaryota > Viridiplantae > Streptophyta > Magnoliopsida > Malvales > Malvaceae > Gossypioides > Gossypioides kirkii. The sequence continues at coordinate 48,544,000 of CP032248.1, forward strand.
ACCCATCGATAGCTCCCACATGAAGGCGTGCCACAACATAGTCAGAGCATTTGATGGAACTGAAAGAAAAGTAATGGGTAGGATCGAGGTACCATTGCAAATAGGCCCAAATACTTACGAGGTTGACTTCCTGGTGATGGATATCAAGCCTTCTTATAATTGTTTATTAAGAAGACCTTGGATTCACGCAGCAGGGGCAGTACCGTCCTCACTTCACCAAAAGCTCAAGCTGGTAACCGACGGAAGGTTGGTTACAATCAACGCTGAGGAGGATATTGTTGCATCTGTAACTAATGATGCCCCGTACATAGACAAGGATGAAGAGGCAATAGAATGCTCTTTCCGTTCGTTGGAATTTGTCAATGCCACATTCATTGGAGAGGGAAGTAAAATTCCTGAACCTAAATTATCGCAAACGACGAAGATGGGATTGCGTTTGACAATTGGAAAAGGAGCATTACCAGGAAAAGGGCTCGGAAAACACCTTCAAGGAGTGATCTACGCACCGTCGTTATTTGGAAAATGGGATCGTTTCGGGCTAGGGTACAAACCGGATGTGAAAGAAAAGAAGAAGGAGATAGAGCGAAAACGAGAGATAAGAAGAGCTCGACAAGCCGGGGAAGAAATCGGTTGGAGACCAATGACCTTCCTTCATATTTCAAAAACTTTCATTTCTGGCGGGCTAAGGCTTGAAGAAGCAAGAGTGGCGAGACGGGTAATGGAATTAAGCATAAATACCGTTTTCGAAGGAGCTGAAGAAAGGAATTCGCTTCAAATATGTCCATATGCGCCTAGGAGTAATTTGGACAATTGGACGGAAGAGGAGCTCCCCATAGCTTTTAGGAACATTCCAAAGTAATACTCGTTGCACCTTTGTCGTTCTATGCCCTGGAATGATATAAATCTTTTGTAAAAGGGCTTTTGAGTTTTTATCCATTATTTGAAATGAAGATACATTTTGACAACTATCTCTTTATTCTTTTCCTTTCAAATCCCAAAATAAATTAATTACACTCACACATATAAATTAATAAATCTTTCTTGAAATATATACACCCATAATCATGTCATACAGCCATTCTTTAATTTATTTTGTTCATTAGCCCATTCTCATTCTTTACAGATCTTGGGATATCAGTAATATGAGTGAAACTGACTCCGAACCTCATTTCGAACAAGATATGTGTCTTGAAGAGTCTCAGGATTTCGAAGATGATCAGGATTGTAACATATTTCCTGAATCGCAACGAATGATGGAACAGGAGGAAAAGCAAATCTTGCCCCACAAAGAGGTAGTGGAAACAGTAAGCACAGGGGATGAGGATGAAAAGAAAGAAATAAGAATCGGGACAAGCATCTCCGCAAAGGTACGAGCAGATCTTATTGAGCTACTAAGAGAATTCAAAGACGTCTTCGTCTGGTCCTACCAAGACATGCCAGGGCTAAGCACCGATATCGTAGTTCACAAGCTCCCAATAAAAGAAGAATGCAAACCCGTCCAACAAAAACTTCGCAGAATGCGACCTGATGTGTTGCTTAAAATAAAAGAAGAAGTCCGAAAATAGTTCGACGCGGGTTTTCTCCGAGTAGTTGAATATTCGGAATGGGTCGCCAATATAGTGCCTATCCCCAAGAAAGATGGTAAAGTACGTATGTGCGTAGACTACCGGGATTTGAATAGAGCCAGCCCAAAAGTTAACTTTTCGCTGCCACACATCGACACTTTGGTAGATAATACAGCAGGGCATGCCTTTTTCTCCTTTATGGATGGTTTCTCTGGATATAATCAAATAAAGATGGACCCCGAAGACATGGCGAAAACCACCTTTGTCACAATGTGGGGAACATTTTGTTATAAAGTGATGCCATTCGGACTCAAAAATGCCGGGGCAACATATCAAAGAGCCATGGTGACGTTATTTCATGACATGATGCACAAAGAAATTGAGGTTTACGTCGACGACATGATTGCAAAGTCCCGAACGGAGGAGGAACATGTGAATGTCTTAAGGAAACTGTTCATGAGATTGAGAAAGTTCCAGCTAAAATTGAACCCTGCCAAATGCACTTTTGGGGCTACGTCCGAAAAATTGTTGGGTTTTGTGGTCAGCCAAAAGGGGATCGAGATAGACCCAGACAAAGTTAAGGCCATACAAGAATTACCCCCGCCTCGTACGCAAAAGGAGGTTCGAGGTTTTCTTGGGAGACTGAATTATATCGCTCGGTTTATTTCACAACTAACAGAGAAGTGTGACCCCATATTTCGCCTTCTTAGAAAGCATAACCCAGGCGTTTGGGACGATCAGTGTCAAAGAACTTTTGATAAAGTTAAACAGTATTTGTCTGATGCTCCGGTATTAGTACCACCAAATCCCAACAAACCATTGATTTTGTACTTAACGGTTTTCGAGAATTCTATGGGATGTGTCTTGGGCCAACACGACGAGATAGGAAGGAAAGAAAGGGCCATATACTATCTCAGTAAGAAATTTACTGACTGTGAAATAAGATATTCCCCAATAGAAAAACTATGATGCGCACTGGTTTGGACTACTCGAAGGTTGCGACAATACTTGCTATACCACACGACATGGTTGATCTCAAAGTTGGATCCTCTAAAATACATGATGGAGTCAACCGCGCTGAATGGGAGAATGGCTAGATGGCAGATCCTATTGTCGGAATTTGATATCGTCTATGTGAGCCAAAAAGCAATTAAGGGAAGTGCAATCGCGGACTTCCTTGCCAGTAGGGCTTTGGAAGACTACGAGCCGATAAATTTTGACTTTCCGAATGAGGATCTAATGTATGTCGCAAATACCGAAGAAACAATCACTGAGCATTCATGGCGATTAAACTTCGATGGTGCTTCGAACGCTGTGGGTAATGGGATCGGTGCAGTTTTAGTATCACCAGAAGGAGACCATCATCCCTTCACCAGCAAGCTTGACTTTGATTGCACAAATAATATGGCAGAATATGAGGCATGTATCATGGGGATCCAAGCAGCCATAGATCGAGGGATCAAAGCTTTAGAAATCTATGGAGATTCAGCATTGGTGATCTACCAGCTCAAAGGAGAATGGGAGACCAGAGACTCCAAATTAATTGAATATAGAAATATGATCCTCGAACTGATCAAAGAATTTGACGAAGTCACATTCAAGTACCTCCCACGAGAAGAAAACCAAATGGCTGATGCTTTGGCCACCTTAGCTTCGATGATAAAAGTGAATAGGCCAGAGGATATGAAGCCCATTCAAATGAGTATTTACGAAACTCCAGCCCATTGCTGCGATGTCGAAGAAGAAGAGAAAGAAGAGCATCCTTGGTACCAGGATATTCTCCGCTATGTGAAGGATCGAAAATACCCCGAGGGAGCTACCGATAATGACAAAAGGACATTGAGAAGGCTCGCAAATGAGTACGTCCTAGACGGAGAGGTCCTGTATAAGAGAAGGAAGGATCAGGTGTTATTAAGATGTGTGGACTCAATCGAGGCTAAAAAGATCTTAGAAGAAGTCCATGAAGGGATTTGTGGAACGCACGCGAATGGATTCAAGATGGCTAGGCAGATCATGAGATTTGGGTACTACTGGTCGACCATGGAAACTGATTGTATCGATTATGCCAAGAAATGCCACAAATGCCAGATTTATGGGGACAAGATACATGTGCCTCCTTCACCCCTGCATGTCATGACATCCCCATGGCCATTTTCTATGTGGGGCATGGATGTTATTGGACCAATTTCGCCAAAGGCCTCTAATGGACATAGATTCATTTTTGTGGTTATCGACTACTTCACCAAGTGGGTAGAAGCTGCCTCTTATGCTAATGTTACGAAGTCTACAGTCAGCAAGTTCCTGAAAAAAGAAATCATATGTCGATATGGGATGCCTGAAAAGATCATATCAGACAATGCGTTAAACTTAAACAATAGCACGATATCGGAGGTTTGTGAGCAGTTTAAGATCAGACACCATAATTCGTCCCCATATCGCCCAAAGATGAATGGAGCAGTAGAAGCAGCGAATAAGAACATCAAGAAGATTATCGCAAAAATGACAGAAACCTATAAAGATTGGCATGAAAAACTACCTTTTGCCCTTCTTGCTTATAGGACTTCCATCAGAACATCTACTGGGGCAACACCGTTCTCACTTGTATATGGAATGGAGGCTGTTTTACCCATTGAGGTGGAGATTCCTTCTCTCCGAGTCTTATCAGAGCTGAATTTGGATGAAGCGGAATGGGTCCAAGCCAGATATGATCAGTTAAATTTGATCGAAGAAAAAAGATTAAAAGCTATCCGCCATGGTCAGATGTACCAAAAACGGATGATGCGCGCTTACAACAAGAAGGTTCGTCCTAGAGAATTCCATGAAGGAGACCTTGTCTTGAAGAAGATACTTCCAATACACAAAGACTCTCGAGGAAAATGGATGCCTAATTGGGAAGGGCCATACGTTGTAAAGAAAGCCTTCTCTGGAGGAGCTTTAATTTTGACTGAGATGGATGGCAAGGAGCTATACAACCCGGTGAATTCAGACTCGGTGAAGAAATATTACACATAAAAAAAAAATGGAGAGGTCAGGATGAAAACCCGTGAAAGGGCATCCCAAAACCAAAGGGGTTTTGAGTTGAAAACTTGAAAAGAGCAACTCAAATATAAAACAAAGACAACCAATTGCTCCCTCAAAAGTGGCAAAATGGAAATATTTTACATCTTGAGGCATCGACGAAGTAATTCCAAGACCTCCAGAAACATGGCAAGCGAAAAATGATCTTTGGATCAGGGAAACTTATAACTGATATCTAGGTCTAATACTTTCCTATTGGTCGTTATTTGTTCTTTGTAAATATTTGATATTATAGCCAATAAATCTCCAAATTTGATCCCATTCTTTTCCGTATTGTCCAAGTATTCTCATATTAAAATGATGGATAAAAGGTCATAAAAGGAAACTAGGGCTCACGGGTATTATTTTAGGAATTGCCTAAAAGATGCGAGATTTCTAAGCGACTGTTAGTTGAAAGAGCTAAAACCTGGAAGAAGCAATTTCAAAAGTCGAACTTGGCAAATTGAATTTAAAAGAACGTCAAGAGATGGCTCCGAAATATAAAAGACTAATCTTTGAAAATTCAAACATTAAATCATACACATTCATTCTAGGTTAAGAGCATTCTAACTCATTTACAAGCATAACATCTCAAACATATCCGGCCTACATAGAGGACCATTTAAGCATTTTCTACAGGTCTCCAAGTCATCCCCTTGAAATTGAAGTAGAGAGGATAACACGTCTTCATCTCTGAAATTGAAGTAAGAGCAACTTCATCCCTTGAAATTGAAGTAGAGAGGATAACACGGCTTCATCTCTGAAATTGAAGTAAGAGCAACATCATCCCTTGAAATTGAAGTAGAGAGGATAACACGTCTTCATCTCTGAAATTGAAGTAAGAGCAACTTCATCCCTTTGAAATTGAAGTAGAGTGGATAACATGTCTTCATCTCTGAAATTGAAGTAAGAGCAACTTCATCCCTTGAAATTGAAGTAGAGAGGATAACACGTCTTCATCTCTGAAATTGAAGTAAGAGCAACTTCATCCCTTTGAAATTGAAGTAGAGTGGATAACACGTCTTCATCTCTGAAATTGAAGTAAGAATAACATCATCCCCTTGAAATTGAAGTAGAGAGGATAACATGTCCTCATCTCTGAAATTGAAGTAAGAGCAACGTCATCCTCTTGAAATTGAAGTAAAGTTGGATAGCAAAGTCTTTATCTCCCTGAAGAGCAAAACCACGCCTCGACGCCAAACCCCACTCAGGAGGACGCAGTAAGCCAAGGGTAGATTCTATTTTTTCGCAGTCACGATGGATTGGGATAGAGCGGCAAGTCAACCATTGTCAACATGAAGTGGTCAATAAGGGAGCCGGGAGTCAGCAAAATTTGACAAAATTGGCCCTCCTTTTAATCTTTGCTCTGTTCCCGTTACACGACAACAAGCAAAGAGGGGCAGCTGTTGGAGCCCAATTTTGACCGGGCTTGGACTCTTGAGTTAAATTGATTTTAAATTTATTTAAATTTAGATTTATTTTAAATTTAAAATTAAATATTTAAATTTAATTTGAATTTAAATTTAAATAAAAATTAAAACATTAAATTTAACATTTAAAAGTCCAAATGTCCATTTACATGGCCCACGGCCCAATTACAATGGCCCAATTACAAAGGCCCAATTAAGGGCCCAATTACAATAGTCTAAATCAGAAAAATCTGATCTACCCACGTGCCTTCTACTGCTGGCCACCGGCTCCATCTGCTGACCACCAGCTCTGCCACCACCAGCTCCAACCACCACTGTTGAGGGCACCTGCAACAAGCAACAAGACAAGCATTAAATTAGAAACAGAAGATATCATCATGGGGAGATCTGGCTATAAAACCAGACTTAATTTCTGTAATAGGGGGAGGTTTTTTTTTGGAATCAACCAGAAAACCCATTTGGAAAGATCGATATAGTTACTAAATTCGGTTCTACTAAAAGTGATAATCCAACACAAGGAAAATTCATTAAAAAGAGAATATACAAGAAAAAGACTTCAAGCATTCAAAGGCTACACACTTTGCATTTAACAGACTTGTAAGTCAACAAAGCAGATTCAAAACCCAGGGCATTTAAAGCATTCAGGTAACCCCCATGCACACTTATTATTAATATCAAGTTTTCATTGCTTTATATTTATGACATACATGAATAAGCATTTAGTGCTGAGCTGCCACCATTAATACTATCTTCAGATTCACCAAATGCATTAAATGAATTAATTATAATGTTTAAATATGATAATATTACTATTAAATAATATTAATAATAAGAAACATTAAATAAAAAAAAAAGGAAACTGAGGGGTTGGGAACTCATCTGTTTCCATCCGACCGCCGTGTGTCATCGCTGCCACCGCCGGGACCGGAGCCGGAGTTCACCACCGCCACTCTCGCGTTGTCATGCGTCCGAATATCTGCAAAATAACAAACAATAAGAAACAGCTCTAAATTAAAAATCAAAAACAAGTTTTTAAAAAAAATAGGATCGGGTTTTAAACATAAAAATCGAATATATTTATAAAAAAAAAATAAAAGAAAAAAGATATTCAAATCCCAGATCTGGAAAAATCCAGATCTGGTTTGTTTAAAAGAAAGAAGTATAAAAAATATTAAAATGAAAATAAGCAACAAAGAAAAGGAGCAAAGAGAAAGAGAGAAAGTTACCAGGGGGGTGTTTGCCTTCCGACGCCGGCGACCGGACGGCCTAGGAGCGACGCGTGGCTGGAGGATTTGACAGAGGGAACGGTGGCGAACACACGGCGGGGGCGCGTGGCCCTGGACGCGCGCCGGACGACAGGCTGGGGCCTGGTCAAAGTTCGGCCGGCAGGGAGCTTTGGAGAGAAAAAAATGCAAAAAGGGGGGGGTTAAAAAAAATGAGAAAATGATTAAAAAATCTGATTTTTTTAATATTTATACAAACCCATGGGCTGATCCGACCCGACCCGACCCAGTTCAGAGGATCCGCGTGTTAACAAAAGGTCTATTTATGCAAATGGTCCTTTCGCATTTTTATTTGCTTCAATTTAGTCCTTTTCTACATTTTTAATTGTTTGCAATTTTGCCCTGTAATTTTCATTGCTTTTCAATTTAGTCCTTTGACTGTTTGACTACACCAGAGGTTGCCACGTGTCATCTTTTTAGATTATTTCTGTATTTAGTCCTTTTTATTTTTAATTTGTTTTAATTTAATCCTTAAATCGACTTTTATTTAATTACAAAATTGATCCAAAATTTTTTCAAGATTTTCAAATTGGTCCCTTGACCTCTGGATGCCTGTGGGGCTGCCACGTGTCACCTATTTTTGGTTTTATTACTTTGTAAGCCCCTAAATTGTCCAGAAATTATATTTTGACCCCAAAACTTTTCTAAAATCATATTTTAACCCCGAAACTTTTCCAAAATTATATTTTGACCCCAAAACTTTTCCAAAATTACATTTTGACCCTAAAACTTTTCCAAAATTATATTTTGACCCCAAAACTTTCAAAAATTACCATTTTACCCCCGAATCTTTTAAAATTCCGTTTTTAACCCCAATTTTACCAAAAATTACCATTTTACCCCCGAAGCTTCTAAAATTCCATTTTTAACCCCGATTACACCAAAAATTACCATTTTCCCCCCGGGTATCCATAAGTCCCATTTTTCACCCCGATTTCATTATTTATCAATATTTGCATTTGTTTGCCCCTACCTTTTATATGTTCGCATATTATCTATCTACTTATACTTCGTATCTAATTTCTATTATCAATTGCTACTCGTGTTTTAAAATATACACTTTCATTTATAAATTACTTCAAAAATCAAGGCAATGTTCGGTTCAAGCACAACTTCGAAAAATCACGCCCTAACGTGTCGGGTGTGATTTATTCGTATAATTCGTGCGAATCAAATATCCTTTTCAAGTTTTTTACGCTCGTTCACTTCGAGGCTCCGAGAATGTCGTGTCCTAACGTGTTGGTCGCGACTTTAATTCTTCGTGAAAATCGAAGTGAACGAGTATTCCTTTTAATCCTTCAAATCATGTGTTCGAGGATTGCATTTTAACCTTCATACGAAATTTTCAAGTTCTCAGAATATATATATACAAAGGACTTTCATGACGAAAACAAGGCAATATTATTTTGTGTGAAAACTTCGAAAATCGTGCCCTAACGTGCGGGGTATGATTCTCGTAATTCGTACGAAAGAAATATCCTTTTCAAAGTTTTTAACACACCCCTATCCATATCCAAATTTTTAAGTAAACGAGACAATATTCCTTCGCGTGAAAACCTCGAAAAATCATGCCTTAACGTGATAGGTATGATTTTCGTACAAACCACGCAATCGAATACTCTCTTCAAAAATTCCCTAAACGTCCTTTAATTTCGATAGTCCGAGAATGTAGTGTCCTAATGTGTTGGACACGCTTTCTGGTTCTCATAAGAGGAACGAAATACGGGGACGAGTTCCTCTAAAAAAGGGCCTCCTTTAACATCACACGAAGCTTTTCAAAATGAATACCGTATTTTAAATTTTACTCGAGCTTTTATTGTTTTCATAAAATAAGACCCGAAAATGATCATATGGTACCAATTCTGGGCGTACGAGGGTGCTAATCCTTCCTCGCGCGTAACCGACTCCCGAACCTATTTTTTTGGATTTCGTGGACCAATGTTTAACGTTTTTAAACGTTTTTGTGGTGATCCAATCGCACCCAAATAAAAGATTGGTGGCGGCTCCCTTTTTATTCCTATTTTCCAAAACTTAAAATATTTTCCGAAACTTATTCGTTTTAGAGGTGGTTTCGACAGTTACATTGATAGACTCCTATAAACCCAAGCCAACATGGTTACCCTATACACTCATACCTATATATCTCTTGAACGTACCAGAAGCAGAAACAAAACGATCCGAATTTAAGAAAAAGGACAAAGCATTAAACAAGGGTACTCGAGCAAGCTCATGAGCCGCCTTGTTAGCAGTCCGTCAAGTCCACTGGAATGACAAGTGCTGAAAGGATGCACGCAGCAAAAAGCAATGTTTAACAACTACCCAAACTCAGAACGGTTCAAACTAGTTGAATTAAGAGCCATAATCACATCATTACAGTCTGATTCAAGAACTACATTATCAAAGCCTAGGTCCTTAAGCCACGAGAGAGCCTCGCGGATAGCAAGGATTTCCACCATGCGAGGTTCATAGATACTTGGAAAGGAACCAGAAACCCCCTGCACAAAATTACCATCATGGTTCTGAAGAACGAAAGCAAAAGAAGACACACTGGGTGACATGAGTTACGACATCCAAATCACATTTCAGCAGATTTCTCCCCGGTCGAACCCAGTTAGCATTCGGAGTCTGGATCATAGCATCAGCTTGCTGCAGTCATCCAAAACCCTCACGGGCTGCTGTCCAGTCCTGCACAAAACGATCCGTAACCGAGATAACGGTATTGTACGAGGCTGATACCCCTTTTGAAAGTAAGAGATTGCGATGTAGCCATAAACTCCATGCGGCTCTCATTACACGCTGCAAACCTGAGATGCTAGACAAGTTCAGTATTGAATCGTACTTCTATTTTCTCAATCTATGAGAATTTTTATTAATGAAAGAAGAAATTATATGCCTTTGACAATGCACATGGTTATTTAATACTCAATGGGGGAGTCAAAAATTGATGACGCTCAAGACGAACAACACATTGCAGGTGAGCATGTGGTCTGCTGCAGTATTACAGTTCTTCAAAACATGTTGTATAGTTACTTCCTAATCCTTCTGTAGAAGCTTATTAATTAGCCTAACACGAAACCACTTGTTGTTGATCTTCCTTGCTGTAACAACTTAACCATCGTCATGTTATCAGATTTGAAACACACCTTTCGGTAACCATTTGCACACGCCAAGAAAAGGCCGTCAGAGGCCCAGAGCAAATACCAATACTACGAGGGTAACCCAGGATCCGGTCACCATCCACATTATGCACGCTTCAATTCACATAAAACAATTTCAAAAACAAAGATTACTATACTAGAATTCAACCCAACAAACAGATAAATAATTCAATTCAACACCTATGCATGCAAGATTGAAGCTTAGTTTCCTCCACTCCAGTGCTTAGTGGAACTCAAGGGTGAACTACCAAAACACAAGTTACTCTATGGACAGAACTCAAATAAAAACGTACCCATCTATGAATAAACTAGTTCTTACATACCTTTGCGACCTTAACTGATTGTCTTCATTACCTCTACCAAACTTACTTCCTCTACAACTGAAGCTCTCCTAAGCATGGGTCAAGGGAGTTAATAATTTAAGACTCTTTTCCAACAAAATTCAATCTAGAATTAATTAATTTAGGGGGTGAGAACTTACGGTATAAGGCTTCTGTCTCTTTTTCTTTTTGACTCTTCCTTCCCACCAATCCTCAGAGAAAACATAGCAATGTTTCTTTCCTCTTTCTTAAAACTCGATTAGAAGCAAAAAGAAAAGGGTAAAACCTTTAATTTCATGAGATCTTTAGACCTTGATCCAAGGTTGATAAATCAAGTAGGTGGGAATTAAAGTTGATCAATGGCTATAGTTGTATTCTTCCACCAACAATTAAGTTAAAGGTAATTCTAGAATTTAGCTTGTAAAAGCTTTGGATATTAGACAATAATGCAATGTAATTAAACTAAAAGGTTGGGTAAATTAGGAAGTAATTTGTATACTTTGAAAACAAAATATTCATTATAATTAAGTGCCATATATCAAAATTATACATGAATTATGGTTTAATATTCAAATTGATATATGAACTTTGATTTTTTACAATATGATACATGAATACTAATTTCAGTTCAATTTTCACAAATCATTAACACCATACTTGATGTATAGCATCAATTTAGGTTTATTTTTGCATATAAAAATATATTTAATTTATCCAACATGAAAATAATTGGATTTGTTTATTTTTCTAAATGTTTACAATTGAATCGAAATCAATGTTTTATGTGTACAATTGAAACAAATCAAAGTTCATGTATCATATGACATATTAAATCAAAGTTATGTGTGATATATATATACCTCTATGACTACTAACATTGATTGCATCCAAAATTATTGTTTAATTAATGAAATATAAATATAACTTTTTGCAGTGTTAAGTTAAACTATGTTATGATACGAGCTATTTTGACCCATTAATTTTTACAGTAGACATAGCATTTATAATTATGTTATAATTCGTCTCTTTTGTGTTATATTTTATTTGTTCAAAATATTATAAATTTATATGAAAGCATTACATGTTAATAATTTATTTTAATGGACTTTTAACATGATGATATATCTGTCGAAATCACCTCGAGAACGGGGCTTCGAAAAATCATTTCAAAGTTTGGAAAAATGGGAGTAAAAAGGGAGTCGCCACCAATCTTTTATTTCGGGTGTGATTGGATCACCACAAAACGTTTGAAAACGTTTTAAAAAGTTGGTCTTCGAAATCCAGAGAAACAGGTTCGGGAGTCGGTTACGCACGAGGAAGGATTAGCACCCTCATACGCCCAGAATTGGTACCACATGAGTATTTTCGGGTCTTATTCTTATGAAAACAATGAAAACTCGAGTCAAGTTTAAAATGCGATGTTCATTTTAAAAGGCTTTGTAGTCTCATAGCAAATTCTTTTAAGAAATTTCATCCTCGTGTTTCGAATCTCTTATGAGAACTAGAAATCGTGTCCAACACATTGGGGCACTATATTCTCGGAGTTTCAAAATTGAAGGATGTTTCGGGAAGTTTTAGAGAGGGTATTCTATCGCGTGAATCATACGAAACTCACACCCAGCACGTTAGGGCATGGTGTTTCGAGGTTTTCACACGAAAGAACATTGTTTCCCTTTTTTAGTCTTAAAATCCTTTGTAAATATATAAGATTGAAGAATATTTTAGAAAACTTTTGAAAAGGATATCCGATTTGCATGAATTACGAAAATCACACTTAACACATTAAAGCACACTTTTTCGAAGTTTTCACACAAAGGACATTGCCTCGTTTTAAAATTATTTGTGACATATGCATATAGATATATTTTGAGAATTTGAAAAATTCGTATTAAATTTAAAACGCAATCCTCAAACATATGATTTGAAGGATTAAAAAAAGATTACCCGTTTACTTCGATTTTCACGAAGAATTAAAGTCGCGACCAACACGTTAGGACACGACATTCTCGGAGCCTCGAAGTGAACAGGCGAAAAAAACTTGAAAAGGATATCCGGTTCGCGTGAATTATACGAAGAAATCACACCCGACAAGTTAGGGCATGATTTTTCGAAGTTTACGCTCGGACGGAATATTGCCTCGATTTTTAAAATAACTTGTAAATGGATGCGTAAGTTTAAAACACGAATAGCGATTAATAAGAGAAATTAAATACGAAGCAATATAATAAGCGGATAAATAATATGCGAAAATATAAAATGCAGATGCAAATAAATGCAAACATTGGTAAGGAAGAAAAAACGACGAAATCGAGGTTGAGAACGGGACCTTTGGGCACCCGGGGGCAAAATGGTAATTTTAGACTCGCGGGGGCAAAATGGTAATTTTCGGTGAAATCGAGGTTAAAAATGGAATTTTGGAAAGTTTGGGGGTAAAATAGTAATTTTTGGTTAAACGGGGTTAAAAATGGAATTTTGGAAAGTTTGGGAGTAAAATGGTAATTTTTGGTGAAATTGGGGTTAAAAAATGAAATTTTGGAAAGTTTAGGGGTAAAATGGTAATTTTTGATGAAATTGGGGTTAAAAATAGAATTTTGGAAAATTTAGGGGTAAATTGATAATTTTTGGTGAAATCGGGGTTAAAAATAGAATTTTGGAAAGTTCAGGGGTAAAATGGTAATTTTTGGACCATTCAGGGACCTATAAACAATAAAACCAAAGACTGGGTGACACGTGGCAGCCCCACAGGCATCCAGAAGTCGAAGGACGAATTTGTAAATCTTAAAAAAAATTTGGGCCAATTTTATAATTAAGCAGAAGTTGATTTGAGGATTAAATTAAAACAAATTAAAAATGACAGGGACTAGATACATAAAAAAACCAAAAAGTGGCACGTGGCAGCCTCTGGTGCAGTCAAACAGTCAAAGGACTAAATTAAAAAAGCTTAAAAGATTCTTGAGTCAATTTTGTAATTAAGCAGAAGTTGATTTGAGGATTAAATTAAAACAAATTAAAAATGATAGGGACTAGATACATAAATAAACCAAAAAGTGATACGCGGCAGCCTCTAGTGCAGTCAATCAGTCAAAGGACTAAATTAAAAACCAATTAAAATCACCGGGCAAAATTGCAAATAATCGAGAAATGTAAAAAGGACTAAATTGAAAAAATAAAAAATACGGAAGGACCAAACGCGCAAATAACTCATTTAACGAAAACACGCGGATCCTAGGTCGGTTCGGGTCGGATCGGGTCGGGTCAATGGGTTTTATATAAATAGCAATTTAGGGTTTTATTTTTATTATTTTTTCATTTTTCTTAAAATTTCATCCCCCCTTTCCCCTTTTCTCTCCCCTTTTCCTTTGGCCGGCCATGCTCCGGCCAGGCTCCGGCCTCCGACAACTGCCACACGCGTCGGCCACCGACGATCGTAGTCTGACGCGCAACACCGTCTCGTCGTCCACGCGCCCGTCGCCGGTGAGCACTCGACCGTCGCTCGGGGTGGTTCGAAGGTAAAAGTTCATCTTTTATTCTTCCCTTTTTTTTATTTTTCATTTTCCTTTTAGTTCCTTTATTTGACCAAAGAGAAACAGATCTGAAAACCCAGATCTGGAAAACTTCCAAAACAGAAAAAATTTAAAAAAGAAAGATTTCGATTCCCTTCTCTTTAGTTATTATTCCCTTTTTTAATATTCAAGTTCATTTAGTATTGATGTATTCTTCTGATTTTTGGTGTTCAAAACCATGAGGGCGATGTTCGGGGATGAAAGATCGACAATGGCGTGGAGGAGGACGTCTGGCGATTCCGGTGGTGGCGCGACCAGGGGTGTCTTTTGCCCTTTTACCTCCCTTTTATTATTAATTAATTAATATTTTAATAAATAATATATTTATTATTATTAGCATTTATTAAAATTATAACTGCCATTAATACCATGAATATTTATTAATAATATTATTAATATTAAAACGTCTTTTAATACTTATTAAATGCTTAAACATAAAACAATGAACATCCACTAAATATTAAATGCATGCATCCCTCATGTTTGGAATCTGATAAGTTACAATTTTGAGATATGAATGGCAGTAAGCATATACCAATATTTCCTGGTTGCCCTTGATGCTTGAATGACTTGGTATTTGATTAAACCTTCTTTTTACTGTCGGTCTGTTTGATATTTGGCTGAACACTATTTGGTGATTATTCAAATGTATGCTTGAAAAGAGGGTTTGTGTTGGTTTCCAGAATTGGGTTCGTCTCTGTTGATTTTCAAAGCTGGGTTTGTAACCTCTTCTACAGATTTTGACTTGGCTTTTTATAGCCAAGTTCCTCATCATTCTAATTTGTTTTTTACAACTTAAATGCTAGTCCTAATCTTTCTTTCTTTTTGCAGGTGCAAGCAGTGGCGGTGGCAACAGCAATTGGAGCAACCGGTGGTGGCAGTGCCAGAAGCAAGTTAAAGCAGTGGTGCTGATGTGGCAGCCTGCAATTGGCTGAGGTGGAGGTGGCTTGATGCCAGTGGGCAGATGGCCTTCTGTTTAGATTTAGGGTTTCTCAATTTAGTTTGGGCCACTTTGTAATTGGGCCTTTGGATTGTAATTGGGCTTTAATTTGGGCCTGTTTTGCACATTGTAAATGGACTTTGTAAATAATTTTTATTTTGGGCTTTTTAATTTTAATTTTAAAATTATTTCAAATTTAAAATAAATTTAAATTTAAAAATGAATTTAAATTTAAATTTAAAGTAAATTTAATTTTAGAAATAAATTTAAAAATCATTTTAAACTTAAATTAAAATTGATCCAAAATTCAAAGCCTGGTCAAAATTGGGCTCCAACAATATCTATTTTATGTTCATGGTATTTTTTGTCATGTTTAATTACTTTTTCATGCGTTTGTGTTGATATCTCAATCCATAAAATATTTCATATGATTTGTTATAAAAAATTCATTTTTAGGTCTAAATATAATTACTTAAAAATTTGATCATTATATTTTTATTTAATATAATTATCATAAATATTGATTAGAAACGTAATCCAATTTTTCGAAGTATAACGAGGGCATGTTCTAATTAAGGCTAAAGTCACTCGAATTTAAAGTGTAGTATTCTTTCTTATTTTTTGGGGTTTTAATAATAATAATAAAGTATTGGGGTGAAGTGGTAAAACACATTGCATTCTCAAGAAAAAACATAAATTTAAATATTAAAAAACGACACTGTTGATGAAAAGAATCACGAATCCTAAATATAAACTGTAAAATTAACCTGAATACAAAGTAATAATAATAGATTTGACTTTGAAATTATCATGAAAATGGCTGTTCAACTTCAGCTTGACATTGTTCTAAATAAGAGGCTAACCACCCTTGACGACTTACAGTATGTGAATTTATAAATACATGAAAAATGTCTTTAACAAATTTCTTTTCGCGTTATTGTGTGAAAAGATTTTTGGCATTGTCAAGCCACTGATTCTATTCTTTTCATTTCTTTTCTTTTTTGATGAGCATTTATTTAAAAGGTCAACAACTCAATTCTAACTTCCATTTGAATTCAACTTCCAGTTGGTCAAAATTAGTGCATAAATATAAATATATATTTAAATGATCTAAATCTATTGGTTCAAATTTGACTTCACAAAATAAATAATATATGTTTGGATCGTTATTATTAAAATCAAATTAATATAAAATATAATTGTAATTAACTTGATACGATTCAAAAAAAGCGAGGAGTAAATCCCAAGCCATAAAATAAGAAAAAGAATTACAAAATTCTTATGTTTATAATAGGATTAAACAAAGGGATTCTCAAATAAAAGTCTCAATGCTACAACTAGCCCATAAATTGTTAAAGCTTCCTTAAAAGCCAAACTAAGCAATAAAGTATCTCGTATTTTTCCCTCCACCTTGAGTTATCTCGCAATATCTTCTACAGCTTGACTCGCAGCAGTACCTTAACCAACTCCAGATCCAATAGAAATAAGGACATGACCTACACATGATGAAATTTAAATTTGAAATAGAAATTAAATATAATATTTAGATATAGTGTGATTATAACCTAAAACATTAAAGTTTTCAAGTCCTCATTGACTCAATTGTTGAAGAATAAAATACTCCCAATTTGGGCAAAATATTTTCCCCTAGAAATTTATTATAAGTTTGGTGTTGGTTCATAATCTTATGTTAAATGAGGATTGCCATATAATAGATATTATATCCTTGCTTAAAGCATTGCACTTAATTACAAGTGATGGAAGAAGAAATTTGTATATAAATACAAATGGTTTGAGTGAATGATTTGTTTGATTTTAGTGCAGAGATGATGCTAAAACGCGTTGACCCTTTCATTTACAACCTCGTCTCTCAAAGGCAGGGGCTCCTATTTCTCTACTCATTCTATGTTTTACATTTAGGTATTAAGACAAGGTTGCTTCACGGGTCTTGTCATTTGGATAGCAGAATTTTTGTTTGTTTTAAGGTTTTATTTTGGTCTCTCTCGCCCGGTTTGAAAATTTGATTTATTGTTATATTTCAAAAATATTTATGCTAATTTAATATATTTTTATAACTAAAATACAATTAATATTTTATAAGATAAATATGTTTAAATTTTTTTTAAACTTAAATTCATTTAATGAATGGAATAATACAATCAGAGAAAAAAATAACAAATATTTGTCGTAGATGGTGAAAGACAAGTTCCATCAACACAATAAAAATTTTAGCCTCAGCGTCAATAGAACATTATGACACATTGATAATTGAATTTGTTACAACTCAAGCACGACATATCTGGAGTGATCATAAGCACTTAATACGATAAGGAAATCAGCTTCGGATTGTCCAAAACGACGAGCAAAAATCGACAAAAGAATAGAGCATCCACCAAACTAAAAAGGACGACAACAAAAATCTCTAAAATCACTTGTAAAACTAATATTACATGCATAAGCAAGACTAAAAAACGTACTACAAGAGCAGGCAAAAACTTGTAAAACTGAAGACTTATTAAAAAATGAAAAACAAACAAAAAATATATAAAACTTTAGACAACATGGGTCCAAATCGACCCGTGAAATAATTTATTATTCTGAAATACAATCAAAATAGGAACAAATTAAGAAGTTGACAAAGAGTCATCCACTTTTCAAGAAAAACTATTGGTGATCAATGGAGTTTTAACAAACGTTAGACACCATCATCTGTCTACCACAACTTGTGAAAACATCAAAGATACCCACAAAATATATCTGCAAATTGAAAAGAGAGAAATATGTGTAGTGAATGAGAAGAAAAAAGAAAGAAAGGGTTGATGGGAGAGGAAAAAGGCGAGCAATAGCCAACCTAGAGATTAACACCTTGGCTGAGCAAAACAAAAGATAAAAAACAAATTGCTTAGAGAAAAAAAAAAGAGAAAAACTTTTAGGGTTTTTCTTATTTCATTTTAACCATGTTTAAATCTTAAATGTGTTGTTTCAGATAGAATTCAATTCTATCCTTAAACAAATATGAACATTGTAAAATTAGCAACCTAATCCAAAAATTATTCTTCTATTAAGAAATAAATCCCTCTATTAACTATATTATTTTTAACAATTAAAAAACTATATTATTTGAAGTAATTAAACAAATATAATTTCCTAACCATAGGTCAAAGGTCCATTAAATTATCAAAGTTCATCGGCTAAAAATAATATTGGTGCCCATTTTTTTATTATAGTTTGGACAGCCCTTATGGCCAATCAATGGTAATATGAATAAGATCCATCCACCAAACATTTAATTTGATAAATGGGAAATAAAGTTTATTATAATAACTGAGATTTCAAACTCTATATAATAAAACCTTGAGAAATCATGTATTTTAAAATAATACAATGTTTTTGTTTAGGGTAAATAATGCAACTTTTAGCTGGAGATACGTTACGTTATATTTATAAAATCTTATAAATTAAGAAACACATTGACGCCTTGAATTTTTTATAATGACGCCAAGGTTTTTTAAACTTCATTTAATTAACCTAAGTTTGATTGGAAGTATAAAAGAAATAAGTGAAAAGAATCAAAAGATTAAAAAAAATAGCATATTCATCATTAGTAAAAATTAGCCCCTTTTTTTTTAAGTAAGGATGTGTTTGTAAGTAAAAGTAATTTTGTCTTATTAAAAGTTTTGAAAACTTTTAAGTTAGTTTTTGTTTTTTGTTTTTTCTTTTGTTCAATAGTGATGTCAATTTTTGCACGGGTTATGATTTTCTTTTTTTCTTTCTCATCAATTTCTTTTTACTCATTTATTTTACGTGTTTTTTTTCTCTTTTTAATTTGTAATTTTTTTTTAATGTCTTTATTGTTTTTACAAGTGATGGACGGATGACGATGTTTGTCGTAGTTGAAATTTCATCTGTCACTAGTATTTTCTCTTGAAAAATGGGTGGCTCTTCATTAACTTTTTAATCTATTTATATTTTGAGAGTATTTTGGAATAATAAATGATTTCATGAGTCGATTTGGACTCGTGTTGTCTTAAGTTTTATATGTTTTTTTTGTTTTTTTTTCATTGTTTAATAAAGTCTTCACTTTTATAAGTTTTTATCTTCTCTTGTAGTACTTTTTTGTTTGTCTTACATATGTATGTAATCTTGTTTTTGCAAGTGGTTTTAGGGATGATTTTGTTATCTTCCTCTCTAGATTAGTAGATGCTCGATTCTTTTGCTGATTTTTACTTGTCGCTTTGGACCATCCAAGACTGATTTCCTTATCGTTTTAATTAAGTGCTTGCATTCACTCCGAATATGTCGTATTTGTAATAGAATCAATTGTCAATCTGCCATAATATTGATTTGATGCTGAGGTTGAAGCTTTTGTTGTGTTAATGGAGTTTATCCTTCACCTCCTACGAGTGTTTGTTGTTTTTCCCTCATATTATATGATTCCATTTATAGAATGAATTAATGAATTCTCTTTTTAAAAAATTTAGAATTTTTTTAATGGCAAAAGGTGTACTACTAAAAAATAGGAAGAAATTAAAATTTTGAGTCGTTGGTAGAAAAAAATGCCAAAGAAACATGTGTGTGTTTTTAAGAACTTATTGTGTATAAGAAAAAGTGGAAACATTTTCTGATTCGTCAAAAACTATTTAAGTTATAAGAACTCCATCCCAGTTTTAAGGTATACTAGAATATCTATGGCATGCATATCTACGAATTTAGAATATTGGAGTGTGTTTGAAAAATAACATAAAATAAATAATAAAATAAATGATTTGAAATAAATTAATAATAACACATACAATATGTAAGATATTAAAATGGAAAAAAATTAGATTAAATTATGAGTAAAACGAAATTTAAACACATAAATACATCAGATTAAGAATACTAAATGAGTGCAATTATTTATTATGGTGTTGTCATCAATCTTTAGTTGATATCGAGTTAACTTGTGATATCAACTCAATCAAGAACATTATTAATACTAAAAATACTATCACACAGTATGCACGTGGAAACTACATACTTACAACACAGAAGTGTGTTTAAATATAACATATAATAAATAATGAACTGTACGGTTTGAAACTAATTAATAATAATACATGAAATATATACTATATTAAAATGAAAAGAGATGGAATTGTGAGTAAAATGAAATTTAAACACATAAATACATTATATTAAAAATACTAAATGCACTACAATTGTTTATCATCAATCTTGAGTTAGTGTCGAGTTGACTTGTGACACCATCTCATTCAACAATATTATTAATATACAACATATACAATTGATAAAGGTAATAAAGTATGCATAATACAATTTAAAATTTAAAATTTATAATAAAATAAAACTTTGATTCCTTAGTAACATTAATGTTTTATTGATTTAAATCACACATGATCAAATCTCATTTTAGTCAAATTTTTTATCTTTATTTTTTAAAATAAAAAAAATTAAAGTACCGTCCAACAATATAACTTAATTTAATTATAATTAACTGAGATGATACCCTATTAACAACTTATGATATCAATTTAATCAATAATTAAGATTTTCATCAAATTTTTTCAGCAGTTGGCCGACTTTTATATGTTCTTATCTTCTTTTGTTAACATAATATAAACTCTTAATCGGCAAGTTAACTGAAAATTTTCTATATATACAACTAAATTTTGATCAAGTTGAAGCTTTGCTATCGACATCTAAGAAGTAGCTTAGATATATATAGAAATATAAAGAGGCAAAAAGGTCAAAATGGCATATGGGAAAGAGTCTGAATCCGTGTTAAGTAAGCGTATTGACCGGGAACTTGACAACGAAAACAAAGGCCACAACTAGACCACCACCACCACCAGCAACCGTTGAATCTTTGATCCTTCCTTGAAACCTCACCGCCCAAGAAACCATGGCTACCTATCCACTCAACTTTGACTGTTAACCCCATGTGATGTCCTCTCTCTCTCTCTCTCTCTCTTTACCCTAAACTCAACCTTCAAATATATAAAAATAATGGCGGTATTGGCCGCAATTTTAGCTCTCTCTCTTTCATTTCAAAATCATTTTTTCTTTGTCTAAATTCTGATTTCTTGAACGTTGAAGTTGATTTCTTCACTTTTTTTTAATATATAGAGAAAAAAAGGAATAATACTCTTTGGAAGTGTGGTTGGGGTATTGACATTTGTGTTTGCCTGTGTAAGAATTGATAGATGACCACTAAGCATAGTTGAATTTTGTTTGAAAGCCAACTGTGTTTTGATTGTATTATAAGAAGGGGAAGGTTCTTCATATGAGAAATATATATATAAATTGAGATAAAAGAAGAGTTAAAGGCAAGCTTTTCTTTATCCTCCCAAATTAACAATGGAGGTTTTGATGATGAAAATGCCTACAACAGATGCCGATATTGCTCAATCCATTGCCTGCTATCAAGAAGATTGCAGTCCAGAAGCTAAGAAGGTATAGACTATATATATTCAGTGATCCTTATTTAACTGGTCTGCTTTGTTCTTATATATATGAGAATTGGGTGTCAATTTCTCACAATCAGGGTCTAGTTTCTGGTTCCTGAAATTTGAAAGGTTTATGAATTATGATAAAAGTTGCTAATGGATTCTTTCTTCAATTCTTTATGTATTAGACTGAAAATAGAAGAAAACTACATGAAAATGCTGATTTGAATTCATCATCACCTAGCCATGAAGACTTGGTGGATAGCAAGGAGGTAGATATTTGCATTAAATGCTCGTTGACCTCTCTCATACATGTAGCTGACACTTTTTTTATTTATTTATTTTATAAAATTTTGCAAAATTTGGTGTTTAGATCTATTAAAGTTAATAACAAAAGTGTTGGGTAGTTGCAGTGAGCAGTTAATATGGATTTGTACATTAAATCAATCATACATTCTGGTTTAATTAACGATTATATATACTTATATGGATTAGGGGGATGAACTTGAATCTGCCAAAGCTGAGATGGGTGAGGTGATGGAAGAAAATGAAAGATTAAAGAAGATGTTGGAGAAGATCCAGGAGAATTACAAGTCTCTTCAATTAAGCTTCTTTGAAATCCTTCAACAAGGAGCTGTCAAGAAATCGAAATGTTCATCAATTTCTTCCGATCATAATGATGAACCAGTTGTCGTAGAACCTGAACTTGTTTCACTTTCCCTCGGAAGAACTACTCCAATGGAGTCTGTAAAGGATGAGAAAACAACAAGCTCAATCAAAAGTAAAGATGACCCAGAGATCGAAGCCGGTTTAACTCTTGGATTGGACTCTAAATTTCAATTGTCAAGCCCTCAAAAGAGTTTAGAAGATCAAGTGAAGGAAGATGATGGTGCTGCAGAAACATGGCCTCCGAACAAGATTCAAAAGACAACAAGCAGAAATGGAGATGAAGATCAACAAAACCATGTTAAGAGAGCTAGGGTTTCTGTGAGAGCTAGATGTGATGCACCAACTGTTAGCATTGCAATACTTGTAAAAAGCTTTCAATCATTTTTGTTTCTTTTTGATGATTGAGTATAATTCATTACTTCCATTACAGATGAACGATGGATGCCAATGGAGGAAATATGGGCAGAAAATTGCAAAAGGAAATCCATGCCCCAGAGCTTACTATCGTTGCACAGTTGCACCAGGTTGTCCGGTTAGAAAGCAGGTAAAGAATTCTTCTTCGACCGAAACTAGACCTTTTCGGATGAAAATTAGGTTTAAGGGATAAAACTTGGTGATATATTTGTAGGTGCAAAGATGTGCTGAGGATATGTCAATCTTAATTACAACTTATGAAGGGAATCACAATCACCCACTTCCAGTTTCAGCCACTGCAATGGCCTCCACCACCTCAGCAGCCGCTTCCATGATGTTATCTGGCTCTTCAACATCTCAACCAGGGCTCAATGGATTAAACTTCAGCCACCATGATATTTCCACAACAAGACAGTTCTATTTACCCAACTCAACCTCATCATCTTTGTCCCCAACAGTTACTCTAGACCTTACCTCTTCCCGTTCTCCTTCATCTTCATCTAATTATTTCAACAGCTTCCCTTCAAGTTTTCCCAGATTTCCTCCAACAAGCCTCAACTTTTCTTCATCAGAATCCAACATTTTGCCTGCAGGTTGGGGCAATGGTTATCCTGGTTATGGTGCAGTTCCATATTATCAAACTCAGCCTGGTAACTTAATCCTTGGAAAAGAGTCCCAAAACCAGATTTACCAGTCTTTCCCAGGAAATAATCAGCAACGGGGAGCTTCTGAACAGTCTTTGACAGAAACCTTAACGAAGGTAATCACATCAGATCCAAGCTTCAGATCAGTAATAGCTGCTGCAATTTCATCTATGGTTTGTAACAGTGCAAAATCTGGAGACCAAACTGATCAAAAAGCTGAGCATTTTGGTCAGAAATTGATGCAGGCCATAGTTGCTCAAAATGAGAAAGGTCAATCATCATGTTCATCAGGCAACTTCAATGGATTGGCATCTTCAAGTTCTCAAACAGGAAGTTCATTACTTCAGTCTTCTTTGCCTTTCTCCATTTTAAACAGTGCCTTTAAACCAGCTTCTGATGATAAAGAACTCAAGAATTAATTTTTTTGGGGAAAAAAATTGGGCCTTTGAGATTGTTATACATACTGATTTTGCAAATAATAATCAATTACGAAGAATGTTGTCATGTATTATAATTGGGTAGTTTCATCCATTTCTCCTAACTCTTTATTACAATTTCATTTTAGTCTTTAATCTTTGAATTTTTTTATATCAATTAAGATCTAGTTTTTTAATGGTTCAATATGGACTTTCTCTCAACTAATTTCCATGTTGTTAATTGCATGATTAATTGAATTTTAATTAGATTAATATTATTATTGTAACAATCAAGACAACACGAATTTAATCATGTTTAGTTCTATAAAAAAAATATGTTAGTTTTAATGTCTTTAATATTTGAATTTGGTAGATAATAGTTTCAATGTTCCACTTACATGTGGACCGACATAGTTTTAAAGTCAAATAAAAAAATATAATTTTACACGGATTCAACTTATGCGGTATGATTTCCTTATATTATCTTTATGTTTTGTTTTTTTGACAAGTAATGAAATTCGAATCACATAATTTTAACATACAAAAAAAAATTAATGAGTGAAAATAGTTATAAACCGAAGGTAAATGTTAATAAAAGAAATCCAAATTTCATAATCATTTTATAGTTAAAAGGTCAAGATTAAAAACTTTAATGAAAGAAAAAAAAAATCCTAACTCATGCAGTCAGTTGAAATAAGCTACATGCAATAAATTATATTTAAAATAATAATATTTTAAAACTCGTATATTGATATGATAGTTACAATTTTTACATGAAAAATTCTTTTAAAACAAAGGGAAAAAATTATAGAACTTAAAAGTCCACCGAAAATTCAAAAGTATTTTTACAATATTTCAAAACAAAACAATAACAAAAGTATATAATTCCAACAAAGGCTAATTTTAAATAAACTTAAAGAATACCACAAAAAATGAGTTGAGTTGAAAACAAAAAACCCAAAACTACAATATATACATGGAAAATCCTACCATACACAATTAAAATCCTTGAGTCTACTAAACATTTTTCAAAAATCAACTTAAACGAATATTAAATTGAAGAGTTAATCAAAATTTCACTTGGTGAAGAGAGGTGTGTTTTTTCATTTTGACTTGCGACAGTAACATTAAAAATAAAAAATAAAAAATAAACAACTGAATCTAACTTTCTGCTACCCCAAAAGATATACAAGTATATAGGGCACACACATACCTAGGCGTTGGGCCTCCCACGTAGTGGACCCATGTGGTCTACGCTCAACAGTATTTTATCGAGAGAAAAGAGTAGAGAGATGTCCATTATTTCATCAACAAAATTAAATAATTATAAAGAAATGCCAGTTTTGTTTATTAAATGCTTTAGTGTATTACAATTTATCTTGTCAAGGTGGATCAAGCGACACACAAGGTAAAGAGTGAGTTCCCAGCAATGAAGCCTGGATCGGAAAGTCCAACTCTAACTTTTTATCCACGGCCTAAATAAATGCATCCATTGCTAACTGACACCGGTGGCCCTTGTTTTATATGACCACAAGATTTCTCCAGTCATAGCGTTCATGGCATATATTGGTCCTTGTCTAAATGTTGAACCACCAATTACGACTCCGTTAGCCACGATCACAGGGCCATTGGCTGTACCATTGATAGGATCAGCTGTTAACCAAAGGACGCGACCACTTTTAGAATCCATCACCACCCACCCACCGGCTGTTGTGACCTCCGTAGATGGTTGTAAGGTGAAGTTCTTGCAGTCAGAGTTAGCAATGTTGGTGTAGACCCTCTTTTCATCTGTAGCGGCTCCCCATGCTCCTCCACCTGTGAGGCCACCAAGTCCAGCTTCCTACGTTCCAAATTACCAGTTAAACTATGATAGTGTATATCCATCAAGGTTTTATCATCCAAAAATTGAAACTACTTATGCTACAAGAGGTCTCCCCTAGGACGTAGGTCTTTTGTTTGAGCCAAAAGAAGCACACCACAAGACCTATGGGTAGGAGAGCGTACTTTCAATCTTAGTATTTTGAGACAGACGACTTGAAAGTTGGTTGTTACAATGTAAAGGTAATGAATTAATTATTTTCATAATATAAACATTGAAGATATCTTACAGTGGACCATATAAGGTTGCCTCTGTCACGGTCCAAAGCCCAAGTAAATCCACTTTTCTGAACAGCGATAGCAAGATCCCGCTTAATTCCATCAACATATGTGGTTAGCATCATAGGTGCTTGTTAAGAAATGACTTACATGCAGCATTAGCAAGAAACAAGCAGCAGCAACAAGGAGCAAAGTTTCAGCAGCAGCATGGAAGCATTTAGAGTCAAATTAGTTGTTGTAACTTTATTTTGTAACTAGTTAACTAAGTTAGTTTAAATGTAACTTTGTTGTTTTTAAGGATTAGTCAGTAGTAGCTGATTTAGTAGGTTTTAGGTTGTCATTTTTACTGATTTTACAACTTGGATACTAGCACAAGCAATGTTTTGTTTTCTCTAATGTATTGTATCTACTTATGTATGTGTAAGTTTACCAAAAATGTGACGAGAATTATCATATCATTTTTACAAGTTTTTGATCTTATCTTCCTCCTTTTTTCTCGGTAATTTTTTCACTCAAAAAAACTTTATTTCTTTTGCAAGTCTCTAAGGCTTTATGCTCAAGACATTGCAGAGCTTGCTGAAACTGTTCATAACTCTAACAAGTGGTATCTAGAGCTTGTTTCTTAGAGGACCTTTCTTCTTTGTCAGTCTCGAAAACTCCATGTCTTTTTCTGGTTACTCTCTAACACCACTATCATAGTTTAATGGTGTGAACTACCACATTTGGGTAGTAAAAATGAAGACTTACCTGCAAGCACTTGACTTGTGGGAGGTTATCAATGCTGATGTTGAACCACCACCCTTGAGAGCTAACCCCACAGTAACTCAAATCAGGCAACACTCTATTGATAGGGCCAAGAAATACAAGGCAATGTCTTGCCTTCAAAACAGTGTGTCAGACTTGATTTTCACAAGGATCATGGCCTGTGAGACTCCAAAACAGGCTTGGGACAAGCTAAAAGAAGAGTTTCAAGGCACTAAAAAGACAAAGCAACAACAGCTGATCAACTTAAGGAGGGATTTTGAAAACTTGAAGATGAAGGAGACCGAGACAATCAAGGAATACTCAGACAGGATTATAGCAGTTGTCAACAGCATAAGACTTCTTGGGGAAGAATTCAGTGAAAGCAGGATAGTGGAGAAAGTTTTAGCTACTCTACCTAAGAGATATGAGGCTAAGATATCTTTTCTAGAAGACTCAAGGGACTTGTCAAGGACTTGTCAAAGATTACCTTGACAAAGTTGATTAATGCCTTCTATGCATAAGAATAGAGAAGAGCTAGCAGACAAGAGGAGCATTATGAAGGAGCATTTCAGGCTAAGGGCAAAACATCTTTGAGCTTTTTCAACAACAATGGGAAGAAGCCATGGACTGACAACAAACAAAAGTCCAAAAGGAATGGTGCCAAAAAGAAATTCCCTTCATGCTCTCATTGTAAAAAGACCATTCATTTAGAGACTTATTGCTGGTACAGGCCTAATGTGCAGTGCAAGAGTTGCAAGAAGATGGGACATGCTGAGAAAGTTTGCAAGAACAAGATTCAGCAAAAGGAATAACAACCACAGTAGCCTAACACTCAAGCTCAGGTGGCTGATGACACTGATGCTCAGGAGGAGCAAGTGTTTGCAGTATCTTGCTCAGCAATCAGGAGAAAAATGACCAAAGGTTGGTTGCTAGATAGTGGTTGTACAAACCACATGACATCTAATGTTGCTATCTTCAAGAGGTTAGACAGAAGCTTCAGTACAAGAGTCAAAGTGGGAAATGGACAATACATTAAGGTAGAAAGAAGAAGAGATGTGCTGATTGACACTCCATCGGGTACCAAACTTATTTCCAATGTACTTTTGGTGCTTGAAATTGATAAAAATCTACATAGCATTGCTCAGTTAGTAGAGAAAGGGTATTATGTGGTTTTTAAGAACAAAAGGTGCCTAGTTAGTGATCCAAGTGGATCCATGCTCATGTCAGTAACTATGTCTGATAGAAGTTTTGTTGTTGACTATGAAGAATCAGATACATCTTACAAAATTGTTTTAGATTAAACAAAGTTATGGCATAAAAGGATGGGCCATGTCAACTATAAATCCTTAGCTCAGTTATCTAAGGAAGACTTGGTTCAAAATTTTGTAAAGATAGTTGAGCATCAAGATGTTTGTGATGTGTGTCAGATAGGAAAACAAGCAAGGCTCCCCTTTCTAGCCAACAAGGCTTGGAGAGCCTCTGGAAAACTACAGCTGGTTCATACTGATGTCTGTGGTCCTATGAAGACTGAATCCTTGAATGGCAGCAGATATTTTATTCTTTTCATTGATTATTTCTCCAGGTTTTGTTGGGTTTATTTTCTCAAGCAAAAGTTAGAGGTTGCTTCAGTTTTTTGGAAGTTCAAGACTGCAGCTGAAAATTATTCAGGTTACAAGTTAAAGACTTTGAGGTCAAATAATTTTTGATCAGTTTTAGCTCTTTTGTGATGATTCAAGGGTTGCACACCAGTTCACTAACATCTATACATCTCAACAAAATGGTGTTAGTGAAAGAAAAAATAAAACTCTCATGGACATGGCCAAATGTCTGATGTTTGAAAGAAGTCTACCAAGGAACTTCTAGGCTGAAGCAGTCAACACTACTGTGTACCTTCAAAATAGGCTACCAACAAAAGACTTGTTTGAAAAGACATCATTTGAGGTTTGGTTTGGTTACAAACCATCAATAGCTCATCTGAAGATTTTTGGTTACATTTGTTATGCACATGTGAGTAGGGATGTTGTGTTTGATGAAAAATCATCATGGAACCAGAATAAGTGAAAACTTGAAGATGTATCTGAAGACTTTGTACCAGTTCAAAATGAAACTGTTCAAGTTGATCAGGAGCTGGATTTTGATGATGAACCAGTCAGGGGAACAAGGCTACTCAGTGAAGTGTATGAATGAGCTGATCTGGCTGATGTTGAGCCAATCAGTTTTGAAGAAGCTGATGCACAACAGGGTTGGAAAGAAGCTATGGCTGTTGAAATGTCAATGATTAACAAGACCCAAACTTGGGAATTAGTTGCAAGACCTGGCCATAAGAAAATAATTAGAGTAAAATGGGTTTAGAGCCAAGCACAATGCTGATAGTGTAACATCCGCGTTATTGAACAGGAGTTGGAACAATAATAGTGTAACATCTGCGTGCTTGAATCGGATTTGGAACAGTAATAGAGTACAATTGAGAATTAGAATATATGGTTGAATTTAGAAAGGTTTGGAGAAATTAAGGATGTATTAGTAAAAGGTGAGAAAATAAGAAGGATTAAATAGTAATTTATCCAAATTGAATTATGAGTCATCATGGGAATTAGATTGATTAAGGAGGGCAAAAGAATAATTTGGTGGAAGATATTTTTGGAGGCAAAGTTTTGGGCCAAAGTGTAAAGTTGGAAGGCCTAGGGACTAAAAGTGTAATTTTACCATTATTATTAAAGAGAGATATTTTTTAAGAAAAGTCTAGAGAAATTGAGAGATGAATAAAATGGTAATTTAGAATATTTTATATTTTTAAAATGAGTAATGATTGAAGAAATGACTTAAGTGTAGAAGTGATGAAAGGTCTAAGGACCTAAGGAGAATTAGAACATTTTTTGGTAAGTTGAGATATTCTATCAGAAATGTCTGGAGAATTAAAGAAGGGATGATTTTATATCATCCATTTCCTCTTTGCTTTTGCCGTAATTACCCTAATATCCACCCATTTCCTCTTTTCATTTTCTTTATCACTTCTTCACCATTTCTTCTTATATTTCTAAGGCATCCAAGCTTCAATCTTCCATTTTTCTTAGGAATTTCTTTAAGAAAATCATAAGATTAAGCTATTAACTACTTTAATTTCATGAGAAAATCCATATTTGAGGTGTTAAGAAGCAAGAGCTCAAGTTGGTAATTTGGAATTTTCAAGTGTCAAGGTAAGTAATGGAGAGATTAGCATGTCATACATGTTTAATTCATGTTTTGGTATGAAAATATTAGTTCTGAAATTTTTAGCTTACATGTAATTATATGTGTTTTGTATGAAATTGAAGAGAAAGAAAAGAAGGAGAAGGACTCAATTGAAGAGAAAGGAAAAGGGAAGATCAAAGAGGGAAAGGAAGCTTTCTACAAGAATTGTAAGTACTACAAGTATTAAAAGGTTTAGTATTAATTAAGTTAAAGTGTTTATAATTTTAATATATATGATTAATCATGATGAAAATAAGATGTTTAATTATAAGTATGATAATTATGTGTGATTGAATGAAATTTAGTATAAAGAAGCATGAGAAAGGAATTAATCTCATTGAAACAGTTTGGACAGAACAGAGGACTAACTTCAAAAATTCACCAAAAATTGTATAAAAAGAGTTAAGAGTTGAAATAAATATTTAATTAAATCTTATTGATTGTATTTTCATATGGAAGACAAAGTGAAAGAAAAGGAGTTGTATATTTCGATATATACTAGTTTTTGTGTAACAAGGTCAGAATGGATTCGAGTTCCCCTATTCTAACTTTGAAAAATCATAGAAAAATGTAGAAAAATTATTAGAGACTGAAATTTATATGGTTTAATCCTTAATGAGTATATTTTCAAAATAAATAGACGAGACTAAAAGATAAATAATTTTTAGTAAAGAAAGGTCGAAACTGTTAGACAGTAGAGAAGGGGTAAATTGAAAGAATTTACTGTACAAAATGGCTAAATTAAAAATTCTGAAATTTTTATGGTAAAAATATATTTGAGTCTAGTTTCAAGAACATTAAGTGGTTATTAATTTCGAATTCTGTAGTTCAAGATATAAATAATTTAGTGATTGTGATGCAAGTGGACAGTTTTGAAAATTAATGTGAAAATAAGAGTAAAGAGGTATATGATTTTATATATGTGATGAACCATGTATATGTGAAATATTATATGTTTAATTATAAATATTGATTATATGATAAAATGGTGATATTGTGAAAGCCATTGAGGAAATAAATGTGAGAAATACGTGATTATGTATATGTGATGAAAAATGTATATATGATGTATGAGTTGTGAATGATTTGTGATCAAAATTGAAAGTGAAAGTGAAAGTGAAAGTGAAAGTGAAAGTGATATGAATTGTAAATTGAAAATCCCTATTAACTAGTCGGGCTGAGTCGGATATAGTTGGCATGCCATAGGATTGGAAGAGTTCAGGGATACATCAACCTTGAGTCGATGAGACACTGGGTGTCATTATTTTACTTCGGATAGATTCGATGAGGTACTGGGTACCACTTTACTTCGGCTAGGCCGATGAGACACTGGGTGTCACTTTTTTGCTTCGAACTATCCGATGAGGCACTGGGTGCTATTCTGGTGTGTTCGGTTGGATCCGTGTATCCGCCAAGGTCCGAGTCTTATTAATAGGGTAAATAATGAAAAAAAAAATGTGCAAAATCTACCATTGAGGTAAATTGGAATATGAAAATGAATGTGTGTTATAGTGTCATTAAGGTAAGTTAAATGTTACATGCAAGAAAGGTTAGAAATTTTATACGCATGAGTATTTAAATGTTTGATAAAATTAAGCAATAAATAAATAATCGTCTATTATGCTTGTAGTGCTTACTAAGCCTTCACCGGCTTAACGCATTTGTTTTAACGCGTAGGTACAAAGTTACAAGGAGTAAAGTTGAGTTCAGGGACCTCTCATCACATCACATCATCCTTTGGAGAATTCCAAATATAGGCATTTGTTTTAAAGGAAATGGCATGTACAATAGTACTTGTATGAGTCCCTAATGAGTAGGAAAAATGTTATCTCGAACGTTATGAATTATGAAATGAAATAATTAGTATACAATATTTTGACTCGAATGGTCTTAAAAGATATCGGTTTTTAAAGAAAATTTTCTGTTATTCGACTTTCTATACCGTACTGTAATGTAATGCTTCTATATTGGGTTTATACGTATAAACCGAGTATAGGGGTGTTACAGATAGTAGCTTAAACAAGTTGAAAGCAAGACTGGTTGTCAAGGGTTTTAGTCAGAGGTATGGTGTTGATTATTTTGAAACATTTGCACCTGTGGTAGGGCTTGACACAATCAAGCTCTTGCTTGCTTTAACAGCTCAGAAGGAATGGAAAATACATCAACTTGATGTTAAGTCTACCTTCTTCAATGGATTCCTCAATGAACAACCAGAAAGGTTCAAAGTGGCTGGTGAAGAAACTAAAGTCTACAAGCTGAAAAAGGCCTTGTATGGCTTGAAACAAGCACCAAGAGCCTGGTATGACAGAATTGACTATTATCTGCCAAGTTTAGATTTTGAAAGGAGCCTTAGTGAACCAACATTGTATGTGAAGAAATCTAAAGAGGAGACACTTGTAATTGTTTCAGTATATGTGGATGATCTCCTAGTGATTGGTGGAAATGAAGAGATGCTGACAGATTTCAAGAAGAAGATGGAGAGCATGTTTGAAATGTCAGATTTAGGTGAAATGTCCTATTTTCTTGATATGGAAATATCTCAAACTCAGCAAGGTATTTTCATAAGCTAGAAGGCATTTGCCTTGAAAATTCTAAACAAATTTGGCATGGAAAGTTGCAAAGCTGCAAGCACACCAATTGCCATTGGTGAAAAACTTTCCAGGCAAGGTGACTATGAAAAGGTGGATGAGTCTGGTTATAGAAGTTTAGTGGGATGTTTGCTTTATCTAACTACTTCAAGACCGGATATAATGTTTGCAGTCAGCCTTTTGTCAAGATTTATGCATCGCTGCAACGTAACACACTTCCAAGCTGCAAAGAGGGTTCTAAGGTCAATAAAAGAGACTCTTAGCTTTGGGGTCAAATTTGCTAAAACTGAGAACATGCAGCTTGTTGGTTTTACAGATAGTGATTGGACAGGTTCTATTGATGACATGAAGAGCACCTCAGGGTACTTGTTCACTCTAGGGTCTGCAATTTTCTGCTGGAGTTCAAATAAGCAATCTATTGTGGCACAATCTATAGCTAAAGTCGAATATGTTGCAGCTGCTGCAGCTGTCAGTCAAGCAATTTGGCTAAGGAAACTTATGGTAGATTTAAACCAGCACCAAGGAGAGGCAATAGAGATCAATTGTGACAACCAAATTACTGTTGCAATTGCAAAGAATCCAGTGTTTCATGGTAAAACAAAACACTTCAAGATCAAATTTCACTTTGTGAGAGAAGCAGAACAATCCCATGAGATTAAACTGATTCATTGCAATTCTGAAAATCAGTTAGCTAATATTTTAACTAAGCCCTTTAGTACAGCAAGATTTATCAGTTTAAGAGCCAAATTAGGTGTGTGCAGCATGAAAGCCAAGGAAAAGTGTTAGGAAATAACTTACATGCAGCATTAGCAAGAAACAAGCAGCAGCAACAAAGAGCAAAGTTTTAGCACTAGCATGGAAGCATTTAGAGTCAAATTAGTTGTTGTAACTTTATTTTGTAACTAGTTAACTAAGTTAGTTTAAATGTAACTTTGTTGTTTTTTAAGGATTAGTCAGCTAAGTAGCTGATTTAGTAGGTTTTAGGTTGTCATTTTTATTGATTTTACAGCTTGGATACTAGCACAAGCAATGTTTTGTTTTCTCCAATGTATTGGATCTACTTATGTATGTGTAAGTTTACCAAAAATGTGATGAGAATTATCAGATCATTTTTACAAGTGTTTGATCTTAGCTTCCTCCTTTTTTCTCTGCAATTTTTTCACTCAAAAAATCTTTGTTTCTTCTGCAAGTCTCTAAGGCTTTATGCTCAAGACATTGCAGAGCTTTGCTGAAACTGTCCATAACTCCAACAGTGCTGCCGCAAAATCAGCACCGAGGTTGGGACCAGGAGAACACCTAGAGTTGGACACATTGTTGCTTGCAAAAAACCAAACATCATAACCCCCTAATTGATTGGACCACTTGATCTTTCCGGTATCCAAATCAAGAGCTATAATCGAATCTGAGTGATTTTCAGGCTCCACACATTCATCAGTAGTAGGCATATTTGTTCGATTGTTTTGTCTCTCCTTACATGTCTCTTATGTTTTTAGGTGCTGAGTAGAGGTTCCCAGTGGCAAAATAGTATAGACATGGTTCCGGTTGATATCAATTGATGGGCTGCTTCCCCAAACGGCTGGTCCGGCATACTCCCCACGGTGGCCAAAATTGTCAGGCAACATATATGTTCGCCACAAGATTTTTCCAGTTGGGGCATTTAGTTTAACAAAGCTTCCTCGGAAGATACAACATTGCTCAATGCTGACGGTCTCCTCGTTTGAAGATGTGCCTGAGTCAATTTGAATTGAAACCGATCAGTCTGCCATATTTGCCTATGTACATGACAGAATCTAATTAGACAGTGCTCAAACAACAAATGGTTAATCGCGTTTCTCTTTTAATTGCTATAAATTCTGTGATTTCAGTTGCCTAACTAACCTTTCTTCTTTTCAGAAACCAAACCTACCTAACATCAACCATAGCTTTCAACGAGTGATTGCAATCATATAGGTAGGGCAGGAGGCTTTTGGTTTTGGTTTGTCGTGACTTCAACATGATTTTTTTAATATTTTTAACTGCAACAACATAAGCTGGTCCTCCCAATCCAAAGACAAGCATATCATGTGCAATCACAGGAGTTGATCTCGAAACTGTTATATTAGGGTCGAAATCGAATATAGCCCCTGTTGAATTAAGGCCAGTGAGGTGTTGCAATTTTTTCTTCCAAAGAAGACCTCCATTGGATGCTTTGACAGCATAAATGTATCCATCCCAGCTCGGGAAATAAAGGGTTCCTTCAAATATTGCAGGTGTTGTAGAAATATCTCGACCTGCATTAAACTTCCACTTCAATTGCTGTTCCAGGGCTTATCTTGGTTCCCTTGTCTAAAAATCTCCTGTTTAGCAGATTTCCACCATGGTTTAGCAAGTCCTGAACATCATCCATTGTTACCTCTAACATAAGTATTTCACTATTTATATTTCTCCAACTCAAGTGTGAGTGCAAGTTAATAATGTAACAAATGCTTTATATGTACATGTGCTTGTTTGTTTTATACAAAAACGAGGAAGAGACTAACATTTGAAGCAGCAGCTGTGGAGGCCAGTAGAGAAAGAAGGCACAAGGACCGAACGAGCTCCATTGCAAGTAGAATTTTTGTGTTAATTCCTCTAAATTATGGTACTGTTAACCAAATTATTACCTTTTTTTTTTTTATCTCTATTAGACTCCATTAATTGTTATGTTGACAATATGTCGATATATGTCCTAAAAATAATTTTTATATTTTTAAAGATTTTGTTGAAGTTTTTTTTTTAAATAATGTTTTCCATGTATCCTAATTTTTTTAAAAATTTTTTATATTATTATTTTTTAGAATTATAAAAATACAGATTCAAAATATATTTAGACAAATAGTTGTTCAAATTAATTTAATAATATAATTTTTTTTAAATTCTAGGTATTTTAGATTTTTTATATTTTTATATTTTTATATTTTAAATATTTATATTTTTAGTTTAGAAACACTTGCCACATATAGTAATTTTCTAAAAAAATATTTTTATTTTTTTATTTTTTGAAAATTTTAAATATATATAATTATTAGAAATACACTTTCAGAATGAACTTATACAAAAAAGTTACCCAAATTCGTCATGCATGTGAAATAAAAAATTAAAAGAAACCTTAAATTTTGAAATTTTTAATATTTTTAAAGTTTTTAAATTTTTTTTTTTAATTTTTAAAACGCATGTCAACATTCTATAAGCTGTCAACCGCTTTCGCAAGATACCTAAAAAGTTACCAATTTAGTTAACTATTTTCAAATTCAATTAGCACTGAAATCCAAAAAAAAACATCAACTAACTAAAATTAAAAGGTAAAATATAAATTAACCCTCTTTTATTTCATAAAGAAAATGTTAAATTATGAACCTAACAAGTGATTCTAGTGAAAAAAAGGATATTATTCATTCTAAAGGTCTCGGATTCAAGTGTCTGTATATACAAAGTATGTGCATTTTGTCAAAGGATTAAGAAAATATGAACAAGTACTACCATGTAATCATGCCAGTATATTAATATATATATATATATATATTAAATTATGACTTTGGAACTTCGTTAGGAACATTAATTTAATCCATTTAATTAAAATTAATTGCACTTTCTCATACGAGATTTAATTATTTGGTATAATTTCTAATTCCACAAGTCAACGAAAATTTACCTTTACAACTT
This sequence comes from Gossypioides kirkii, assembly GCA_005610355.1. Lineage (NCBI taxonomy): Eukaryota > Viridiplantae > Streptophyta > Magnoliopsida > Malvales > Malvaceae > Gossypioides > Gossypioides kirkii. Next base: position 48,580,249 of record CP032248.1, read on the forward strand.
GCATTCAAAGTGATGGGCTATGTACTGCCTCTATCCTGTCCTTGCAAGTCAACTAGTGGAATTGAAAAGGCATAATACCAAAATTAGTCATTAATGCTTGGGAATTTGGTCATTTTGGTTTTTATGATTTTTTTTACTTATTTTCATACATAATTTTTTTGGTCAAATTGATCATTTTTTAATGGTCATGCTGATGTGATCGTTAAGGGATTAACGGTACTGACGTGATAACTTTTTTCCACGAGGACACTGCTACACATGCACCTGTTGACGTGGCATATAAGATAAAATTTGCCACGTCAAAAAAAAATTAAAGTGAAAAACATAAATTAAATTTTTAAAAAAATGGTAAAAAAAATTTGGGTAAAAAATTAAATTTCATCTTCTCCCATCTACTCAAACAACTAGGTTTTTGAAATACCCAAATGAAATATGAAAAAAAAATTGGAACCCTAAATGGAGAACAAGAACAAAAAATGAGAAAGAACAAGAACAAGAAAGGTTTGAAACAAAAGAACAAGAACAAGAAAGGTCTTAAACAAAAGAACAAAAAGAAGAGAGGTTTTTTTAATGGATTTTTCAAAGTTTTTTTTTTACAGGCTTGGATGTTGAAAGTCTATTCATTGTGAAAACTGCAAAAGGAAAGTGGAAATGACTCTAAGAAAAATCGAGGGTAATGTTTTGAAACAATCCCATATCCTTATTTTAGCATGATTTTGTTCATATTTTCAATGAAAGTTTAGTAAAGAATTTCTCACCCATGGTTTTCTTTTGTGTTTTTGTTTGAACTTTTAATCATTAAAATCTTGTTGTTTGTGAGATTATCTCATAAGGGTTTTCTTTTTTCAATTAATCTCATTCATTCATCAAAGTTTTCTCTTTTTCTTTCTCAACATATTTTTTGGTGGTAATTTTTTTTTTCTATCAAATTTCTCTGTTGTTCATCTTTCAACTGCGAATTTTGATTTATTTTTCTTCGTGATTTTGTAGGTGTTTACGAGGCTTATGCTGATTTGAAACAAGAAAAAGCCATAGTAAAAGCCAACTTGCACGTAAATGTTGAAACTCTGATCAAGAAACTAGTGAAGAAAGGGAGACATGCTGGCCTGAAAAAGCTGAATCAAAAGAGAAAAAACAAGGGAAATCCAAGAACAAAGATAAACAAGGTGGCCAAGCAAATGGTGAAGAAGCTAATAATGGTAACCATGGAGGTGGTAAACAGAAAGAACCTAATCAACAAGAAGAAGATTTCTTGTTCTTGTTCTCGATTTAGGGTTCTAATCTTATTTTTTTCTAGATTTCATTCAGGTATTTCAAAAACCAAGTTGTTTGAGCAGATGAGGAAGAAGATGAAATTTAATTTTTTTACCTCAAAATTTTTTTTACCCTTTTTTTAATTTAATTTATGTCTTTCACTTTAATTTTTTTGCTGACGTGGCAAATTTTGTCTTATATGTCACGTCAGCAGGTGCATGTGTGGCAGTGTCCACGTGGAAAAAAGTTGTCACGTCAACGTCGTTAGTCCCTTAATGGCCACGTCAGCATGACCGTTAAAAAATGATTAATTTGACAAAAAAAAAGTTAGGTATGAAAGTGAGAAAAAAAAACCATAAGAACCAAAATGATCAAACATCCAAATATTAGGGACTAATTTTGTGATTATGCCAATTTCAAAACCCTATGTGATTTTTGAGTTTTATTTTGTGGGAATGGAGAGATTTGAGAGACTATTTTTATGTGTGCTGTAAGGAATTATGTTGCGTATGTTTTATGCATCATTGAGTGCTTAGTTAATAGTTTGAGGAGAGCTCATACTAAATGTAATATGGTAATGCTATAATTATTCGAGGATTAGAGTAGATTTAACTTAAATCATTATTTAGATTGTGAATTTTGTAGTAATTTTTTTTTTTTGAACAAGGCCTGTAGAGGTAGGTGGTGCATTGAACTATAATACCAATTTGATTGTGTGTGTTTTTTCTCGTGATTATTCTTTTCTTCATATTATTGTACCATGGCATATTCTCATATAGGTTAACATAGCTCATTATCACAACTTACAACCGTAAATACTTATAATTGGTATCATAACTAATCACCTAATGTAATTGGTGTATTTTTCTAGTTGGTAATTATCAATGGAGCCTATGAAGGAAGACAATTTGATTATACGTCTACCACTCTTATATGGATTAAAAAGTTCGAATTATATGGATTAAAAAGTTTCAATTATATTGATTGAAAAGTTCGAATGAGAACTATTAAAATAATAGATTAAAAAACTTGAAAAGTTATGTTGACTAGATGATAGCTCCCGCTTAAGTAAATGGCACACAAACTCCAAAACCAAAAATTGATTGGAATGCTGAAAAAATAAGATCGAAAACTTTAATTTAAAAACATTGTATGTCATCTTCAATGGAGTAGATTCAAAGGAATTCAAAAGGACTTTTAGGTGTCTCTTAGAGCTAGTCTATGCTTGGAACATTCTTCAAATCACCCACAAAAGAACTCTTGAGTTTTGCTTATACCCAACATATCAACGTTCAACTCTATTATTGTTTTGAACTCAAATTTTCAATACATCAAAGTACATGAGTTATGATGTATAGTCAATCAACTTACTCAAGATTGAGATAAGTCACAATATGATCATCACAAGTTTAATTCATAAACAAATTCATTGCAATACTTATACGAGTTTGTTGGCTACTATTGTGAGTAGATTAAGAACTTGAATTAATTAACAAGGTAATTACCATGAAATTGAGTCCTCATTTTAAGTATTTTATTAAGAGGACGGAGTACAGAGATGTCCATTATTTCACCAGCAAATTTAAAAAACATACAAGGAAATAGTAGATTCTTTGAAGATTAAATGCCTTATATTATTGAAATTTCTCTTTCCGAGGTGGATCAAGCAACGCAAAAGGCAAAGAGTGAGTTCCCAGCAGTGAATTCTGGAATGGAGAGTCCAATACTAACCTTGTATCCATGGCCTATGTAGATGCATCCATTCCTAACTGACGCGCCACCATATATGGTGTCCCCTGTTTCATAAGACCACAATATTTCTCCACTTTTGGCATTCATGGCAAATATTGGTCCTTGTCTAAATGTCGAGCCACCAATTAGGACCCCGTTAGCCACGGTCACAGGGCCACTGGCTGTACCATTACTAGGGTCGGCTGTTGACCAAAGGATGCGGCCATTTTTAAAATTCATAGCCACCCATCCGCCAGCAGTGGTGACCTTTGTGAATGGCTGCAAGGTGAAATTCTTGCGACCAGAGTTGGCAATGTTGTTGTAGACCCTCTTTTCATTTCATCAGTGGCAGCTCCCCACGTTCCTCCTCCTGCGAGGCCACCAGGTCCAGCTTCCTACATTCCAAATTACCAGTTAAGCATGGATGCAATGTAAGAAATGAGTTTGAAGACGTCTCCCCTACCTATACTATACCCCCTCAAGGCTTTGTCATCTAACTAAACCGATCGGTACTTAGAGGAACAATACTTCCTATCTTGGTATCTTGACAGAGAGATCCCGAAAGTTGGTTGTTACAATGTAAAGATAATGAATTAATTGTTTTCATAATATGAAAATTTAAGATATCTTACGGTGGACCATATAAGGTTGCCATTGTCACGGTCCAAAGCCCAAGCAAATCCACTTTTCTGAACAGCAACAACAAGATCTCTCGTAACTCCATTGACATATGTTGTTAGCATCATTGGTGCTTCTCCAAAATCCCCATCAAGGTTGGGACCAGGAGGACACCTTGGGTTGGGCATATTGTTGCATGCAAAAAACCAAACATCATAGCCCCCTAACTGGTTGAACCACTTGATCTTTCCAGTGTCCAAATCAAGAGCTAGAATCGAAACTGAGTGGTTTTCAGGCTCCACACATTCATCAGTAGAAGGCGGATCTGTTCGATTGTTTTGTCTCTCCTGACAGTCTCTTACATTTTTAGGTGCAGAGTAGAGGTTCCCTGTGCCAATATAGACATGGTTCCGGTGGATATCGATTGACGGGCTACTTCCCCAAATAGCTGCTGCAGCGTACTCCCCACGCTGGCCGAAATTGTCAGGCAACATATAGGTTCGCCACAAGATTTTTCCAGTTGGGGCATTTAGTTTAACAAAGCTTCCTCGGAAGATACAACATTGTTCAATGCTGACAGTCACCTCGCTTGAAGACGTGCCAACATAGTAATGCCTGAGTCAATTTGAATTGAAACCAATCAGTCTGCCACATTGCCTATTACATGACGGAATCTAGTTATACAGTGCTCAAACGACAAATGGTTAATTTTGTTCTATTTAAATTGCTATAAATTTTATTATTTGAGTTGCCTAACTATTTTCTTTCAAAAACCAAACCTATATATCTGACATCTGCCATAGCTTTCAACTAGTAATGGCAGTCATAGGCAGCGCAAGGGGCTTTTGGTTTGTCTCCACTTCAACTTGATTTTTATGTATGTATGCTTGAATACGCTTCCAACTTGATTTTATTAATTAATTTTAAAGCGCAGTCTGACCTCGAGAAAAATGGTTTTTCTACGCTTAGAAATTTTACAAGATTAAAGCAAAATCATATTGTAAAATCTAATAAAAATTAAGATATTTTATTTAAAATAGTGCTAAAATAAAGAGTTGAGTATTTTAATGAATATAATCCTCACGAGACCCTGATATTTTAATGAAAATTAATTTCTCCAAAAAAAAACTAAAATTGAATCAAGTTGAAACCTTTAGTTAGTTGAGGAGCATAAGAAGATGATATATAGCAGAAAAAGACTGACCCATTGTAATAAGTTCCTGACATGGTGATAATAGCTTTGGGGTGTTTATTGAGCTGGGTTAACCGGACAAGTTCCCCCATTGGATCGTTTAACTGCAACAACATAAGCTGGTCCACTCATTCCAAAGATGAGCAAATCATGTGCAATCGCCGGAGTTGTTCTTGGCACAGTTATATTCGGGTCCACATTGGATATAGCCCCTGTTGAATTAAGGCCAGTGAGCTGTTGCAATTTTTTCTTCCAAACAAGACCTCCGTTAGATGCTTTGACAGCATAAATGTATCCATCCCAGCTTGGGAAATAAAGGGTTCCATCAAATATTGCAGGTGTTGCAGAAATATCTTGACCTGCATTAAATTTCCACTTCAATCGTAGTCTTGAAGCTGTTTCAGGGTTTATCATGGTTTCCTTGTCTGCAAATCTCCTGTCTAGCAGATTTCCACCATGGTTTAGCCAATCCTGAACATCATCATTGTTACCTCTAACATAAGTCTTTCACTATTTATATTTCTCCAACTCAAGTGTTATCCGACATAAATATTTCATGTATTTGCAATTTATATCTATACTTGTATAGTGGATGCATCATAGAATGTAACAAATGCTTTATATGTACATGTGCTTGTTTGTTTTATACAAAAATGAGGAAGAGACCTACATTTGAAGCACCAGTAGTGGAGGCCAGTAGAGATAGAAGGCACAAGGGGAGAACGATTTCCATTTTCTCTAAATCATGTAACTGTTATTTTTGTCATACACCTTTCTCTTACCTAGAGCTGATCATGGGTCGGGTCAGATTTAGATTGAGTTTCAACAAATTTTTTGGCCCCATTGCTAGGTCCAAGTCCGGCATGGCTTGAAAAATGGGTCTAAAATTTTGTCCAAACTCAACCCGAATTATATAAGTCAAGCCCGAGTCTAACCTGACCCGATCCATATTAATTTTTTTAAATTATTTTATTATATACAATAAATTTAAAAATATATAATATATCAAATAAACTTAAAAACATTAAAACAAACATTAAAAAATAAACAAATTTAAAATACATTAAAAATTCTTTATATTAAGATAGTTGCAAATAAAGTAATAGAAAAATTAACAATAAAACATAAGTTCTATAATATTCAAATAATATTAAAAAATAGCGAAACAATAGTAAAAATGCATAAAAATAACAAACAAATAACCAAAACAGCAGCAAAAATAACAATAAAACAACAATAAAAACAACAAAAATAGCAACAAAAATAATAGTAAAAACAACAACAAAAATAACAACATCAAAACAGTAAAAAAAAGCATCAAAACAACAACCAAAACAGTAAAAAATCAAAAAAGTAAAAAAATAATACCAAAACAGGAAAAATAGCAACCAAAACAGGAAAAATAGCAACCAAAATAGTAAAAAAAACAGCACCAAAATAATAATATAATTTTTTTATTAAAAATGGCTAACTTATTACGGTCAGGTCAGGCCGGGCTCAGGCCAAAAAACTCTTATCCGATGCCCGACCCGTTTAAAAAATGGGCCTCACTTTTTGCCCAAACCCATTTTTCGGACCTATATTTTTGTCTAAACCCTCTTATTTTCGGGCTAGCTTTCGGGTCGGGTCGGGTGGCCCGACCCATAATCAGGTCTACTCTGACCTTGCAAACAATTATATTTATTATTTATTACTTTATCTTGTTGAGGGTGATAATTCCTTTCAAATAAATTTTCAAAGTGTTGTTTCTTGCTTCAATAATGGTCGATATAACCTTCAAGTTATATGAGATTTTATCTTTCGTCTTTACCAAGAATCAACATGTCATGAGCACTTTGGTTAATATAAGGACAAGTGGAGACAAGACCACCTACTAAGGGGACATGAGTGTCTCACCCATTGGCATCCATGTATGACTCAATTCTTCAATGCGTTCATCCTCTATGAACCAAGTTGCTCACAGCATGTTAATTCTCGACGAAAGCGTAAGGCAAAACCTCGGCATAACTCGAGAACAACATTGACCATTACTTGAAGGTCCAGCTAATTACCGAATGGACAACTTCAAAGACTTTAGATATTAGGATAGGAACATTAATTAAATCAATTTAATTAAAATTGGACCTTCTTATTGGAGATTTATATTTGGCCTAATGCCTAATTCCACAAGTCAACGAAAGTTTTTCTCTAATACTTTAATTCAAGATGGTGGGCTGTGATTTGGGTTAATTATAAAAATAGTTATTTAACTATTATTATATTTTTATTTGTTATTAACGTTATCGAAATTTTATATTTTAATCACTCCTCCGTTAAATTATTAGCAGTGGCCTTTTTTTATTAGTAATATAACAAATTTAACTCTACAATACAAATTTCATCAGCTTAGTCTTAATGTTCAACTTTACACATTCGATCAATTTAGTCTTGATTGTTAAAAATTAAAAAAATAAAAAAATTATTTAAAAGTTCATTTGTAATGCCCAAAATATAGGGAGTTAGATGGAATGAATAACTAAGAAAAAAGCCTTGGTTTAGGTGGTAAGGAGCTTAGTATACTTACTAGAGGATCACGTTTCACTTTTTCCATTTTTCCTCTTTTATTTTTCAGCAACAAATTCAAGTTAGTATATATACTAAACGTGGTATAAGGTAATTATTAATGCGCTGGTTGGTTTAGTGGAAAGGCCTTTGCATATTCCTTCCTTGTTACAAGTAGGAGTGAGTAAAACTCGATTCGAATTGAAAAATTTAAAAAAAAATTCGAATTTCGAATTATTCGAATCGAGTTATTCGAGTTAAACGAATCGAGTTGAATTTTTTTTTCGAATTTTGAGTTCGAATCGAATTCAATTTTCGAATTCGAATTATTCGAATAAACTGAATAAAACTAGATTATCTTTAATTTTAAATTTATATTACCTAAACTCAATACTCAGACCCAATTTACTATACTCATTTTCCTCAAAACCCAAATCATTTATCTTACCCAATTTTTTTCCCTAATATTTAAAACCCATCAACAAACTAAACCCAAATATTTTTAAACCCAAATATAATTTCATTATTCAAAAACACTCATCAACTAAACCCAAATATTTTTAAACTCAAATATAATTTTATTCTTAAATAACACTCATAAACAACTCTTTTTCGTATCTAAATTTATTGTTTCTTTTTGTTTATTATTATTATGGTTAGGTGTACTTATTTAGTTCTTATTTGGAAAATAAATTGAAGATATTAACTTTGTAAGCCAAAAATCTATTTTTTCTTCCTAAAAAAAACCCCTAAATTAAAACCCTCAAAAAAAAAAGCTTAAGTTATTCTACAATGGTTTTGTGTTATTATTGTTCATTTATTTGACTTTTGTTGTGTTGTTTTTATTTTTTGTTTTGTTGTTTGGAATGGTATTGTCGTGTAGGTTTTTACTGTATTTTGGACTTTTGCTTATGTTTTTTATAATCTTGTTGTGTTATTGTTGTTACTTGGATTTATGTTGTTTACTTGAACTTTTGCTTTTTTTTTATTATAATCTTGTTGTGTTGTCATTGTTTACTTGAATTTTTTCACTTATTTATTTCAATTTTTTGTTGTATAGTCATGTTTAAAAACTTTAAATAAAAATATATTTTTTAAAAATTATATAAAATTAAACAACACCAAATTAATTTTTTCAATTTAACTCGAACAAATATATTCGATTCGAATTCTATCTCACTCGACTCGATTCGTAAAAATTTTAAATCGAGTTAGGATGATGAAATAGGATTCGAAAACTCGATTAACTCGAAAATTTTTCATTCGATTCAATCGAATGCTCACCTCTAGTCACAAGTTCTATCCACGCAACTCTCCCATTTTCGGCAATGAGGAAAATTTGCCAAAACTACCCTTAAAATTTTGAGACCCCAACTATTAAATCCCTTTCCCTAATTACATAAGAATTTTTACTTCTTTTTCCAACCCTAAATTGAATTTCTTTAATTCCCCCTTTAAAAACATATTTTTCTTTTAGTCCCTCTTTTCTTTCCATAAAAATTCTATTATCTTTTGCTGGAAATTGAACTCTTGAAAACCCAAATCAAAATCTATTCTCACTCGAACCCATTTCTTCATCAATCGAAGAATTAACCCATTATAATCTTTCAATTTCCATATAGATTGGTATGAATTCATGTTTCCAATCACGTAGAACCCTAGAAATTACCCTACATGAGATACACAACCAATGTGGCAGGTTGTGTTGTTCACGAATTAGCCTAGGGTTTGTAGAGGCACATGGTCGTGTGGTCCACACGCTCATGTGAGAGATCGGTTGGCCCTAATCCTACACATGATCACCATCGGTTTGCTTGGGGAAAGACACACCTTTCACCGAGAGTCCAATCGACATTCCTCATGTTGATTATGATTTGTTTCACATAAATCAGGTCCTTCAAACGACATTTACACATGAATTAATGGTTGATTTCAAGATGTGTCAAGATTATTGAAAGATTTGGCAAGAACTAAAAAGGATTGATTAATCAAGCGAAAGATCTTCACGGAATAACGATGTTACGGAATTATGAGTTCTACTTATTGAAACGAATGTACTTACCGAACTTTGATGAAAATATGGATGCTATTGATGGCAATTTTGACAACTGATAAAGAAACGAGTAAACGGGGAATGCTTTTGATTCAGAAAAACAAAAATATTTTTCAACAATAGAATAAAAATATGATGTAAAGAAAGGAAAGAAAAGAAAGAGGTGAAGAAATAGAGAGAAGAAGGTCAAATTCTAATAGGAATTGAAAAAGGGGGAAAGTGAAGACCAATTAGGAAATAAATTGGTTAAATAGTTAAGGTTTGCAAACCCTAAGGGTGGCATGGGCAATTTACCCTAAAAATTTCGATTGAAAAAATAAAAATGCATTTGAGGAAAGAGTGGCTTAAACTTAGAAACACAAGGGAGGGAAAGCTTAGTTCTTAACCATTAGGCTTAAAGCCTATTTCTTGTTAAGTTTTATCCCTGATCAAATATATTTTAGATGTAGCTTTTATTTTAGGTTGCTGAAAATAAAAGGAAAAGAAATGGGGGAGTGGAGTTCAAACCTAATACTTCTAGGAAGGAGAACTATCACTTAACCATTAGCTTAGAGATCATTTCTTGTCTATTCATTACAATTAACCCCTTATATTTTAGGGCGTGACAGCGTAATATTGTAGGTTAAATTTATTGATTTTTTAGAATTATGACCAAATTGATAGAATATGTAAAATGTTAAGAGTTAAATTTGCTATTATACCAATCAAAAAACTGCCACATCAGCATTCTATCTTGTAACCAAAGACATTTAACAATCGAGTGACTAAAATTGACAACTTATCTAATAGGAGTTACTAAAACATATTTTTGAAACGGGTGACCAAAATAGGAATGTGGGTAAACTCGATGACTAAATAGGGAGTTTACCCAAAAAAACATATAATGCTTAATTGAATTTAAACCTTTTGGTTGATTTGAAATCCTTTAATGTTTTTTTTTAAAATAATATAACTTGTTTTAAATATGAAATAATATTTTAATAATTTCTTAATCTAGATGGTGTTTAGATGACTAGTAACACTAACTCAGTAAAAGGTTTAAATAATAGTTATATAATTCCTTTTGCTTTATATTTTTCTCTTTCTTTTTCCTCTCATCTTGGACTTCTTTTACAAGCATGAGCATTTCAGGCTTCATGGTTTTGATCAAAGTTTTCAAAATCGGGACTAATGGTCGAATTGGTTAGGTCACTAATTCTCGATTTCATTGGTTTGTCTAGTTCGATAAAAAATTTATTAAAAATTTATAAAAATGAAAATATTTAAAAAATAAAGAAAATTGGTTCAACTGAATTTTTAGCTTGATTCAACCAATCTATATTAATCTCTAATGTCTTAACCTCGGGAGGGTGAATTTCAAGCATTGATGGCATTACTAAATATTATAAAGGAAGAAGAAAAGAAAAAAAAAGAGAGAGAGAGAGAGTAAAAGAAAAGTTAAAATAAAAGAATTTGAAAAATATATATTTTTAAAGCTTATATATAACATAATAATCTATTATTGTTTGAAGTTTTTTAATGGATATAATATTTTGATGTAAAATGAGTAGTGAAAAAATAATTTAGACACAATTTGTGATAAAAAAAAAATTATGTACCAACTTTAGCAAAAATTATAGTTTATGTAATAACTTGTGGGTACTGATTTTTTAAATATAATTAAAGAGTTGGACTAACAGAAGTATAACTTAGAAAAAAGAAAGTAGTTTAAGTACCATACCAATATGAGAAAAAACGTAAAATTTAAGTAGTAATTTATAGGTTAAGCCAAACTTAAACAAAAAGTTATGGTAAATAAATTTCACTATCTTCATATAATTTAAGCAGTCAGACATTATAAAGGAAGAAAAATGAAAAATAAAAAGAGATTAAAAAATTATTTTTTAAAAGTTTATATGACGTGGAAGTCTATTATTGATTGAAATTTTTTATCGGATATAATATTTTTATATAAAAATACTTGTAACTAGACCTATTCAAATGTTGAGCTATCTACACAAGTACGAAGGTCCGGTCGAAATTTTGGAGAGTTTAAGAAAAAATATTAGGCCTGAGAAAAAAATTGGTCCCTAAACTATACCATTTTTTACATCTTGATCCCTAAACTTTTTTTTGATCACAAGTGGTACCTAAACTTTTTTTCCCTAGGTTGGTACTTCCATTAGTCAAACTATTAATCTATTATTGAAAAAGGTTTAACCCATAGATTGGTACTTAAATTATATTTTTTTTTCATTTTAGTACTTAAATATTTTTTTATCACAAGTGATACCTAAATTATTATTCTATTACCCATTTTACACAAAAATATTATATATTTAAAAGAAATTCCGACCAATAATAATTTTTCACTTATAAAATATTTATTTACTTCTTTTATTTTTTTACATTGTTTCTCCCGTTTTATTTTTTCTATTCTTTTTCTTTCTTCTTTTGCAATGTATTGCAATACTAGTAATGCTCGAAATTCGTTCTTCTGAGGTTGAGATGCTGACGATTAATTATGTTTTTCAAATTTCATCGCATGCTTGATCGACGAGAAGATATCAAAAAAGTTATTTCATCGACTAAAACCAATGTTTTCATAATCAAATTGGAGATAGGTGTTGAATTGATTGACTTGCAAATCAATACAGGTTGATTGAACCAAGCTAAAAAAAAATAAGTGAACCGAATTTCTTTATTTTTTGTTGATTTTTTATTTTTGTAAATTTTAATAATTTATGGGATCAAACTAGAAGAACTGATCAAACTAAGAATTAGTGGCTTGAACGGTTCTGCCATCGATCCTGTTCTAAAGAAAGAAAATTAATATATATATATATATATATATGAAAGAGAAAATAATATTTTGTCTTTTTTTTATCCCATGTCAATTTTTAATTGATCATCTTTTTTTATATAAAAATAGATTTAATAGTTTAACTAACCATTGAAGTACCAACTTAGAGAAAAAAAATAGTTTAGTCCACTTGTAACCAAAAAAAAATGTTTAAGTATTAAAATGGAAAAAATGCATACTTTATGTACCAATTTATGGGTTAAGTGTTTTTTTTTAAATGGGCTTAACAGTTTAACTAACAGGGGTACTAACTTGAGAAAAAAATAGTTTAAGTAACACTTATGATCAAAAACAGTTTAGGTACCAAGATGGGAAAAATATTGTAATTTAGGTATCAATTTGTGAGTTAAGCCTAAAAAAATGTCAAGATGATTATATATATATATAATTTAAATAAATAAAAATATATAAAATTATTAAATATGAAATTAAAAAGAATATAAATATTTTTTTTAAAATTAAAAATTAATATGGGTAATCTAAAATAAGCTTGGATTAACCCTTCACAAATATGGATGGACTTAGACAAAATTTTAAGCCTATATTTCAGGTCTAACCAAGTTTGGCTAAGTATAAAATACGTAAATATCATTTTTAAGTCCGATTCGATCTATGAACACCTCTACTTGTGTTAAAAAAAGTTCAAGTATCAACTTAAAAAAATATATAGTTTAGATACTAATTTATTGGTTAAGTTTCTTTTTAAAAATATACCTAACGATTTGATTAACTATTAGAGTAATGAAAATACTAACTTGAAAAAATATTTAAATGACACTTATCATTAAAAAAAAAGTAAATACGAAGATGCAAAAATGATATAATTTAAGTTGTAATTTAGAGGTTAAGACAAAATTACATAAATAAACATCACTATCTTGGTATAATTAAAAGAGAACCAAGCCAGTTATGGCTAAAATAGGGCCCTTCACACCCATTGAAGCTTTTAGGTCACACAAAAGGCAAAAAGTGAGGTTCCAGAAGAATAAGTTGGAATGAAAGACCCTATATTAACCTTATATCCATTACCAACATAAACGCATCCATTGCTCACCGACATTCCACCATAAACAGTTGCTCCAGTCTCATATGACCACAAAATGCTCCCATTTTTAGCATCAATGGCATATATAGGTCCTTTAGTATATGTTGAACCAGCAAAAAGTACACCATTTGCTATGGTGACAGGACCAGCAACTCTGGTATTGGTCGGATCCACTATCGACCATAGGATTTCACCGCTTTTAGCATCCATTGCCACCCATCCACTACCATTCGTAATTGTTTGGGACGGTATCAAAGTAAAATTCTTGTATAGCGAGTTGACTGAGTTGGAGTAGACCCTCTTCTTATCCGTAGCCGCGCCCCAATTGCCTCCTCCTCCTGGACCACCGGGTCCGACCTCCTATACATCCAGAGTGAAGGTTTTAAAGGAAAACGATGGATAGAAAAGGATACAATGAAGACAAACTTACACTAGCCCAAACAAGGTCACCATTATCTCGATTTAGAGCCCAAGCAAATCCACTTTTTTGAACAGCAACGACAATATCTCGTTTAGTTCCATTGACATCGATACTTAGCATCATCGGGGCCGCTCCGAAATCGGCATCAGAGTTTGGACCAGGTGGACAATTCGGGGGGGGAGGATTATTGCAGGCTAAGAACCAGAGATCATATCCCCCTAGCTGACGATACCATTTGATAGCACCAGTTTCCAAATCAAAAGCTAGGATTGAATTTGAGTGGTTTTCTGGCTCAATGCACTTGTCTGGATTAGTCGGCACTGTTTGATTATTCTCAGCTTCTTGACATTGGCGTACTCGAAGAGGGGCTGAATACAGGTTCCCGGTGGCAACATAGACATGGTTTCGAGTTGTATCGATAGATGGACTACTTCCCCAGATGGCTGCTCCCGCATATTCCCCCTTTTGACCGAAATTATCAGGTAGAGTAAAGGTTTGCCATATGACTTTGCCGGACCGGACGTCTAATTTGGCAAGGCTACTGCGGAATGTGCAGCATTGCTCTATGCTAAAGCTTTCTTCTTCTGAAGATGTGCCCACGTAAAAATACCTGCAATATTTCTAAGATGTAAATTGCCTATGCTTTTTTAATCTATTCATTATCTCTATTCCACGATCCCCAGTGGATAGTTTTTTAGGATTTGTTTTTCTGAGTTTTTGGAAAATAATATCTTTAAACTGATATCAAGACATGCATAAAACACAAATATAGAATCTGAATATTTGAAAGAAAAATCAAAATGGGAACAAAACAAACTAACCCTTTATAGTAAGTTCCAGACATAGTGATGATACCAGCGGGATGGTCATCAAGCTGGGTTGACCAAACAAGCTCACCAGTTAATCTTTTGACAGCAATAACAATGGCAGGGCCAACGATTCCAATGATGAGCAAATCATCTGCAATTGTTGGCGTTGCTCTTGAAACTGTCCAGTTAACACCCACGAGAAAACCAGTGGCATTAAGCCCAGTTAACTCCTCCAAGTTTTTCTCCCAAACAAGGGATCCATCACAAGCTTTAACAGCATAGATGTTCCCGTTCCAGCACGGAAAATAAAGGGTTCCATCGAAAATCGCCGGCGTCGCTGTTATGTCTTTGCCTGCAGTGAATTCCCATTTCAAACGCAAACTGGAGACAGTTTCAGGGCTGATAATGGTCTCCTTCTTCGCATATCTTCGGTTATATAAGTCCCCACCATAGTTCACCCAGTTTTGTGAAGACTTGGCCTCTTTGGCAACTGAGTTCCACTGCAAACAGCAAACATCTTATGATATGGAAGCCGCCATATGCAACATAAAACTTGGAGGCTTTTAGGAAGAAAGAACTTACCGCAGATCCTGCGAAGGTTGGGTTGAAAAATGGGAAAATAAATAGGAATGTGAGGATAACATTGTTGTGGACTATGGAAGCCGCCATTGAAGTTGAAGGTTGATAAGTTCGATATATCACTGCATGAATTTATTTATATAGAACATAACCAGAACCAAATTAACAGTACATAATTATAACAATTCATTAATCGTTTGACTTTATGGTTTGCAAATAATTTATGTTTTGCGTAAGGTTGTATCTAAGGTCGGCTAATTAATACTTAAGGGAAACGGTATTCATCCTAATTGGTTTGACTATGTGGTTTGAATTTCTACACTATCTTCTCATTTCTATACGTAAGGGGTATATAATATATCATATACCATTTATATCGTGTGTTTATATAATTTTACAATATCTTACTCCCCCTTCATCTCAACAATCTAGATTTTTGTTACGTCCATACCTAAAATTTTAAATATAAAATTTATTTATTTTTATCTCTTTAACAAAAATCAAATTTTAACAATTATCCTTTATGTATGAAATTTTAATGAAAGCGATTTTAAAATGTTTACTTTTAACCAATTTTGATGTTTAAATTTTATTTTGACTTTCCATTATATTTATTTTATTAAGTTTTTATAAATTTATATATTTAAAAATAATAAGATATTAATTTTATTCAATGAATTAAAATTTTTAAAATATTAAATTTCAACTAAAACTTAATTGATGCATACAATTAAAATATTTATTTAATTTGAAAACCAAATGAATTAAAAATATGAAAATAATTTATTCAATTAAAATTATGTATTCAAAAATATTTTTTATTAAAATCCTTATAATTTTCTATTAAATTGTGCTATGTATTATTTTAAAGTAATAAGAATTTTTCAAATTTTTTATATCATTATTGTTTTAAGACGAAATTTGTATTACGTATATATAGCGGAGAACATTGTTGAGATATTATGTTAATATCATTTAATAATAAAATATAAATTATGTTTATTAATGGAGGAAATTATATTTCTCAACTGTAATTAGAGGCGAAATCAAAAAAAATTAGAGGATCGGAATTAAATTATAATTTTAATGATAGCAAAAAATGTAATTTTATTATTTAAATAGTTTATATTTTTATAATTTTTAAAGAGTAAATTAAATTTTTATATTTTTAAAGATCAAAGTGTAATTTTATCTTTATTAATTTAAAATTTTGAAATTTTTAAAAAACTTAAATGAAAATTTTTTATTTTAAAAAAGATCGAGTCCTATCGATCTCTTAACTTCGCCCCTAATTGTAACAAAATAAATAATATTTGAAAAGTTAATTCTCAAAAGTTTTCAAATATAGAAATATAGTTTATCGAAACTAAAGAAGTAATTTCATATTTATTTTTTTTTGGGTTGCTTTCCTTCCTACAATAAAATACTATAAATATTAGAGAGTAAGTGATATACAATTTAGATAATGTTAATATGTGTAAATACTTATGGATGGCAGCCTTTTTAATATTAGAGATATATTATTTCTAAAATTTAAAAATATATTTCTACTTTCAAAAAAAATATTTTTTTTTGAAGAATAAACCGAGGCTTTATTGAATTTTAAACAGCCAAACATTACATAAACTTCAGATACACGTGTCAGGACCCACGTTTATCTTGGAAAGCAGCACAAAGCAGTAAATAGAAGTTAAGGACAAATAAAAACAAAATGCCTCGGTGATAGGAGACGATTCAACAACCCAGAAAATCAGATGAAATTAGCCTCCAAAAACTATCAGAGACCATCCTCAATCCACCGACGTCTCCTTCAGTCTAAAACCAGAATCGGAGTTCAGTCTAAAAAAATATTTTTAAATTTACTTATACACTAAAATTCTAAACCATTAATCATATACATATTATAACAATTTTAATACAAAACATATTCAATTATTCTTTTTAGCACGATCAAAGGTGATTTCTCGCAATGATTACAGATGTTAACCATTTTTGCCCAATATAGATAAAGTTTGTTTCATATTCTTTATTTTGATAATGAAAATAGATAATCCCACATTGGTTGAGAAAAAACTTTTAAAGGAATTTAAATATAGTGGTGTCTCTTTTTTTCAAAATGTAATTAGGGTTAAAGACGTAATACACATTTATTTCTGTTTGATCTGTGTTTATTATAACACGTACTGTGCATTTTTTCTTTTGGATAAATCCTCTAACTGTTATGGAAAATATGGTTAGTTGCCGTTTTTTTACTAAATTTACACTACATATTTTATCGTTTTGTCCTTCGAAAAACAGTATAAATAGTAAATTATTTTTCTCATTTTATATAACAAGCAAATAACAATCTTTCTCTCATGCTCCTTTTCCTTCGCCTATTTTCCTTTTACCACTTTTTCAATCAAATTTCCAACTACATTTTATGCTTTGTTTTTCAATTTCTTTCGAAAAAAACAATATCAATTATATTCCACCTTTTTTATCCGGTGTATGAACTGTCGGCCAACTTGATCTATGTCCATTTTCGTCTTAACAAGTATCTAGGACACGTACCGTGCATGTTTCTTTTTGGATAAAAATTATGTTTGTTCTTCTTTTAAATTATTTCCAAAATATTTTCAATTTCGTAAAATCCTCTAACTTTTGTGAAAAATCTAGTTAGTTGCAATTTTTAAAGAAATTGACATTACGTGTTTTATCGCTTTATCCTTTCAAAAAACAGTATAAATAGCAGGTTATTTTTCTCACCTTACATAACAAGCAAACAACAATTTTTCTCTCGTTTGTTTTCTTTATAACAGTATTTTAGTCAACTTTTCGACTACATTTTTTACTCTAATTTTTTATTCCTTTCAAGAAAAGCAATTTCAATTGTATTCCACCTTTTTATTAGGGTGTATGAACTATCACTCGACCCGGTTCCTGTATGTATCTGTGTTAACACGTGTCTACGTCTTTTTTATTAGGGTGTGCGAAAATTTTGGATAGTTGCAAAATTTGAGGAAACTAACACTGCATGTTTTACTGTTTTACCCCTTAAAAAAGAAGAATAAATACCAAGTTATTTTCCTCATTTTACATAACAAGCAAACTTCAATCTTTCTCTCATTCTCCTTTTCTCCTGTCTGTTTTCTTTTTAGCAATTTTCCAGTTAAATTTCCAACTATATTTTCTACCTTATTCTTCAATTCCTTTCGAGAAGAGTAATACAAATTGTATTCACCTTCTTTATTCGGGTGCACGAATTGCCGCCCGTCCTAATCTATTTCGTGTTAACACGTGTCTACGACACGTATCACGTGTGTTTCTTTTTTGATAAAATTTATATTTTTTTCCTTTTAAATTATTTTCAGAATACTCTCAATTGCGAAAAATTTGATCAATTGCATTTTTTAAAAACTCACATATTTTACCATTTTATCCCTTCGAAAAACAATATAAATAGCCCATCATTTTCCTCATTTTACATAACAAGCAAATAACAATATTTCTCTCATTCTCCTTTTCCCTCGTCTATTTTCTTTGAAGCAGATTTTCAATCAACTTTCTGATTATATTTTTTGCTTTGTTTTTTTATTCCTTTCAAGAAGAGCAATATGAATTGTATTACACCTTCTTTATATATATAATATAAAATTATTAAATATTAAATATTAAATTAAAAAATATATAAATATTTATTTTAAATTAAAAATTAATATGGGTAAATCTAAAATGAGCTTGGATTAACTCTTCACAAATATGGGTGGATTTGGACAAAATTTTAAGTTCATATTTCAAGTCGAACCAAGTTTGGCCAAGTATAAAGTGTGTAAATATCATGCTTAAGCCCAATTCAACCCATGATCACTGTTACTTGTGTTAAAAAAAGTTCAAGTATTAACTTGAAAAAAAAGTATAGTTTAAATACTAATTTATTAGTTAAATTTTTTTAAACAAATATACCTAACGATTGGAGTAATGAAAGTACTAACTTGAAAAAAAATTATTTAGGTATCACTTATAATTTAAAAATATTTAAATACGAAGATGAGAAATTGATATAATTTAAGTTGTAATTTATAGGTTAAGACAAAATTACATGAATAAACATCACTATCTTGGTATTATTAAAAAGAGAACCAAGCTTATTCAAGAGAGAGAGAGAGAGAGAGAGAGAACCAAGCCAGTTATAGCTAAAATAGGACCCTTCACACCCATTGAAGCTTTTAGGTCACGCAAAAGGCAAAAAGTGAGGTTCCAGCGGAATAAGTTGAAATAAAAGACCCTATATCAACCTTATATCCATTACCAACATAAATGCATCCATTGCTCACCGACATTCCACCATAAACAGTTGCTCCAGTCTCATATGACCACAAAATGCTCCCATTTTTAGCATCAATGGCATATATAGGTCCTTTATTATATGTTGAACCAGCAAAAAGTACACCATTTGCTATGGTGACAGGACCAGCAACTCTGGCATTGGTCGGATCCACTATCGACCATAGGATTTCACCGCTTTTAGCATCCATTGCCACCCATCCACTACCATTCGTAATTGTTTGGGACGGTATCAAAGTAAAATTCTTGTATAGCGAGTTGGCTGAGTTGGAGTAGACCCTCTTCTTATCCGTAGCCGCGCCCCAAGTGCCTCCTCCTCCTGGACCACCGGGTCCTACCTCCTATAAATCCAGAGTGAAGGTTTTAAAGGAAAATGATGGATAGAAAAGGATACAATGAAGACAAACTTACAGTAGCCCAAACAAGGTCACCATTATCTCGATTTAGAGCCCAAGCAAATCCACTTTTTTGAACAGCAACGACAATATCTCGTTTAGTTCCATTGACATCGATACTTAGCATCATCGGGGCCTCTCCAAAATCGGCATCAGAGTTTGGACCAGGTGGACAATTCGGGGTGGAAAGATTATTGCAGGCTAAGAACCAGAGATCATATCCCCCTAGCTGAAGATACCATTTGATAGCACCAGTTTCCAAATCAAAAGCTAGGATTGAATTTGAGTGGTTTTCTGGCTCAATGCACTTGTCTGGATTAGTCGGCACTGTTTGATTATTCTCAGCTTCTTGACATTGGCGTACTCGAAGAGGGGCTGAATACAGGTTCCCGGTGGCAACATAGACATGGTTTCGAGTTGTATCGATGGATGGACTACTTCCCCAGATGGCTGCTCCCGCATATTCCCCCTTTTGACCGAAATTATCAGGTAGAGTAAAGGTTTGCCATATGACTTTGCCGGACCGGACGTCTAATTTGGCAAGGCTACCGCGGAATGTGCAGCATTGCTCTATGCTAAAGCTTTCTTCTTCTGAAGATGTGCCTACGTAAAAATACCTGCAATATTTCTAAGATGTAAATTGCTTATGCTTTTTTAATCTAGTCATTATCTCTTTTAACATGGGTATTAGATATATATTATTTTTAAAATGTTTACTAAGCCCCAACTTTGTTCCACGATCCCCATTGGATAGTTTTTTAGGATTTGTTTTTCTGAGTTTTTGGAAAATAATATCTTTAAACTGATATCAAGACATGCATAAAACACAAATATTGAATCTGAATATTTGAAAAAAAATCAAAATGGGAACAAAACAAACTAACCCTTTATAGTAAGTTCCAGACATAGTGATGATACCAGCGGGATGGTCATCAAGCTGGGTTGACCAAACAAGCTCACCAGTTAATCTTTTGACAGCAATAACAATGGCAGGGCCAACGATTCCAATGATGAGCAAATCATCTGCAATTGTTGGCGTTGCTCTTGAAACTGTCCAGTTAACACCCACGAGAAAACCAGTGGCATTAAGCCCAGTTAACTCCTCCAAGTTTTTCTCCCAAACAAGGGATCCATCACAAGCTTTAACAGCATAGATGTTCCCGTTCCAGCACGGAAAATAAAGGGTTCCATCGAAAATCGCCGGCGTCGCTGTTATGTCTTTGCCTGCAGTGAATTCCCATTTCAAACGCAAACTGGAGACAGTTTCAGGGCTGATAATGGTCTCCTTCTTCGCATATCTTCAGTTATATAAGTCCCCACCATGGTTCACCCAGTTTTGTGAAGACTTGGCCTCTTTGGCAACTGAGTTCCACTGCAAACAACAAACACCTTATGATATGGAAGCCGCCATATGCAACATAAAACTTGGAGGCTTTTAGGAAGAAAGAACTTACCGGAGATCCTGCAAAGGTTGGGTTGAAAAATGGGAAAATAAATAGGAATGTGAGAATAACATTGTTGTGGAATATGGAAGCCGCCATTGAAGTTGAAGGTCGATAAGTATGATATATCACTGCATGAATTTATTTATATAGAAGAACATAATCAGAACCAAATTAACAGACATAATTATAATAATTCATTAATCATTTGAGTTTATGGTTTGCAAATTTTTTTTTAAATATATTGGTGTGTTCATATTTTTTTAAGTACTCTTTGATAACGTATATATATCTTGTACACACAGGTGCTCGAACTTAAAACTCTTAAGATGAACAGCATCTTCTTTTTCACTAGAGCCTCTTGAGAATTCTCAACTATAATTAGAGGCGAAATAAAAAAAATTAGAGGTTTGAAACTAAATTATAATTTTAATGTTCATGTTCTATACGCTATCTGCATTGAGCGAAATAATAATATTGTTTTTCCTTACAGATTGCTTACACGTATTACCAAATAGAAAAATGAATCACTGTTTTAACCTTTAAATTGTACGTCTTATTAAGAATTATATATTAACAATTTTTTATTACATTTTACAAACCTTTAAGCTACGTAATATATTTTTTACAGGTGTTTTACTATATAAGTTAGTAATAAAATAATTAAATATTATAAATTGAATTAGTGTTGAAAATATTTCATTTTATAAGAGTTATTATTCATCTTTCTTGTGTCAAGTTTAAATTTAGATTGATTATTTTATATTTTATGTTTAATTATTATAATAAATATTTTTTTCTTATGTTATTACCCTAGCAGGGCAGAGTCAGGGGGGATGGCAGGGATCCTAGCCCTGTAAAATGGAAAAAAATTCATTTAGATTTTTTATAATTTATAAAATTTTAAATTAATAATTATAAAATTATACTTTGGCTCTCAAAAATAATAAAAATTTGATTAAATCCTTTAAAATTTATAAAGATATAGACTATTGAAATAAAATTATATTTTTATTATTATAAAAATATACAATTTAATTTCAATATCCAAAATAATTTTCTAACTCCATCATTCTACTAGACATTAGTGTTATATTCATTATATGTGTTTTTTTTTTTTTTACATTTTTTAACACCTTTTATCTTCTTTTTTTTTTTTTTGTGGACAAATTTTGTAATGGTCCACATAATACAACAGGCAAATCTACTACTATAAAATATCCCATCATGGTATAGTTTTTATTGCTAAGTTAATTATAATTGTTTACCATCAATACATTTAAATTCCACTTGTTTATAGTCCTCATACTTTAGTGGTAATAACAAATTGTACATAAAATGGTTAAGTCACGATATTTATAGATTATATTTTCAAAATATTTTGCTTTACCTTAAAAAAACCTTATAATTTTTTAAAAATAATAAATATATATAATATTCCAAACTTATAAAAAAATTTGCATATTTACAAAAGTAGAACAGATTTTTCATAATTTTTAATAATCTATGTTTAATTTTTAACAAAACTAAAAAAAAAAATCTTAATCCATGCTTGGTTGCATCACTTATTTTCCTGCCACTGTTTTAGAATTATATTCCTGTTGTGTTACATTATGAGATCTGCTATCTAATAACCTTTAATCTTGTATTTACTAAGAGTATTTAAGAAACATCACAAATGCCACATAAGCGAGCGTAAGTGTTTTTGTCGGTGCCATTAATCGTCTTTTACTTGTAGTTTTTTTACATGTTTTCAAATAATAATTTGTTCATTTCGTTTATGTTTTTTAAGGTTTTCATGAACTTTTTGTCGATGGAAGAAACGTTTCTCCATTAAAGTTTTCTTACAACGATTTTGTCTATTTCTATAGCTCGGTAATTTGGATTTTTGTTTAGTTTTTCGGTTTTCCAAGCGTTTGGGAGAAAGAGAGTAAAGTCGCGGTTTAATGATTTGTTGAGTGGTTATGGTGACGGTTTTGGCGACGTTATCCATAGAGGGTGGAGAAGTTGACGAGTGACATACCAATTCCAACGAGGGGGAGGAGGAAATCAAACAAGGGGCGGGCAAGCAGGCGAGAGGCAGCATCGGATGACAAGGGAATGGGTTACAGAAGAAGCCTTTCCATTAAGCATCGTGGTGGGTCAGGTGGACTTCAAATCGTCGAGGATGTTGCCATTGGATCGAGCATTGGACACGGACTGGATGCTACCATCTTGGACAGGAACGAGGGCAGATTGAGGGTAAACAGATGGTAGTGCATCTTGTCGGAGTTGAGGTATCTCATCTTTCATTTGTCACAGGAGACATGTGGTATCAAGGGAGCTTTGTACGTATCAATTGAAAGTATCGGTTTGCACGACTTTGATAGGATGCTAGTCAGCGAAAGGGACCTCGATCGTTATCTTCTTGTAGAAGACGAACGACAACAAGTGTCCACGAAGGTGATCTGGTGGATGGGCCAGGCCTAAAGGTGATGGTGGCAAGAGATGAAGGATTGGAATGGATCTCAATGGTTTGGGTGCTTATCATCGTCTTGTTTATTGCCAGATACTTCTGCCACTGTCTACAACTAGCAACGGATGGACAAAGGTGAATTTGGGAGCTTTTCAGCTTCTTGGTATTATGATTTTTAAACAAAAAAAGCTCAAGTGTGGTTGGAATCTATACTTTTTATTTTGATATTTTCTTTTTAAGTTCTAAGATTTGTGTTTTATTTAACTGTTTATTTTTATTTTTTATTCTCATTTGTAAAAAGTTATCGTATTACTTTAATAAAGATGTACAATCTTTGTTTAAAAAAAAGAAACATCACAATTTTTTTACAACCAAACAAGATTTTAAAATGTAATTTTAAAATAGAAATTTATTTTAAATATTAGAATATTAAATTCACTAGGTCTTAATTTATATTCATCATAATTAAAGAAACATTCATGTTGACATCCCTATATTTAATGCAAATAGACATCCAATTTGAGTAACTCATCATCGTGACCTAAAAAAACTAATATATATTATAAACTATACTGATAATTAAAGAAACATTTCAACATGA
Source organism: Gossypioides kirkii (assembly GCA_005610355.1). Taxonomy (NCBI): domain Eukaryota; kingdom Viridiplantae; phylum Streptophyta; class Magnoliopsida; order Malvales; family Malvaceae; genus Gossypioides; species Gossypioides kirkii. The sequence goes on from CP032248.1 coordinate 48,604,553, forward strand.
CATCCCTATTTTTGTGACAAATAAACATCCAATTTGAGTAACTCAACATAATGACGTAAAAAAACTAATATATATATTATAAGCTATAGTAATAATTGAAGAAACATTCCAACATGACATCTTATATTTATGACATATAGACATCCAATTTGAGTAGTTCAACATCGTGACAAAAAATTAATATATATTATAAGCTATACTAATAATTAAAGAAACATTGACATCCCTATATTTATGACAAATAGACATCCAATTTGAGTAACTCAACATTGTGACGTAAAAAACCTTTTATATATTATAAGTTATACTACTAATTAAAAAAACATTCCAACATGACATCCCTATATTTATGACAAGTATGATTAAGTCAAGTCAAATTGGGTAAAAAAATTTAGAGCTTGTCAAAAATCTTATTTCAACAATGGAATTCAATTTGAAATTGAGTAAAAAAATTTCAAGTTAAGCCAAGTTAACAAATATTATTATTTATACTTAATACCGTGTGTCGAAACCACCTCGAAAATAGATTTTCGAAATATCATTTTAAAATTTGGAAAAAAAAGAATAAAAAGGGAGTCGCCACCAATCTTTTATTTCGGGTGTGATTGGATCACCACAAAACGTTTGAAAACGTTTTAGAAAGTTGGTCTTCGAAATCCAGAGAAACAGGTTCGGGAGCCGGTTACGCACGAGGAAGGATTAGCACCCTCATACGCCCAGAATTGGTACCACATGATTATTTTCAGGTCTTATTCTTATGAAAACAATGAAAACTCGAGTTAAGTTTAAAATGCGATGTTTTTTTTAAAAGGCTCTGTAAACTCATAGCAAATTCTTTTAAGAAATTTCATCCTCGTGTTTCGAATATCTTATGAGAACTAGAAATCGTGTCCAACAAATTGGGGCACTATATTCTCGGAGTTTCAAAATTGAAGGATGTTTCGGGAAATTTTAAAGAGAGTATTCTATCGCGTGAATTATACGAAACTCACACCTAGCACGTTAGGGCATGGTGTTTCGAGATTTTCACACGAAAGAACATTGTTTCTTTTTTGGTCTTAAAATCCTTTGTAAATATATAAGATTGAAGAATATTTTGGAAAACTTTTGAAAAGGATATCCGATTTGCATGAATTACGAAAATTACACTTAACACGTTAAAGCACGATTTTTCGAAGTTTTCACACAAAGGACATTGCCTCGTTTTAAGATTATTTGTGACATATGCATATAGATATATTTTGAGAATTTGAAAAATTCGTATTAAATTTAAAATGCAATCCTCGAACATATGATTTGAAGGATTAAAGAAGGATTACCCGTTTACTTCGATTTTCACGAAGAATTAAAGTCGTGACCAACACGTTAGGACACGACATTCTCGGAGCCTCGAAGTGAACGGGCGTAAACAACTTGAAAAGGATATCCGGTTCGCGCGAGTTATACGAAGAAATCACACCCGACACGTTAGGGCGTGATTTCTTCAAAGTTTACGCTCGGACGGAATATTACCTCGATTTTTGAAATAACTTGTAAATGGATGCGTAAGTTTAAAACACGAATAGCGATTAATAAGAGAAGTTAAATACGAAGCAATATAATAAGCAAGTAAATAATATGCGAAAATATAAAATGCAGGTGCAAATAAATGCAAACATTGGTAAGGAAGAAGAAACGATGAAATCGGGGTTGAAAACGAGACTTTTGGATACCCGGGGGCAAAATGGTAATTTTGGACTCGCGGGGGCAAAATGGTAATTTTCGGTGAAATCGGGATCAAAAGGGAATTTTGAAAAATTCGAGGGTAATATAGTAATTTTTGGTGAAATCGAGGTCGAAAATAGAATTTTGGAAAGTTCGGGGGTAAAATGGTAATTTTTGGACCATCCAGGGACCTATAAACAATAAAACCAAAGACTGGGTGACACGTGGCAGCCCCACAGGCATCCAGAGGTCAAAGGACTAATTTGTAAATCTTGAAAAATTCTTGGGCCAATTTTGTAATTAAATAAAAGTTTATTTAAGGATTAAATTAAAACAAATTAAAAATGACAGGGACTAGGTACATAAATAAGTTAAAAAGTGACACGTGGCAGCCTCTGGTGTAGTCAAACAGTCGAAGGATTAAATTGAAAACCAATTAAAATTACCGAGCAAAATTGCAAATAATTAAAAAATACAAAAAGGACTAAATTGAAACAAATAAAAAATGCGAAAGGACCAAACATAAAAATAGACCATTAAGCAAAAACACGCGGATCCCAGAGCGGGTTCGGGTCGTATCGGGTCAGGTCGATGGGTCTTATAAATATCATTTTTAGGTTTTTTTATTTCATTTTTTTCATTTTTAAAAAAAATCATCTCCCCCCTCTCTCCTTTTCTCTCAACTCTCCCCTTACCCCCCAAGACCGGCCATGCTCCGGCCGAGCTCAGGCAGTCGCCAAATCCGCGCGTGGGGCGCGTCATCGACGCTCCCGGTCACGCATCTCCATCTCCGGTCGCGCTCTGCCATCGTCAGACTTCCACGCGCCGTCCGACCACCGTCCGAGGTAAAGTCTCCCTTCATTTTCCTTTCTTTTTTTGATTCCCTTTGCATTCTATTTTTGCCCTTATTCAAAAAATAGATCTGGTTTCGGACCAGATCTATATTTTTTAAAACCTTCTTATTAATATTTTTTCTAAAAACGATTTTTTTTATACTTTTGAAATTAGTCTCTGTTTTGAAAATCATTTTAGGGTTTGATTTAAAACTTTTCGTGTTCCTAGTTTCTTGGTTTAGTACACGGTCGGACAGCGACGACGGTGGTTCCGACGGTGGTAGCGGTGGCGCACGGCGGTTTGGTGGAATCGGATAAGTTTCTAACCTTTTATTTACTCTTTTTTATTAATAAATTATTTAATAATAATTATTATTATTATTTCATTAAGGCTATTAGTATTTCAGTTAGTGGTTATTAATGTTGTAATTATTATTATTATTATTATTATTATTATTATTAATGTCATTAAGGTTATCTTACAAATGTACTTGTTATAAATGGAAACAGATAGAAAATAATAAATGTAGGGAACAAAACATTTAATAGATTAATTCACCATTATGAACAAGTAATTTAAATGATAAATATTAATTATACATATATTGTATGTACCTGATGGTTCAACGTCTGAAACTGTGAATCTGACTTCTGATATTTGTTGTGCTTATTCGAATGCCTCTGCTTGTGTTCGACTGTTGCTATTTTGATTGTTGAACATTAAAAGAGAGGTTTCCTATATTGATTTCAAGAACAGGGTCTGTAACCCCTTCTATAGATTTTGACTTCTTTTTATAGCCAAGTTCCTCATCATTCTAATTTGTTTTTTACAACTTAAATGCTAGTCCTAATCTTTCTTTCTTTTTGCAGGTGCAAGCAGTGGCGGTGACAGCAGCAGTTGGAGCAACCGGTGGTGGCAGGTGAGCAAGTTGGAGTCCAAGTTGCTGGCTGGGGGTGATAATGCTGACGTGGCGCACTCCAATTGGCTGAATTAGAGGCTGCCAGTGCAAGTGGTTAGGGCATTAGGTTTTGATTAGATATTGGGCCATTCGAGTTATAATTGGGCCTTAATTTGGTACTATTTTTGGAATTGGGCCCTAATTTGGATTGAATAATGGGTCAAGGGTTTGGGCTTGTATTTTGGGTAGTGAAATAGATATTGGGCTGACTGTATTAGGCCCAATTGAGCTTGTAAATTGGACTTTATTTAATTTGTTTGGACTTTTAATATTTAAATCATTTTAATCCAAAATAAATTCAAATTTAACATAAATTTAAATTCTAAATGAATTTAAATTTAAAATAAATTTAAATTTAAAATAAACTAAGATTTAAAAAATTAAAAATTGAGTTTAATGCTAGACCCGGTCAAAATTGGGCTCCAACACCGTGTTTACATGGACTAATTATTTAACTAATAAACGAAATACAAAATTATTTAACTACATAAGTAAGGTTGATGAATAAACATTTACCAAAACAACATAGTTTTGACTTTTTCCTTAATGAGATTGACTTTTAACTTCAAAAAAATAAATATTTTTCAAAAATATTTTTACCAAAAAATATAATTTTTTTTATTCAAGTTGATCCAAATAATTCAATTAATTCAAATTATTTAATTTAAAATTTAAATTTTTTATTAAAATTTTCAAATCGAATCAAATTTTACTCATCATTCCCCTATAAACCTTTTCAATAGCCTAATTCCTAAATAAATCCCTCAGTTATATTTTATGTTTAGACCGTCTTTAGTAAATGTAAATTACCGCTTAAGACCTCACCCTTTTGCTTTGTTTACTAACTTTTTCAAATTTAATTATTTATGAATTAAACCACTATGAATACCCATGATGAAATCTCATTATAATGCAAATTTACTTTTCCTGATTTATGTTTCTAATTTTATTTCCAATAATTACACGTTCAATTATATATAAAAATTCAAGTGCATAGCATAATAGATTGATATATTATAATGTTGCATGTGGCCTTTTTCCTATAAAACTTTGGATAATTTTAATGTATTATACACCAATTAATGATGCAAATTGTAATGACAACACGATAACCATCATACATATCATATAAAATTAGAAATGTTGACTAAGTAACAATAAAAAAATGTTTATACAACGAAATATTTATATTTGTAAATAATCCATCAGATTTTTTTTTATGAAGAAAAGACGAGTATAATATTCGAACAAAAATTTTCTAAACCTGAAAGCACTTGAATTTTAAAAAGTCAAAATTCAAAAAACTTCGTATAAAAAAAAAGTGATAATCTAAACCAGAACCAATCTAGATAAAAAGAAAATTCAAACCTAAAAATTCTAAAAAGGAAACTCAAACCTTGAGTAAGCCCAAATTCAGAAAACTTCAAATAAAAAAAAATGATAATCTAAAACTACAACCAATCTCGATGAAGAAATTCAAATCTAAAAATTCTATATATGACAGCACCTTGAGTAAGTCCAAAGTCAGAAAACTTCAAATAAAAAAAAATGATAATCTAAACCAGAATCAATCTGGATGTGATAAACAATTTTGATAATCTAAAACAAATCCAATTTGAATCTGAGAAATTTCAAACATATAAATTCTAATCCAAAAAACTTCAAATAAAAGTTATGATAATCTAAACCAGAATTAATCTGGATATGATAATCTAAACCAAAACCAATTTGAACATGAGAAATTTCAAACCGATAAATTCGAAATAGGAAAGCACCTTGAGTTTAACAAAGTCAAAATCCAAAAAACTTTGAATAAAAAATATAATAATCCAAACTCAAACTCAAAATATTCTATATCCACACACAACTCAATCCAAGCCAGCCCAAACCTACACATCTAGGCAGCCAATGAGAACGTCAACTATATATAATATATACATATACAGGCTGGCAATGATAATCTGGTTCAAATTCAAATCTCAACTCAGTTGTCCTTTTTTACTCGGTTATAATGATTAGTCTAAGAAAAATATTATAACTAAAAACTCAAGGTCGAGAACAGAAGTGTTATAATTTTAAAAAAATCAAACTTCTGCTCAGGAAATATGAATTTCCTTCTCATAGATTTTCTTTTAAAAAATCTCTGAAGTCTGACATGTGAATTTTTATCATAATTCATCATAGCAGAAGCTTTGTTTTTCAGAAAAGCAATTAATCCACAAAAAATGAAAAAAAATATAAGAAATTAACTCTAATTATTTCTCAAATGATTTCTGCTCAGAATAGCCAAAATAAAAATGATGCATTATTGAGATCAGAGTTTGGTTAAAAAAATTGTCGGTCACGGTTTAATCAGAAACACGGACCAAATTAAACCTCATCATATCTCAAAATATTTGAATATATTCTCTTCGAAGAAATTTCAAGAGATATAAAGAAAGATCATCAGAGACTTAAATACAAGTAATCAGGGAATAAATCCAATCATATTGTTGCAGTATTTTTTTTCTCATCAATTGATCGATAAAACACGAAATTAAAAAAAATTACATTACATTTGAAAAGAAACTGAGAACGCCGCAAACCCTTACTGAGGAAAATAGATAAAAAAAAATATAAGATTGGTAAAGAGTTTTAGGTTTTGGCAATTATTTATAGATCTGATTGAGGGGTTTTGATAAACCCTAATTTTAAACGGTCCCGTTTTGTCTTTGGACCTTCCGGATAGTCGTCGGCTTAATTGGGTTCCCAAATTTTGGCACGCCTTCGTTTAAGGCTTGCTTTTATCTTTCATTTTTCTTTTTCTTTATAGTTTTTCTTTTTTTTCTTCAATATTTTTATCTTATTCAAAATTTTAAAATTTAAAGAAATTCCATATTATATAAAAATAATGCATTTTATTCATATATTTTTTAATTATTCAAAATATATATTTCCTTTTATTCGCGTATACCATTTGAGATAAATCTTAATATTACATATCAACTTTAATTTAATATGCAATATTATATATGAACTTTAATTTTGAATAATTTTATAAATGAAATATTAATTTAATTACTTTTTTGTAAATTATTAATACAATTATTAATATAAAACTATTTTAAGAATACATATTGCAAAATAAATAATTATATATATCTAATATAAAATTAAATTGAAGTATTTATTCTTTTAAATATGTATAATTGAATCAAATTGAAATTTTATGTATATATTTAAAACGTAATAAAAATTTTATATATATAACTATACCAAATTAAAATTATTATATTAAATTGCACATTGAACAAAATTCACCTATAATTTTAAAATCTATTCCTATATATACATATTTTTGTTTTTAGTTAAAAAAAAAGTCCAAATACATCAAATTAATATGAATCAAGCAAAATATGAAGCTATAATTTATTTACAACTTGCTACATGAATAATATACCATAAATAATAAAACTTAAGTGTTTGAAACTAATATGACATGTATGTAATATGTAAAAAATGATTAATTTTTTTATTTTTAATCAAGACCTTGTAATATTATATACTAAAAATTCCATCACATGCATATGCGTGTAGATACATGTATTTAGATCACAAAAAATGTATTTAAAAATAATATATAATAAATAGTGAAATGTGTGGTTTGAAACTAATGAATAACACATGAAATATGTACGATATTAAAAAAAATTAGCTTAAATTGTGAGTAAAATAAAATTTGAACACATAAATACATCAAATTAAGAATATTAAATTAATACAATTGTTTATCACGGTCTTATCATCAATCTTGGTGTCAATTTAATTTGTGACACCAACTTAATCAACAATATTATTAATAAACTAAAAATTATATAGCATGCATATATATGTGGAAACCGCGAATTTAAAGCACACATATGTGTTTAAAAATAATGTACAATAAACAATAAAGCTATGGTTTGAAACTAATTAAATCACAATAACACATGAAATTAACAATAGAAATATATCAGATTAAAAATACTAAATGAATTACAATTATTTATCATGTCATTGACATCAATTGTGAGTTAGTGTCGAGTTGATTTGTGACACCAACTCAATTAACAACATTATTAATATATATATTATATAACTGATGAATATAATAAATTGTGTATATTCAAATAAAAATGAATAAAATATATCAAAATAAAGTTTTGGTTGAGTGGTAAATTTAATAGAAAATTTATTAATTTAATTAACATAGGTTCAAATCTCACCACATGCATGTTTTGATTGACTTTTGTTAAAATAAAAAACTTAAAATACCTTTATAAAATATGAATCAATAAAATTAGCCAGCAATCTCTTAATTAGTTTAATTAATTATTATTTTGTATTAAATATTTAAAGTAAGACTATATTTGATGTTAAAAATGTTTTAATTATTTAATTTAAGAATTTTGTAAGAAGAACCATGAATTTGGAGCTTGAATGAATGAATGATTTTAGTTGGGGAAATTGGAAAAATGGTGGGGCTGGCTAGTTGGGGCAGATGGGCTTGGGGAGAATGGGGTTTGGGCTTTAGCAGAAAATAGAGTAAAAGAGTTTGGGCTTTGGGAAAAGGATGTTGGTATAATATAAATTTAAATTAATATTCAATTTATTCAAATTATTTGAGTTATTCGAATTCGAAAATTTAACTCGATTAAAATTTAAAATTAAAAAAAATCAAATTGATTTGATTAATTCAATTAACTCTATTCGAATATTTCGAATTTTGAATTTTTTTAATCAAATCAAATTTTGCTCACTCCTAAACATCACTTAACCCATAAACACTTACTAGACTATGCTGGTCAGAAATTTAAATAGCAATTTATAATAATTATTTTATGATTTTGCAAAAAGTATAGTTGACTTTCAGTCAATTATAGGTCTTATTATAAAACATCTCTGCTTGGCCTGGATTAATTAACCCCTAAAATGTCAAACATGTCAGTTAGTTTTTTAATTCCATTTAGCTGTCAATGCTTAAATATTGTAATCAAATTCATATAGTCTTTGATTAGATCATCTTTCAGAATAAATCTGGTTCAATCTTGAATATAAATGTTTAATAAGAATATGGTGCATATTTTCTCTCTCTCTCTTTTTTTGGCATTTAGATGTTTTTGGAAAATAATAACTTTAAACTTATGTCAAGACATGCATAAAGCACAAATATTGAATATCTTTAAGCTCGTGTCAATACATGTATAAAATAAAAAAGTTGAATAGGAATATTTGCAGAAAATTGAAAAGGGGACAAGACAAACTAAGCCTTTATAGAGTTCCAGACATGGTGATGACACCAGCGGCATGGTTATCAAGCTGGGTTGACCAAACAGGCTCACCAGTTAATCTTTCCAACTGCTCCTCCTTAACCTTAGTGAGATCAAACATGCTTATTTCTAACTGGTCCTCTTTAGCCTTAATGAGGTCAAATTTTATCAAAATCAAAGTGTGAATAAACCAAATAATCGAAAATTTGCCTATAACAGAAAAGCATTTAAAATTACAAACTCACACTAAAATTAAATATCCTAGAATTACATTACACTTATATGAATAGTGTGTTCTTATAAAACCTTGGGTGTAGTCCCTTAATAAGTAGATCCGCAATCATAAAGTTTGTCCCAATATGCTTTATAGACATCTAACCACTTTGAACTTTTACATCAACAAACAGGAATTTAAAGTCTATGTGCTTTGACTTTAATGTGCTCTTGTTGTTATTAGAATAAAAAACTACCAATTATTGTCACAAGTTGCACCCAAGTGACACCACTTAATCACATGTTAGACCTCCTAATGGCGCTTGACCAATTTGAGTCACAAATGGACAAAAACGAGATATTTTTATTTATTAACTAAAAATCTAAAAAAAAAAAAACTATGCTAAAGATACTATTTTACTCGAGAAAAAACTTCTTAAATACATTAAAAAAACCTAATTTACCGCATCAATTCGTGGCAAATCAATAACCATTTTCACATATCATACTTATAACATCTTATTCAAACACCAAACTATTATGCCATAATCTCCATGTCGTTCAAACATGTACTTAAACTTATGCTACGATCACCTATCAGTATCCAAACCATCTTACCATTATCAACATATTAGTTCAATTTTCACTCATTCAAATTGGAAATTCATAGCTTCAAGCATAACTTATCCTAGTGTCATTATGCACGCATTAACCTTATATAAAAGCATTTAAATCCAACATCATTCTTTACTCAAACTCATGAACACAATAATTACACATATATTATTCAAATATTTTTCAAAATAATTCAACAATAACTAATCTAATTTTATAATATGATTTTTTAAATGAAAATAATATAAACCTATTTCTTAATTAAAAAAATACAAAAAGATTTAGAGTTTCTTAATTAAAAAATACAAAAATTATAATTTGATAATTCATTTCTCATAATTATTTTTTAATGTCTATTTTATCTCTACCACTATTAATCACTTTTTGGAGTGTAAATTTGGAAACTATTCACATATTAGGGGTGAATTTTTTCTAGTCTAAGTTAAACTTTGAACTTGGAAATTGTTCCTACATTTGGGCCACAATATTTTTTTTGTTCAAGTTAGACCCTGAATTTGGTATTTTTTTTTCATATTGGGGCTTGAGCATTTTTATCTATGTTAGCCCCTGATATTTTCTTGAAAACTTTAAAGTTAAGCTCCCAATGTGGAAACATTTGTCAAGTCCAAAGATTAATTTTGACAAAAAAAAAAATTCAAGCCTCATGTGGGAACAAATGCCTAGTTTAGGCCCCAATGTTGAAACAATTATCAAAGTTTAGGGCCTAACTTAGATGGAAAAAAAATTCAGACCCAAAGTGAGAATATTTGCCAAATTCATGCCCCAAATAATTATTTAACCCTTTGACTTAAAATCTTTATCTCCTTAGTAAATTTATCATTTATCCTAAATAGCTTAATTAATATTTCTAAAATTTTAAGGGGTTGAGAATTGACATATGACACCAACTCAATCAATAATATTTTTTATAACAAGCATGTGGGCGAAACAATTTGTATGATAAAATTTGAATGTATAAAAATATCAACATAAAGCTTTAGTTGTAGTGGTAAAGAAGTTATTTTATTAATGTTGATAGCATAATTTTAAATTTCAACTTTTGCAACTTTTTCATTGGTCTTTTTTAAAATAAGAGAAACACAAACTTATATTTGTAAGAAAATAACTTATTTAAAATATGTATAATATTATTTTAGTAATTTTTTTGATTAAGTTGATATCAAGTTAACTATTGACATCAATTTAATCACACACTCAAATAATTGTATAGATATACAAATGACATGGGTGAAAAAAAAAACTTGTATAATAATATTGAAATGTATAAAAATATTAAAATAAAATTTTGGTTGAAGTCGTAAAGAAATGATTTTATAGATTTTAGTGGCATGAGTTCAAATATTAACCTTTGCAACTTTTTTAGTAGTTTATTTTAGCATTAAAAAAAAAACCAAAAGTACTAGCATAATAATATAACTTATTTAAAATATGTAAAGTTTTTTTAGTAATTTACTTAATTGAGTTGGTGTCATATTGAATTGATATCAAGTTGACTTATGATACAAACTGAATCATACTCTTAAATAATAGTATAGACAATAAAATTTTGTAAATCTCAGTAATATTTTTTTGGTAAATTACAAAAGGAGCGCAAAGCTTTAATGACAATGTGATTAGCGCAACTCAAACCTAGATCACATTTGGGACAATGAACACCTTGACCATCAGGACAATACATGAGATTCTGTAAATAAATAATATTTTTTTTGATGGTATCAGTAATAGTAAGTATGATATGAAAAATAATACAAGAAAATATAAATAGAAGTGTTTTAATATCTATGTAATACATAATATTAATGTTTACATTAAAAATTAAATTAATATAAAATATTTTAAACATGACAAAAAGATACCAGAGATGCATAAACCGGTAGATCTATTATATAGAAGCCTGATGAGCTCCCCATGTTGAAGGACAGAAAGTTATAATATACTCTTTTGAAGCACAGTTTATCAATGGTGGAGGCATATCGAAGGCATAGCTATAATAACAAGGGCAAGCCTCTTTAAAAATCTTCGAATATAGGCTCGGTTTGCACGTTTCGGGTGTTCCATACTCGTTTCTGCAACAAAATGAATCGACATTGAAAGCCAAGCAAGCACTTTTGCAAGCAACTACTTGCCCGTGCTTGTTGCGGACTTCGAGTTCTTGAGGGCACAAGTTGTTCAGGTTTTCGGAGCAGCCTCCGATTGCACATTTAGGCGAAAAGGGGCTTGTCGAGATGGAAACCGGAAGGTTGTAGCCATCGACGAGGCTTACGTCGTAGGAATTAGGTTTAGCTTTGCCGCCCTGGAGTGCGATTTGGACTAACGTAGCCGGTGGTGTGCCAATTAGTCCATTGCATTGAAGCCTTCCGTCACAATCACCAGTTTCACAAGCTGGTTGCCAATTGGAGTTAAAGTTGCAACCTGTCCGGGCCCAAATTCGGCCACTCCATGTCCACGGTGCCTCAATCCGTCGAGTCTCACCTGCAGGGAGATAGAATCCACCGTCTGCTATCACCGGATGGCCAGCATTGGCGGCAGTTCCTGGCCATATAGGGAAAGGACACTTGTTGTGTACATAAAATGTGACTGTATGTGCTAGTGAATGCCCTGCAACATTTATTTGCCTTCATGTCTCATAAATTTCGGATTAAAATGTTTAACAAATAAATAAGCAATGTAATGAAATTACCAGAAAACAGGAGCATAAGGAAAACAGCAGCAAACTGCAATGACTTCATTTTTTTTAAATTCAACTCGGATAGAAGGCAAAAGAGTTGTTTGTTTTGAAGGTAGAGAAAAGGGTTTCATAATTATATATATTTGCATTCGGAAATTAAATTTATGATGATTAGATTTCTGCTTTAATTGTACTTCAAGATAATCAATCCCGTCTTTAAAGAAAATCAAACATCAATAAGCAAATTGACATTTGCAGTGAAAACTTTGGGGAAAATCACTATTTTAAAGCCATATGTGTCAAATCTATGAATTAAGATAGTGACACTTGAAATATATTTGTATTTTATAACTAGTTTTTATACCGCGTAATGCAACAATTTATTTTGTGTTAATAAATTTAAAATATATTTAATAATAATTTTAAAACTTGTTAAATGAATAAAAATTCCTTAAAAAAATTAAAATTTCACTTAAATGAAGTTTTAAATTATTTTCAATTTAACTAAAGTACAATAAAAAATATATTTAATTTGTATACATGTTTAATTAATCAATCTTAATGTATTTGAATCTAACGAGGGGTTCCAGTGGAAAAGAGGATGATGTTCATCCTAGGAGACCCGATTTCGAGCACCTGTGTGTATAAGGTGTGTGTTGTCAAAAGGTTAATAAAATATGAACATATACCCCATTTTTAAATATTTAAGTAAACTTTTATAAAATTTAATAAATTAAACAATTTATTTAAAAATTAAAAATGGGAATTGCTTGTTTAAAGTTGTTTTATTATTATTATTATTTGTAACCCCCTAAATCCGATCCAAATTTCTGGGTCTGGATTTTGTGTATTACTATACAAGACACTTAACTAAATTTTAAAATTGTCAACGGAAACCCCTTACTTAAAACATTTATTATTATTATTTTATCTAATGTCTTAATACTAATGAAATAAAGATAAAGTATTTAAGAATACATCAAACTTGTTACAACTTTATACAACACAAAAGTTTTATTTAAAGACCGGCTCTTTAAGGCTTAACTTACTAAACGTCATATCTTAAATTGTCCTATGTATACATAATAGCCCACTCGTCGAATTTCTAGCACTTTCTTGACTTTGCCCTCTTGGCTTACTCATTCAACAATAACACTTGAAACATGAGCAAAACACTTGTGAGTTTACACGAACTTAGTGAGTTTAAGTACAAAATAACTTGAAGTTTTTTTAATTAAAATCTCCAGTCTGAATATTTGGATTATCGATTTGTCTATGGCGAATGCCTTCATAACATCAGACATTTATTCTTGTACGCCACCAACCATACTTAATGTACACTCTCCCTTGATTACTTGGCTAACTCCAAATCTTACCTGACGATATCTATGCCTTCTCTTCAAATAACATTTAACATTGATTACAGAATAGTTGTACACATGTACTATTCCTTGGCGGATACTAGTAATTGACCTTACTTTTGGCAGATTCCTATACTTAATTTGATAATTGTCAAACTACCATTCAATCATATCATGAACCAAACTTTATTCAAACTCAGGCTAATGAGGAGACAATTTAGGTCATTCGGAAGAATTCCAAACATCTTTGTTACAAGACACAAGAATGCTCAAACTAACAAATGATATAGATTCCAAATAACCCCATAACGAGAGATGATACTATTCATATATGGTAGATACCAGATAACTCAGACTTCAACCTTACTTTGCGTAGATTAACTCAATTCGACGAACACTTATACCTTTCATCCTTTATTGACAAACTATTATGACGAATTCCCTCTTCAAAAACACAAAAGGTTATTCTTTTCCACAAAATATCCTTTAAAGCTTATGTCATATATTCCAAGACTAAATAAACAAAGTTAACCTCAGACTTATCAAATCCTTATCATGAATTTAACCATTGACGAAATTTCAGAATTTACCAAGATCTTACTGCATAGGCAATTAACCAGATTCTGCTATGTAGACCTCTCCAATTACACTAGATGAACATTACCAATTTCCTCACAAAGATAAATACAAAATACGCCACAAAGGCTAAATACAGGATCATGTTTTTACTATTCCGGTGGACTTTCACAAAAGGTGCCATGGGTTTCTCCCACATGGACTTTTACATTTTCCTATGTCGTGATCTTCCAATCCAGTCTACATAATACTGAAGGCATCATCATGAGTTTTTTCATAGATATATAGTATCATGGGTCTCCGCCATCTGACCTCATACATACTTTCATGTCGTGATTTGTCAATCTAGTCTACATTTCACTGGAGGCATCACCATGAAAGTTGTCTTTCAACGTGATATGCCTGTCTGGTTGGCAATATACTTTACCTTACCAGAGACATCACAAGTGGATGTTGGCTTATCCAATGCAGATTATACTTACCCAAATTCCTTTTCTTACCAGACTTATTCATGCAATGCTATTAAGCTTGACCGTAGCTTAGGTTATCAAACAATGGTGGTTTCGGTGGTAGACGAGAGAACGAAGATGATGATCACTTTAGTTATTTAGTTTATGTTTTTATTTATTTAATTACCAATTTACCCTTGTCATTAACATTAAAATTTTCTATCTAAATGTACACTAATCGTCCAACTATTCTCTAACAAGTCTAATTACCTTTTCAACCCTTAAACAAACAATAATCATACATTTTAGCTAGTAATAATCAATAGTGACGAAGTTTTACGTTTTTTACGATTTAATTTTTTTTTTAATTAACTATTCAATTGCTAAAATTATTAGATTAAAACTTAATTTAACTCTATAATAGATCCGTAAATATTATAAAATAGTATTTATTGACTCGATCATCGAAAATTAAAATTTCAAAACCATCATTTTTGATATCACTAAAAAATAGAAGGTTACAAATTAATAAACTTAATTGATTTTTTTAATACTGTTTAGGGATCGTTTATACCATTTAACCTAAAATAAACCCTAGCAACTTGGTGGCCTCAGTTTTTTGTTTTTGAAAGTAAAAAGTCACAGCCAAAAGGATAACATTTGCTCTTTTTTAAGCTCAATGTGATGAATGATCATTGATGGCACCCCATTTGAGAGGTCCGTACCATGTTTTTATTTATTTATTTTTCCAAGCAAAGCCTATTTATGAGCTGAGAGGCGAGGGTGTAAAAAAATGAAATGATTGGATAGTGCAGAAGTAATAAGTTGCTCCTGCATATATGACCATAAATACAAGTTCAAAATCGAAAATAATAATAATGTTTGATTTGAATTCCTAAAGAAAACTACAATTGAAAATTGTCCAGTCCACCAACTCGGGAACAGTAAAAAACATATCCATATTTAATGATTTTTTAAAACCTAATTTGTAATTCAAAAGCAATGTTAAGAAATCAACAAAACATTATGGTATCATGGTTTTATTTACTTTTGAGATTAAAAAAAATTAAATCATAGTTCAAAATATTTTTTGAAAAGCGACTTTCAATCTCAATTATAATTGTAAAACAAAAAAATTGGTAAATAAATAGGTTTAAAGAAACAACTTGATTTTAAATTGAATTTTTAACTCAAGTTCAAATTTCAATATTATTAGCTTTTGACCTGTGCTTTTCAAAAATAAATATTATTACTAAAATAAATATTTTATTTTTCAAATTTTTTTTTAGTATTCTTTTCAAAAATAGTTTTTAAACGTAATAATAAACTCTATGTAATTTTTAAAAACATTTTCCGAAATTTTTTATAACAAAAGCAATTTTCAACTTTAATAATAGAGCAATTAATTCTAAAAGGGGGAGTGATCCATTTCTTCTATTGTTTTAGATTTTATTATTGCTGAACTTGAGTGGTTTCGGTAAAAAAAAAAATGATGTTCATTTTATGAGATTCAGGTTCGAGTACTTATGTATGCAAAGTGTGTGTGCGTTGTCAAAGAGTTAAGAAAATATGAACAGACACTACCATATAATCACACCAATATATTAAAAAAAACAACGCGGTGAATGTTTTCTTAATATTAGAATGTCGAATTAAATTTTTTTTATGATGTTAATATCCGAACTTAAATTTTAAAATTTTAAAAATTAGAGGAACTAAGTTATTAAATAAAAAAAAAGTAAAAATTTGAAAAATATTATAATATTTTAATTTAAATTTTATAAATTAATGTAAAATAATTAACCCAAGCAAATAGAATTGATAGCAGTTGTGATTCCAAACTCTCCCCGTAGTATAACGGTATTGGTGTTTCAAATGCTTATTTTAATCCTTTTGGTTTCAGAAAATTTGAATAGCTTTTGTTGTCCTCCGCACGCAGGTCCCAACCAAGCCCTCTCTCTCTCTCTCTCTCTCTCGCTCTTTTGTTTTTGTCTGTAAGCTGTAACATGTTCTGGGACTGCAAGAGGAAAAGAAAAAGACTCAAACCCCAACTCAAACCTTGGGTTTATCAATGCAACAACAAAAAAACAAAACAAAAACTCTTCCCACTTACCACCTTCTTTATCTTATACTATTACTATATTCTTTAGTTTCTTACCCTAACTGTTTGAAATTTGAATACTGTTTAATTCCATTTTTTTATTTTTTCTCTCATTTCCAACTCCCCATGTCGAAGCCCGCGTCTCACTCTCCCTTTCTTTGACTACCTCGGTCACATCACACCACCCACATTTCTCTTGACCAACCACAGGTTTCATATTTTTTTTACGCTGTTATTTATTTTTTCTTTCAGGCACTTCATCAAACAGGTTTCTCATTTCAAACATGGATGAACGGCCTCAAAAAAATGAAAAGTTTGAAACTTGTACCGTCACCGACACTCTCAAAGATCTTTGTTTGAATAATAACAGTGTTACCATTTCTGGGTCTGATTCCCTTGTTAGTTGTAGTAATAATGGGAGTAGTAGTAGCAGCAGCCTTCAAGATGTTAACATCAATAAGAACAGTGTTAGCATTAGTTTATGTAGTAGTGTTTCTGAGTCAGCTAATAAAATTAGTGTTAGTAAGAATGAGGAAAGTAGTGACTGTGAAGAGAGTGAAAAGAGTAGTTTTAGGAGTTTTTGTCCATCGAAACCTCATAAAGGAAATGACAGAAGATGGGATGCAATACAGTTTGTTAAGGGCAAAGATGGGGACTTGGGGTTGGCTCATTTTAGGTTGTTGAAAAAGTTGGGGTGTGGAGATATAGGGAGTGTTTATTTAGCTGAGTTAAGAGGGAAGGGATGTTTGTTTGCAATGAAGGTTATGGATAAAGGGATGTTAGCCGGGAGGAAAAAATTGTTGAGAGCACAAACTGAGAGAGAAATACTGAGTTTATTAGATCATCCATTTTTACCAACCCTTTATTCACATTTTGAGACTGAGAAGTTTTCTTGCTTATTGATGGAGTTTTGCAGTGGTGGGGATCTTCATATTCTCCGGCAGCGACAGCCCGGCAAACATTTTACCGAACCAGCAGCACGGTTCGTATCTGTCTTTTAAGCTTTAACTAATATGTTTTTGTCTTCTTGTTTATACTACTAGATGGGGAAATGTTTTTGTCTTCTTGTTTATAATACATTGATGATATGTGGAGAACAAAGTTTGGAGAGGATATATTCATGTGATAGAAAATAGTTTTCTTCAAATGCTGATTCAGCTTTTGTTCTTCATGATTATGATTTTCATGTAGATGCAACCTTTGATCCTCATTGTATAATATACCCTTTTCTCCCGAGAAGTAGAATCGAGAGTACAATGCTAATTTACTTTTTCAAACCATGATCCTGCTTCTAGTGCCCGTAGTATACTTGGTAATATTCAAGACAGTTGTTATTTCTGTTTAGATGAATTCTTAGGGAATACAGTCGTTAATCCAAAATTCCAAATATCTGTCGTGCTTGGTTAATCTCATATCTGTCAATATGCTTTGGAAAGTTTTGTGATAAAATTTCTATATTCTTGTAGGTTTTATGCTTCAGAAGTCCTTCTAGCCCTTGAGTATCTACACATGATGGGGGTGGTGTATAGGGATTTAAAGCCTGAAAATGTGTTGGTCAGGGAGGATGGCCACATTATGCTATCTGATTTTGATTTGTCGTTGCGATGTTTCGTCAATCCCACGCTTGTGCAGTCCTCTTCTGAGCCATCATGTAGAATTGCTTCATACTGTATTCAGCCAGCATGTATTGATCCAGCATGCAAATTACCAGTATGTGTAGAGCCTGCTTGCTTGCAGCCATCTTGCTTTAAGCCTCGGTTTCTCAGTTCCAAAACAATGAAGGTGAAGAGTGAAAAGACAAATTTGGTGAACTCAGATTCATTTCCTGTACTTATTGCAGAACCAACTAATGCTCGCTCCATGTCATTCGTTGGGACTCATGAATATTTAGCTCCTGAGATTATAAGAGGAGATGGTCATGGGAGCGCTGTTGATTGGTGGACATTTGGTATTTTCTTGTACGAATTACTACTGGGACGAACACCGTTTAAAGGCAACGATAATCGGGAGACATTATTCAATGTGGTTGGTCAGTCACTAAAATTTACAGAGGGATCTTCAATCAGTTTTGCTGCAAAGGATTTAATCCGTGGTCTGCTTGTGAAGGATCCACAAAAGAGATTAGGCTTCAAAAGAGGTGCCACTGAGATCAAGCAACATCCGTTCTTCGAAAGTGTTAACTGGGCTCTTATCCGCAGTACCCATCCTCCAGAAATCCCTAAACCCATTGATATCCCATTGCTAAACCAAGCATTCAATAAATCCTTGCCTTCAAATGACAAGGGAGCCACAGACTCAGACAGGTCATCTGGTCCTTACTTAGATTTTGAGTTTTTCTGAATTTTCACGGGAAGCTATAGTAGTTAGTTTAGATTGTTGCTGTATGTTCATGTTCTCAATGAAATCTCCCTTTTTTTCCAGATGACTTGCCTTTTTCTTTTTTCTTTTTTTCCCATGAAAAGTAAATGTCTTACTGTTGTGATTCTTAATGCTGCTATCCAGCAACAGTTGGCGTCTAATGGCGACAAAACGATGAACCGACTCGAAAACATGAATTCCTTTTGAATTACTTTTAAAGAGATGGACAAAAAAATGAAGCAACTTTTGCAGTGAGTTGTCTTTTATTCCCTCTCCTTTTACGTCTTTAGTATGGAAGAGTCTCTCATTTGGTGGACCTCCAATTGTGGGGCTTAAGCCCTTTCCATATTCACTCCTTGGTATAAAAAAAAAATATGGGTTCACCTCAGATATTCCCTTCAAACTTTATCTGCTAATGAACTTCTGCTAAAGAAACTGAAACAAGACAAGTCATAGTAAAAGGCTTGCTTGTTAACCGTTTGATGCCTAAGCTCTGACTTTACCCCATAAACATGAGATTGACTCTTCAAATACATAAAAAAAAAAAAAAGGTTAGAAAAAATCGAATATACTCATATTTGACAATTGTTGAATGAAGTTAAGCATCAGCAGTGAGGGAATGTTGTGTGACTTTTATATTTGGTTTTTAACTTCATGTGGCTCTCCTTTGCTCGAATTGCTCTCAGAATTTGCTTTATTCAATGTTGGAAAACACTCTTTTGCAGTATCCAGGCTTTTCTTTTTCTTGCGGAGGATCCTCTTTCAGCTGCATTACTCGGATGTGAGGACGAATGCCAAATCCTCACATTGTGTTGAATACAAATGTCGGACACGAACACTTGTAAAGTAACAAAGACTCCTACTAACATATAGGTAAACAGAGAGGGTTGATAGTGATTTTAAGAATGCGATTCCTGACATAGTTTAAACATATAGAAATAACAAAAACTGACAATGACTTTGTGTTATCGGAATCTCTTTTTAACCCTTTCTTTTTTGTTTCTTTATCTGAATTCTGTTCTTAATTTTGCAAAATCAAACTCTGAAAAAGCTTCCTGTTCTCAGATAGGCTAAAACCATGGCTTTCCAGTTTTGTTTAGTAACTAAAAGACTTAAATATCCATACTTCACTCATATTTTTTTTTTTTTTGAATTTTTCTCAAGAATTGATGCCCTGAATCATGGGGATCAATTAAAGATGTGCTCTTAGAGCCCTTAAATTTTATAAATTGGTTTTAACAAAGCACATGTCCATTCTTTTGACTTCTTGGGAACATTTTTATATAGAAACAAATATCAAAGGTAAGGTATTTTTATATTAACTTTATTTAAATTTAATTATAAAAGTATTTAAAATTATTTTTTAAAATATTTTCTTAAATACTACCGGGTTTATGACTTGAATGGAATATAACTTAAACATAAAATTTTAAAAATTATTGAATAATAATCCGATTCAATTCGTGAAGAATTTTACTCCCACCTTTTTAAAAAAGTTTAATGTTAACCAACCTTTTGTTTCCGTGTCATTGTTTGCCTAAACTAATTAATGAATTAATAATACTAACCTAACCTATGGCTATACCAGGCTTATAATAATTTTATTGTTTTATTTGTACAACATCAAATTAATAACAAATTGTTAAAATTCAAGATAAAATAATAATTTATTTTAATATGATATTTATTTTAATTTTTCATGTAATTAAAAACAATTGATTTATTATTTTTTAATATAATAACTTTCAAGCCTTTGTACTTTGCTTACAATTGGAGTTTAATCTCCTACTTTTAAGTTTTAAGGAATTTGATTTTTTTTTTGTTAGACTCATATCTATTATAATGTGTGTTATTATTATTATTATATGATTACCTCTTAAATATTTTTCTATTTCAAAATTTCGTATCAACAAATTTAATAAAAAATTTATCAAAGTTAACAATTAAATCTAAATTTTTAAATGTAAAAAATAAAAAAAATTAAAAATAAAAGTAAATTGACTAAATTCCTATCAGAGCACATTTTAACTTATCTTAAACTATAATTTTTAAAAAAGTTAATATGTTAGGAATAATATTACACACGAACTCATATTCGTAGCTTCTTAATTGTTGCAGCAGCAATAATACCGATAAAACTAAAACTTAGAAAAAATAAATTTATTATTTAAAATAACATTAAAAAATATTTTAAGAATGGAAAGCATCAATATTAGGAGCCTTACAAGAACTGCCTCCCGAACTTTCAAAAGTAGCCGAGAAGCAGAAGCTATAACGGTCCACGTCGGTCAATGACAAAAACAAACTGAGTACCAAAGCCACCAACACTTGAACAGATTGCGAAAGAAATCTATTGTCACCTTTTTGATTCGCAATCCAAGTACCCCAATTAATGCTATTACTTCGTCTTCCAATAATAGTACTTGGATGGAAGAAACAAGTATTTCTATCACCATCAATGTAATCGGTATGGGCTGTAAATAAACTAAACTTAATGAATTCACTTTTGTTCATGTTTATTTATTTTTAAATTTGTTCTAATTTAGTTTGTGTTCGTTAAAAATTTTAATGCTTTTATTTATGTTCGTTTATTTAAATTATACGTGTTCATATTCGTTCGTTTAAGTTAAATGAACATATTCATGGACCTGTTTGAAAACAATGTTCATGAATAATAAATAAACATATATATATTCTTTAGAACTAATGAAATATAAATATTAATAATTATATTTTAAATAAAAAACAAACATACAAACCATAATAGTTTTATTAATACATACTAAGGAACATAAACAAATAAAAACAACCCTATAGTCGATTTTGTTTATGTTCAGTTCGTTTAATGAAATAGCCTCAAAATTCTGTTCATGTTTGTTTATTTAGATTTATAAAACAAACATAAACAAATAAAAACCGAACTGTTCATTGAATGCTTTGTTCATTTACAACCCTATAGTCGATTTCGCACAAGTATCGACTGATGCACACCGTTCTAGTAATAAACTGGAACAATCACTTCTCTTTTTCACGCCAATGAAAATTTTGATCCATAGTGATTTCATCTGTTCATTTCGCTCAATTCCGATTGTATAAACCAAGACATTATGCACCAATTGGTGCATGAATAATATTCAAAAATTATAAAAATTATTATTTTTTTACCAAATTTAAATTTTTTATTATACCAACTTTAAAATTTAAAGTAGACATATTAATAAATAATAAAGAATTGGAGAATTTATATAACAAAAAAAATAAAGGGAAAATAAGAATTAAAGAATTAAACTCTATTTTATATATTTAAGTAAGAGATGATCTTATTGTAGATTTTTTTAAATAATGTTGTGGATAATTTTGTTGTTTAATGCGTGGGATGATCTTTTTCCTTATTTATTTTATATTTATTGAATAATGAAGTTTTATTTGTGAAGTTTATTTATGATTATTTTACATAATAAATTAATATTTTATATTTAAAATTATTTATTTAATTAATTTTATATTTTTAAATATTTTTAAAAAAATTGATAAATTCGAAATTATACACCAAAATAAACCGATATCACTACATACCAATTTCAATAAACAAAATCATTCGTCCACCGGTGCAGCATTAACTACGTTGATCACTATCCATCAACCATCAATTTGAGATTTTTGGTACCACAAGCTCTCCTCTTGGTCAAGTTTTTTTTTTTTTTTGAACTCTCTTTCAAGATCTAAAACATAGTCGGAAGGTCTTTGTTTATCAATCCCACCTAGCTTGGCTATAATTTGCTTCTTCTTCTGCCCAATATGGCCATAGCTTGCTTCTTCGAGATTTATATCAATCTTTGCTATAGTTTCCATTTATACGATGTAGACTTCCTTTTGATTAAACAGGGTATGTGAAAAGATGGAAAAGATCATAAGAAGATTTGTTCGGGACATGACATACAAAGAACAAAGGAAGATTAATTTCGTCAGTTGGAAAGAGGTTTCTAAACCTACTTGTCGGGGTGGGCTTGGCTTCAAAAACTTGAGTTATCAAAATGCAACATTTCTCATGAAGCTTGGCTTTAACTTAGTGCCCAGAACAGATTTTTTTTGGATTCAAGTGCTAAGATTGAAGTACAAGTGGAGTGATGTTATACCTAATGTGCTCAAGTTGATAATTTGCTCTCACCTTTGGAAAGGTATGGCTAGCATATGAGATGAGGTGCGACGGGGTATACTTTGGTCTGTTAGGAATGGAAAGGTGATTGGTTTTTGGCGAATATTTTTGGCGTGATTTGCTATACTGTGGACCTTTAATTAATCAAGTTTTTCCTTACTCAACAAGTTTCCTTCACATCCTTAAACGAGAGTCTCTCTCTCTACCATAAATCATAGTTTCCATGAAAGTTTTTATATGAAGGGGATAAAGAACACAACAACAACATAACTTAATCTTCATTGTCGATGTTGACCTCGACATTCTTTAGGTCATTAAGGAGAGTAACAAATTCATTGATGTGAGCCCTAATGGACTCACCTTCGACTATTCGAAGCGTGTATAGGCATTGCTTTAGCACCAATCTATTGGCTAGGTACTTTGTCATGTCCAGGGTTTCCAATTTCTTCCATAAAGTAGATATCATTTTCTCCATTAGCACCTCTCGCTAGGGGTGAGCAAAATTCGATTCGATTTGAAAAATTTGAAAAATAATTCAAATTTTGAATTAAATAGTTCAAGTTATTCAGATCAACTCGAATAAAAAATTAAGTTTTTCGATTTGACTCGAATATGAATTCCACAATTTGAGTTATCAGAAAATCCGAATAAGAAAAGATAAAACTACGTCGTTTTGATAAATGTTTACCTTTTCTAAAGTTAAAAATCAAAACCATTAAATTAAAAAGTAAAACTATTAAGTTAAAAAGTAAAACTATGTCATTTTGATAAATGTTTTCTCATTAAGTTTAAAAGTAAAATCATTATATTATTTATGTAGTTAAATAATATTGTACTTCGTCTATTAGTTAAATAATTGGCCCATGTAAACGCGATATTGAGTATAAATAATAGGATTCGTTAACTCGACTCGATTTGACTCGAATTTTTTTACTCGATTCGATTTGAGTAAAAATAAATAAATTGAATTCGATTGCCAAAATAAGATTCGTCAACTCGACTAACTCGAAATTTTTTGACTCGATTCGATTCGACTCGATCGAATACTCACCCCTACCTCCTGCAACACATTATTGGTAAAACACAATTAAATTGCAGATAGGGCGTTTTCATCGAGCTCCTCTCATTCTGCCTGATTCGCATCTACGGGCTTTTGCCCTATAATGACCTTCTTCAGACCGTTTTAAATCAGAATTGCCATTATCTGAACATGCCACAAATGAAATTTGTAATTCTATCGAACTTCACAATATTAAATCACATTGCTGTCATCTTTAAACGGATTGAATGTGGAATCTGAACCAAGCTCTGATACTATTTTATTGAGGATCTGCCCGTGTAAACAATGAACAAGAACAGATAGAGAAAATAAAATTGCGCACACAAATATTTACATAAAAAAACTCCTCCGAAGAAGAGGATAAAAAATCATAAGCAAAGAAAACTTCACAAATTCAACAAACCAACGAAGAGTACAGGATGGAAAAAATAAACTTAAAAGAGCAAAATCCAAAACCCGAATGCAAAGCTCTTTCAAAAACTCTTTCCAAAACACTTCATCAAATCTCACATAAGAGATATTCAATTACCTCTCTAAAACAGGGATACAAAGATCCTTTAAATAGGCTAATATTAAAATTCTAATATGACTAAAATTTTCTTAAATTAATCAAAATTTGACTGGAAAAATATAGTAGAGTTTAATTGGGAGAAAATACATAATTTATATGGGAACATATCGCCACGTCGTGACATCGTTCATCGGCTCATTGTGATGTCATCTCGATGTTTCAGCGCTTCTCATCATGACGTCGGGCTCGTTTTGGCCCTTCTTCAATTACTCATTGATTGTCTTTCTCAGTGTTTGCAAAAAGTCCGATAAATACGAGGCACACCCCACAATTATTCTGTCAAAAAACAATGCTAATTTATTTTTAGAATAAATTATATTTCGTGTGAAAGCTCATAGTTTTTTGTTCTTATAAAGAAAATTAACTCTTCCACTTAAAAGTAAGAAAAATTTTCATTATATGCACTTGATTCGTTTTATCTGAGCCAACACTCAAAGTAATTTGAGGTTCGAAGATAGTTTGGAAAAATAACTTAGATTACTTTGCACAAAACACATGTATTAATTCGATTAAAGATTAATTACTGTAAATATTACAAGACTCAATTTTAAGAAAAGTTTTAAGCTTCCATCATGCCTAAAAACATTATTTTTTAAACCAATTTTTTCAATAGGTGAATGATGGTCTAACAATTACCTGGAATATGAGAGCGAGGAGGATTTTGCTAGAGATGGATAACCTTCTGGTGGCTAACATGATCAGCAATAGTGGCGATGGGAATGGTTCTAATGTTGTCTGCGTTCTATTAAATGAATGCTAAATTTGGGTTGGGAGGTGCATGTTAACCATATCTTTTCGTCTAAATAAAATTTTTTAAGTAAATATGATTTAATTTAGATTTTAATTTTTTTAATATATTGGTGTAATTAAATAATAATATTAACTCATATTTTTTTAATCTTTTGATAAGGCATATATTTTTTGCA
This sequence comes from Gossypioides kirkii, assembly GCA_005610355.1. Taxonomy (NCBI): domain Eukaryota; kingdom Viridiplantae; phylum Streptophyta; class Magnoliopsida; order Malvales; family Malvaceae; genus Gossypioides; species Gossypioides kirkii. Next base: position 48,630,412 of record CP032248.1, read on the forward strand.
TACATAAATGCTCGAATCCGGATTCTTTATGATGAACAACATTTTTTTTATCACTAGAACCACACATTTAATTTTTTTTAATTTAAATTTTAAAATTAATTTGATAAAAGTTAGTTAAAAAAGAAAATTTTGTTTAAAACTCGACCCGTAATCTTTAAAGAATTATAAAATGGAAAGAAGTAAAACGCACCGTTCTGATTTAATTTCTTTTGTCGTATAAGGAAGAAGCTTCCAGAAACATTCATTTTTTCTTTTTCGCCTTTAACATTTCCAGTAAACAATCAAAAAAGCCTTCCACGATAAAACCCTGGGCGCCCATTAAATTCCCACTTAAATAGAAAATAAATGAAATAATAAAAACAAAGCTAATCTCTTCAAAGTCGAAGTCTCTGATCTCTGCGACTCGAGTACGGATTGGAGCCAGTCCGATTATAGATTTGTTTTCATTTTCTCATGGATTCTCGGCATTTTCTCGGATTCGTTCTTCTAATTTTACTTCAGTCTTGTTTGGTTTCGGCTGATATTAATGGATCGGTTCTTAAAATGAAAACAGGAACTTCTTCGGTTCCGTTTGATCCGACTCATGTTACTCAACTCTCATGGCACCCTAGGTAAATTTATTTTCTCCTTTTTATTTACTTCTATTTTTTTCCGGTTTAATTTATTCAAAATTGTGAAATTTTTTATTTTTATTTTTTGCTATTTGCAGGGCTTTCCTTTACAAAGGATTTTTATCGAGTGATGAATGTGATCACCTTATTACTCTGGTAACCGACAATTTTTCTTTTCTTTTTGAAATTTTTTTATTTATTATTTGATTTAAAAACAAAACCTTGTTAATTCAGGCCAAGGATAAGTTAGTGAAATCAATGGTGGCGGATAATGAATCAGGTAGAAGCGTCGAAAGTGAAGTTCGAACCAGCTCTGGCATGTTTCTTCAGAAAGCTCAGGTGTATATATAAATTGTCTTTTTCTTTCTTTTTCAGCTTAAATCTGTGATCTAATTGGGTTATATATGTGGGTGTGCGCGCGTGTAAGAGAGGAATGCTGTTATTTTATTTGCAATGTCCGTCATCAAATGTTGAATTTATGATTAAAATTATAGAATTAGAAGTGAGCCGATCTTTCGCTTGAATTTGATTATTCTTTTTGCTAAATTGAAAGTACGTAATTTCATGCAATGGAATCTGTAGTTTCTGAAGAAAGATAGAGTTTCTGGCTTTATAGAATCTTGATCTAAGGAGTATCAGGCTGAAGTATACTGTGAAAAGCATGCTTTTGTTTTCTCGAACTTGCATTTGATATCGATAAATTTGATCATTTACTTCAAAGTTTTCCAAACAATTTTAAGTTTTGAACCACTTAGTGCCAGAATTGCTGGGCGTTCTTTGTTGATGCTCTGTAAGAAATTATATTCTGCTTTTTTCTGTATTAACCAACTTTTCAGTGATAGTTTATTACCAATGATGCACTGTATGATTATGCTTTTCCCCTTATGATTTACTCAGACTTCTTGGTGTGGCCAGTTCTTTTTCAAAGGTATCTATTTCCTTGTCGATGAACAGTTGAAAAGCTTATTCCATATTGGCTCTCACTATTTTATGTCTTGTCAAATTGATGCCATAAAATCCCTGTCTCGGACCTCTCGGTGCATTCATGCAAGCATTTGTTATGTGTTTGATTAAGTTTAGAGATTGTTTATTCTATGCTTATGTTTTGAAATGCATTGCATGTGTTGACCCTTGAAGTTAAAAAGCTTATGCTGTGTCTTCTGTTTTTCATTTACAGGATGAAGTAGTTGCTGATATTGAAGCTAGGATTGCAGCATGGACCTTCCTTCCAGTTGGTATGTTTTTGCATTTGCTTTTTGTTATGATATCTTAGTCCTTGTGAATGGGCTTTTTTCTCATTGGCATTGCAAACAGAGAATGGGGAGTCCATTCAAATACTACACTATGAACATGGTCAGAAGTATGAGCCACATTTCGATTATTTTCATGACAAAGCTAATCAACAGCTCGGTGGTCACCGTATTGCTACTGTGCTGATGTATTTGTCCGATGTTGAGAGTGGAGGGGAAACTGTGTTTCCAAATGCAGAGGTAAGCATCTGCTTGTGAAATCCGTTTTCTGTCTGTGTTTTATTATCTTTTCTTTTGTTTGACTAATGCCATTGTTACTTTTCCATTTTATTTAGTTCATTGCTCTTCACTTTTTTCTGCAGGGAAGACTTTCTCAGGAGAAGGATGAAAGCTGGTCGGCTTGTGCCCTAAATGGATATGCAGGTATTAAGATTACCTTGGAGATATTTAGTTGCTTAATATTTTAGGTCACATGAATCTGTTAGTCTAACTTTCTCTTGATTCTAAATAATAAAATCATAGTTAAATGGTGAACAAGTATCTGAATTAACACGAATTATTTAATTAAGGCTGCCTTATCATGTTCTTGTTTAGTTGTTGCACTAGAATCTGACCATATGTTTGTTGATATTTGGCTCAACTTTACTGCCTATATATGTGCAGTGAAACCCCGAAAAGGCGATGCATTACTGTTCTTCAGCCTACATCCTGATGCGACAACTGATACAGCCAGTTTGCATGGAAGTTGCCCAGTGATTAAGGGTGAGAAATGGTCAGCAACAAAGTGGATCCATGTGAGGTCCTTCGATAGGATCAAGCGTTCAAACGGGCGCGCCTCAATGGGGGAGTGTGTTGATGAGAATGAGAACTGTGCTGGGTGGGCTAAGGTTGGTGAATGCGAAAAGAACCCTACCTACATGGTGGGTTCTACAGGCTCTCCCGGATTTTGTAGAAAGAGTTGTAAGGTATGCTCCTAGAATGCCTTTGCGGGGTTCCATAAAGAGTGAGTTTTAACCATGAATATCTGTACATACTGATACCTGAGTGATATGATAAAATGGACTTCGTTCCAAACGAAGTAGGTTTTCCAATAATCAAATCTTTACATTTTGATATGTCTTATCGACATTCCTCGTAGCCAGTTTTTGGCTTCAAAATTAAACAATAGAAGATAACTCCTTTTTTCCACTTTCCTTTTAATTATTTTTGTTAAAACCTATGTACGATTTATTCTTTTGATAAAATGTATGTTTATTCACTTTTTCCATGTCCGGACTGGATCACTCGATATAGGAGACCCGTTTGCCTATTAGACCATAGACTTAGACTTTCATAATCTTAAGATCAATCAGGCTACTAAATCTTTTTTTTTTTTGTACCGGATGGATGGTTTGACCGGTCAGGTCAAGCTTCTACGTTGCACCGGTTGATTCAATTTAATTAAATAAATTAATAAAAATATATAAAAATTAAATTTTATATTAAATATTAAAATATTAAAAATAGAAAATTTTAGTTTAATTGTTTAGAATTCCTTTTGAAAAATTTGGTTTAAGATTTAAGTGTTTAGTATTGTTGTAAAAAAATGTTTTTGAAAAATAAAATGTTCATTTTAGATATGTTATTATAAAATATAAAGTAACAAATATGTTTTTAAATAATGTTTAAATTAGTTAATATTATTATATTTTAGTATGAATATAAAAATAATATAACTTGTTAATATTTTAATGTGTGAAATATAAATTTTAAATATTTTTAAGCAATTAATATTAATTATTTATAGAATTTAATTAGAATATATAAATTATATTTTAAATATTTAAATATAATCATTGAATATTTGTAATTAAATATTAACACATTTGTATTATTTTAAAAAATAATATTGCAAAATAATGAGTTTGTTTACCTGCAGCAAAAAAAAAAAAAAGAAACGAAAAGGATGAAAAAATAATTAAGAACTCAAAAGTGCTTTTGAAAAAAGAAAGTTAAAAATTTTAACTTTTTCATTTGATCAAAAGTATTTTTGACAAATCAAAAATTGTTTTTTTTATCACAATATTACTAAATATAGCCTAAATACAGTCTGTCTAGTTAGATTCTAACAACTTTAAAATTATTTGAATTGTTGCTATGAAGCTCCTATATTAAAGATTAAGATGTTGTTAAAGAAATTGAAAAATATAAATTAAGAATTGAATTTTCAGTTATAAGTATAGATTTTTTATTAGAAAGTTATTTGGTATATTAATAAAATTAAGACTAGAATTCATTACATTAATTGGGGGTGTACTTACTGGGGTGCACCCTAAGTAATGGAGAATTTTTATTAGAGAACTCAAGTTGTTTGGAGAGTGTAGGGACTTAAGTAATTAGTTCAATTCTCATCTTCTTTTAAGAATGGTTGGAGAATGTAATTGACATGATGCTATAATACTTAATTAAGTAAAATTCACTAATTATCGTATTTATCAAACATGTTTTTTTATCAAACAAGTAGCTCTAGTGGAAAAGGTGTTGTTTATTTTAGAGATTTCGAGTTCGAGCATCTGTGTGTGAGAGATGTGTATGCGTTGTCAAAGGATTAAGAAAGTATGAACAGATAGTACCATATATTCACACTAGTATATTAAAAAAAATACGTCTTTAAGTGATAAGTAGTTATCTATTTATCTTTTTCAACATTTTTAAAAAAAAAAATTGTATTAATTAAAAAGTTAATAAGACTATGAAAGATATTTTAAAAATTAAATATTAAAAGTTTTCATTTCATTTAAAATGATAACTTGAGGAGGTGTTTAGTTCGTTGATCGTAATGTTACACTCCAAAATGAGATTACTATGTTTAGATTTCAACATTCCAATCATCTCGTAATCTCATATTAAGATCATCTCATAATATAAGCTGTAATTTCATTAAGGCCCATTCCTTAAGTGATCTTAGATTACGAGTGTAATATTAATTTTTGAATCAATTTGCCCTTTATTTTTATTATTCTAATCAATTTAGATTTTTTTCATAAATAAAATTTAAGACTAATTAAAAATAAAAAAAATATTCGGACTAGTAGATGTCATATATTACAATTATAATTATTATATTTTATTTAATAATGTATTTATTAATATATTAACTATGGTTATTGTCGAAACGTTTTTTTTTTAAAAAGTCTCGAACTTTTATTTTTAAAACCGAAAACGAAGTCGTCATCAATCCTTTTTATTCGGTGTGATTGGAGCACCTTAAAATATTTTTAATTTGTAAAAACAAATATGTCTTCAAAATCCAGAAAATGGGTTCGAGATTCAGTTACGTGTGAGGAAGGGTTAGCACCCTCACATGCCCAAAAACTGGTACCAAATCGATTTTTAAGAGGTCTTAATCGTTGAAAACTCGAGTAGAAATTGAAATACGATCTCTAAATGCATGATTAACCAGTATAATATTATTTTCAAAAAAATCGAACTTTATGAGGAATGCTCGTCATTTTGAAAATATCGAGAAAGGAAGTCATGTCTAGTAAGTTAGAGCGTAACACCTAAAATTTCCAAAAAATAATGAGCACTGCCTGTTTTTTAAAATCTCACATTTTATTATTTTTTAGAGAAAAATATTCAATTATTTCGAATCGAAGAAAATTTGCACCTAATAAATTAAGATATAACTTTTCGAATCACGAAATAACAAGCATTGCCTTCATTTTTACAAAATTTTTAAAGCATAAATATTTAATTTTTTTTTTTTTAAAAAGGATGAATGAAGTAGCACAATGTGCACATATAATAGTAAAGTATGATATGGCATAAATGGGTAATGACAAGTGGATATACAATGCAATAAGAAATAGTAAAATGTAAATTTGAAAGCATAAAATAAATAAAATATTATTGAAATAAATAAATATATAAAATTTAGGAAAGGTTAAATTAAAAATAAAGCCAAAACAATAATTTAATTTTAAAATATTAAAAGATTTTAAAAAGGTAAAAGAACTAAATTAAAATAATTTTAAAAGGGAGGGATTAAATAAGAAAATTTCCCATGTTTTACAAAATAGTTTCACAACAGTGGTCAAAGGACCAATTTAAAAAAAATATAAAATCATCTTTTTAATTTAAAAAATGATTAAAGTACGAAAAGAGGTAAAATTAAAATAATTGAGGATATGCGGGGACTTAAAGAGAAAATTTTCTTTTTATCCTTTTAAAACGATCGTCAAAACGACAACATTTCAAAGCCACTGAAATCAGGCTTGAAACGACGTCGTATGGATTCCAATTTATGTTGAATAGGACTAAATTTAAAACCTTGGAAAAGTGGAAGGATCGCGGAGCAAAATTTCCCATTTTTTTGGGAACAGGCGGATCCTTCCTAGCGGGTTGGGTTCTTTTCGGGTTGAAGCGCCAAAACGATGCCGTTTTGATCACTGAACTCTCACACCAAAATGACGCCATATACATTAAGTATTTAAATCAATTTTTTCCTAAAATCTTCATTCTTTTCATTCTTTTTTCAAAAATTCTGTTTTCTTTCTTTTTTTTATCTCTACAGTTCCCCCACCTCCGACCTTAGGGCCATCCTTTGGTCCGCCACGGCTCCGTCGCATCCGTCAATCTTCGGCTTCGGCAAACCGTCGTGTACAGCTGCCAAGTTCGAAAAAAACCCTTTTTTTTTTTGCTTTTTTCTTAGAAAACTAGATCTAAGCTAATATTTAACAAGACTGAGCCCAGATCTTTGAAGAAAACCGAAAAGATTTTGATTTTTTATATTTTTTATCTGTTTTGTTTTTTTTTCATCCTTAGATTCCCCTCTCATGAATATTTTCTCACACGGCCCAGACTCAGCTCATTATCGAAGCATGTCTTGGCCACACGATGGTGGCACCCTAACTAGGACAAACCCTAACCTCTCCCTTTTTGTTTTATTTATTTTAAAACCGTTTCAAAAGAAAAAAAAGAATAAATAGATGATAGAATATAAATAGAATATATATATATATATATAATATACCTTGCTCGAACTGAAATTTTGTATTGCAAATATGTATTCTTGTAACGACTCGTAATTAGTAACATCGAAAGTTAGGCTCGGAGAATTATAAAATTTTATTGAGAATTAAAGAACTGATAATTAAGTATGCTATTTAATTGGTGTAAGTCAAATAACATTTTGTTTAAGGAACCTAGCTAATTAGTATGCTCTATTAAAAAGAAGGATCAAATGGAAAGAAAATGAAAAGTGAGTGGTTGTTAAAAGAAAAAAGAAGAGGATTAAATAGAAGGGGAAATAAAAGCTATTGTACTCAAAAGAAAAATGCACCATTTTTTTTTAAGATAGTGGATGTGGATGGACAGGTACATTAGTAATATTTATAATTGAAAAAGGGCATAGAAGTAATTAACTAATAAAAGCTTATTAAACAAAACATTAAGGGATCCACTAAAATATTTTTTTTGGGGCTGTCATTTCTTTTTCTTCTTTACCGAAATTGAGAGAGAGGTTAGGGTGAAAGAAGCCATTGATGGGAGCTTGAACTTTGGTTTAAGGTGCTTGCATGTAAGTGTACCTAAATGGATTTTTATTGTTAATTATATTTTTTTGTTGGAAATAGCTTAATTTAGCTAATCCAAAAATTAGATTATAAAATCTTTGTAAGCAATGTACAATGCCATTGATGAGATTTTGAGGTTTTTGGGCTTTATATGCGTGTATATTGTTATGGAAATTTTGTTAGAAAAGTCTCATAAATTAAGGATTTAATGAGGTTTTAGACAAATTGATTTAGCTTAATATTGTTATGTGAAAATTTGTGGATATGCAATGGTGGTTTTCTTGTGTGTTTGTATGGTAAGAATCAAATGAAAAAGAAGGTTAATGTTAGTTGTCATTATGGGTAATTTAAGGGATAGTAGATGGAATTAATTACTAGGGATATAACTCCCTTAAAATGTAAATAGCATGAGGTTAAGTGATGAAATTCAAGGGCATAGGGGCTGTTTGGAAACATATATGTTTGTGTGCTTATAAATTAAATTGAAAAATGGTTGCTGCCATGTGAGTTGGATTGGTTATTTGATAAGTAATTAGTAATGCAATTTTAAGAGAAGTAAGGATAAATTGAATGATGAGAATTATTGTATTTTGTTGGTTATAAAAATGTTAATTGAATTACACTATTAAATTCTAGATCGCGAAACGAGAAATCCTGCTGCTAGTCGAGGGAAAAAGAAGATTGTCGAGTAACAACCTTGGATATAAATAGCTTGGATAATTCGGTAAGTTCGTATTTCCGAACTTAGCATTACTGTCCATTTAATATTTTAAGTTCAATCACATTTAAATATTAAATTGAAATCTTGATATTTATGATTTGTTCCATGTATTTGGTTAAATGATAACATGTAAATTGTGAATGGAGGAATTGGTTGGTTTGATGAATGTATGATGTCGGCTTAATTGACTAGAGCTGGGATCACATTTGCGGTTTATCCGCTAGGCATTGGGTGTCAGGATTTGACGGACGTTGTCAGTTTAACTGACTAGAGTTGGGCTCACATTTGCGGTTTATCTTCTAAGCACTAGGTGCTAAGATTTGATGGATATTGTTGTTAATCCAACTAGAGTTGGGCTCACAATTGCGGTTTATCCGCTAGGCACTGGGTGTCATAACTGTCGGTTTATCCGACTAGCGTTGGGCGCAAACCATTGGTAAATCCAACTAGAGCTGGCTCACTTTCGCAGTTTATCTGCTAGGCACCGGGTGCCATGAATTAACAGAAATAACAACGACAAATGGATAGAAATTGAGAAGACTTATGAAGAAGTATGTCTATATTTTTGGAGTAAGAATTATAAGAAATGGAAGTATTATGTATATTTGGTTATATGCATGAAATGAAATGTTGAATTTGAAATCATGATTTTGTATAAATGAAAGTTTTATTTGAAGATGGTAAATATCCATGCAAATGGTTTGTGGTGAAAAAAGGTTACTAATGTAATTGAATCTTCCATGATTTCAGGTTATCTTAATAGTAGATTACAACTCAGCATCAAAGTGAAAATCCCGAACTCCAAGTCAGTGGTCACTTTTTGATTATTTTGGCATGTACATAGGACTAATTATATGTAAAGTTCTTATAGGAAATGACTAAATGTGAATGTTAGTTTCAAAGTAGTTGTTTTGATGTGAATTTGTTTTGAATGATATGTATATAATGATTTGGTAAATTATGAAATATGCAAATGTATTGGCTAAATGGAGTGTATTGAATTATGCATAGTGTAGATGTTGATATGATGCTTGTTTGGGTATATGTTTGGTGGATGGTTTGATTATATTGTGGTAGTTGAACATTATATGTTTATTGAATGATTTATATGTATTTGAGAGAATGTTTTAAATGAATTCGTATGTTTGTTAGAAATGATTTAATGATTTTATGATATTTAGTAATACTCTGAGATCTTAAATCGGCGACAGTTACGGGTGTTACAATTCTGATATATTGTGGGTGTGTAAAAAATACAAAGAAGAAAATGGGGCTTTTATAACTACTGTTATAATCATTGTGTTTTGTTTCTATTCATTTGTTCTTTGCCTTTGTCTTTGTCCTCTTCTCTGTGGTGCAGGTTCGACGGCAGTGGCAGATGAACATCTATTGGCGAGGCTTGTGTCAGAAAAGTGATGGTAGACGAAAGGGTGCGTTGCTGACGTGGAAAGGGGCAGCAACGTCGTCGAAGGGAACAAACCCTTGCTAGAGTTTCTGATTTTTTTTTAAAGTTTGGGCTTGTTGGGTTTACATGGGTATTGGGCTTGTATGAGTATTGGGCTTTAGATTTTGGGTGGGTAAATTGGGTCAAGTGTAAATGGTCATTTTAAATATTTTAATTTAAAATTTTTATTATTTTTTGTTTTACTTTGATTTTGGATTTTAGGCTCGGACAAATTGGACTTCAACAGTTATAACTATAATTATGGTTAGTGTTGCAATCACTTTTCATGAATTATTATAATTATGATTTATAAATTTTAATAAAAAGTAAGAATTGTAATAATTTATTATAATTTTATGAAAATTGAGACTAAAAAAATATTAAAGGAACTAAACTTGTTAAAAGAAAAACAAATTTTACTTCAAAGACAATTAAACAAATTTTGCAATATCGTCTTAACAATATGATAGTAAGTTCAAAGTTATAGTCTTAATGTAACTTAATACTATCCTACGATTCCTAGATGATCGAGCTTTCCATTCGTCGACTGTTAATTTGGAGAAGATCCTGAAACAACATACATTTAATCAGTATAAATATTGGTAAGAATTGCTGTATGCAAACGTAAGCAACAATTTCATAGAGACAGTTATGTCACAATTGATAATGCTTTAGTAATGTTTACAGTGTCACTACCATAGAGTTATAGTCATGCGATGTTTATAGTGTCACTGTCGGTTCGAAATAGCATCGCAGTGTTTACAGTGTCACTGCCCGTTCAAAATAGCTACACAGTGTTTACAGTGTCACTGCCAGCTCTGTACAATATTACGGTGTTTACAGTGTCACCGCCAGTTCAGTGTTGTATTGCAGTATTTACAATGTCACTGCCAATTCGATACAGTTATATGGTGTTTACTGTGTCACCATCAGTTCAGTTTTATATTTCAAATTACGAATGTATACGTGAATGTATGTGGCACACGGCCGTGTGCGCTATACAGTCATGCACACGCCCGTGTGTCCAGACTGTGTAACTCATTGTTTCCACTTCCATAAAACAAAGTGGTCATACGGTTTAGCACACGCCCGTCTGCTTAAACTGTGTAACTCATCGTTTCTGGTTCACAACACAAAATAACCACACGATCCATAACACGCCCGTGTACCCAAATCATGTAACTCACTGTTTCTGGTTTCTATGACACACGGTCTAGACACACGCCCGTGCTTCCAGGCCGTGTAACTCACTGTTCCTTATTTATACGACACACGACCTAGACACACGCCCGTGTGTTCGCCCATGTGCCGTCGAGCAGCAATAAAACCTGGTACAATTTGTAGAAAACAACAAAAAAAAACTCAAGGGGTTGATACCCTACCTGATGCATAATGATATCGAAGTTTCCAAATGACGCTTCGCAACCTAAACTAAATCCCAAATACCTAATTTAGCAATTTAACTCACTAAATGCAAACAATCGACACTTGATGTCTACCAAGGTTTCAGCATATCAAACCTCACCTTTGCACGAACTCCAAATCTCGAATTACAACCTTACGAAAGGATTTCCGTTGTAATCTGTGCCTAGAGTAAACCAAGACGCTTTTCAGATAACAATTCTAATCAAAACCACAAGCATTCACCTTTTTCAAGTTTACACCATCACAAACAAGTTTTAAGATATCAACACAAAATTGCTAACAAAACTTACGATTGATGCTTCTAATTGGAATAATAGAAGTGACAGTCTTTAAGATTACGGTTCAGCACGAATATAGAAAATCAAAAGCATAAACAATTGATTCCGTGGAAACTCTCCCACTTAAGGCAAGCAAACTTCAAAAAGAACGATAACCAAAATCAAGAGAAACTAACTAAGAAATAAGTTCTTAACATGTTTCTTTAGAAATGCATTTTATCAAAAAAGTGCAAAAAAATAAATACACGTGCACAAGCGTGTTGAGATTCAAACACGTAACCAGAAATTAGATAGATAAATGTGTGACCATTGAACAACTAGGCTTATCGTTGAAATCAATTGCACAGAAATCAATTTATACCATAACTTCATTTTCTAATATTCAAGAAAAGAAATGCAAAATACCCAAATCGCTACTCGAACCCTAGATCGCAGATAAACAGTTAAAACACTTAACCACAGAAGCAGAGACAATTTCAATGGCACAACTCAAATGGAAGAACTTAAATTTTTGGGTCTTACATATTTTATCAATGTAAGTATAAAAATTAATAGAAAAATTTTGCTAGTATTTAATTTATAAAAATAACTAATTTAGAAATTTTACTTTAATAAAGATTTTAACTTTAATGGTCATAAAAACGTTACAATTTTTTTTCAATAACAAAAAATACCAAATAATTAATTTTATGTTATGAATATTTTATTAAGTGGATGTTCATCAAGATCAATATAAGTTTGGATGAAGTTTAAATTCTAGTTGTCATTAGAATTAGAGTTCTATTTTTTTTTATACTTTCTATGTCTATAAATATAGACCTTTGAGAAGCATTGGATGATATTTCTATTGATCAATAAAATACGCTCTCTTTCTTGCTCTCTCATTCTCTTTGTTATTTACTCTCTGTATCTTTATTTTATAAAACGTTATCAGCACGATTCTCTTTTAATTATTTTTTTCTTTCAATCGTCAATTGAGGCCGACGCACTATGGGTAATCATTAGAGCCTTTAACCACTCAGTGCTTATGATAATAGCCAGGGTGATAACGATGATGTTAAAGATATTCAAGTATATTTCATTATGATTTATTTATTATATCATGTTTATTATAATTTGAGACTAATCATGACAACATGAATAGATAGATTCTGATTTGAAATCCATGCATGTTTCCGATGGTGATTATGGAATAAATAATCTAGTGGGACATTTATAAGTTCGTCCTTCTAAATTGATTGCATTCCCAGAAGTGAATGTAAACATAAAGAAAATGAAAAATATGATCATGGACTACTAATAGTGAAGAATAAGAGAACAATGAGAGTTCTTAAGATAACTCTTCAAAGGGTAAAGATAACTTATATTATCAAATGTTATTGACCACATATGTAGCGTATGCCCAAATATTTTGTTTTTATTTTTGTTAATATTCTTTGAGGAAGAATATGAGAATATAGTAATGAATTCTATCATTATAGATAAAAAAATATTTATCTTATTTGGTACTAAAATAAACCAATATTATTTCAATATTTGGTAGTACAAAATTGGTCGAAAGCTCCAGAAGAGCTAATATATTAATATCTTGTGATGGCTAATCTATTGGTTTTAAAAGATATTAATAATAGATCTCATATAGAGATTGTGAATGAGAAAAATATTATATTTTATATGAATCAAAAGAGAATTGGGTTATTGATTTATATTTATTATAAATTGATTGTGACTAACTTTGTAATGTTCTTTTGTCATTATCCCCATTAAGGGGTTAAAGTCAAAATATTTTACTGTGAAAGATCTACTTAAATTGTGGAAGAAAAATATGAGTAATAGAATATGATAATTCTATCTAAAACTCATTATGGTTGGATGCACTTGAAGATTTTGGACATGTGAATATTTTGGCATATTCCCTGAAGCGAATATTGCATATAATTATTTGAAAATTATATTATATGACTTAATGTCATTATAAACTTCACATTGATTTAGACATTTTCAATAGTAAATGTCACAATGGTACTTGTATGTGGATACAAAGTGAAATGAATGATGGTAAAATTATCAATTTGCTACAATTTAGGTCAAATTGAAACGTATGTTAAAGTAAACCAGAAGTTTACTAGTACATATATATTTACTACTTGGCATGACCAGTTAGACCGTCCTGGATCATATATGATACGAAAATTAATTGACAATTCATATGGATATTTATTAAAGAAAGAACCAAAAGATTCTTTAATTTAAAGAATTCTCATTTGTTGATTGTTCTCAATGAAAATTGTTAAAAACTCACTAGCTAAAGTTGAGATTTAATGTCTTGCATGAATATGGATCCATTAATCCACCATGTGGATGGTTTTGATATTATATGATTTTGGTATATGCATCTATAAAATAAACACATATGTATTATCAACTTGCAACCTGTCATTTGCAAGATTGTTTAAATAATTAATTTCAGATCATACAATTAAGACAATTCATCTTACTAATATTGATGAGTTTATATCTCAGTCTTTTATTGATTGAGTTTGAAAAAATTTGTTAAAGGTTTGTTATTTATGCGCATAATAGTTTAGAGGAATTATTTGAACGCCTCTGATTATTACTTATGAGAACTGAACTTTCTTTTTCAACATAAGATTATGTTGATTTACGTGTTGTACGCATCAAGCCAATAAGTTTTAAATACTCTCTATTGCAATTGTTTTTAGGTCAAAAGCTAAATATTTCTCCATCTTTGAATTTTTGTATGTGCGTATATGTTCCAATTGCTCTACCACAACACACAAAAATGAGTGAATCTTCAAAGAAAGTTGCAAATATATATTAATTATGGGCCTCCTTTTATTATGTTATATTAAATGTATTGGAAATTCAATTATGATATGATTGTGATTATTATTTTGATTTGATAGTTTTCTCAACATTAGGGGAGAGAATTAATAATTTGTAATGAGTTAAGGGGAAAGTAATTTGAACTAGAAGTTCAACAAGGATAACTCGTTAAAATTTCAAATATGGAAATTTTCATAAAAAGAAAAAATCTAGATGGTCATATAGTGAAGGCGGGTGCTCCAGAAGAAACCCAAGACATAACTAATAAGAAGAGATTCAGGTACCTGAAACTGAAGATTAAAATAGTGAAAATAAGAGATCTCGATAAGTTATGTCAATTTGAGAAAATATCGAACCAATAATAAAAATGGTTGACAATGGTTTTGCATGCAATATTATTGTGAAAATAATGAAATAAAAGGAGGATATTGAATAATCTATTGGAAAATATAGATATAAAATAAATTGGCCAAAATAGAAATACGCAATTAAAATAAAATTAAATTTGTGGAATTTTTGGACCAGCAGTCCAAATATTTAAAAGTATAAAGCTAATAAGGGTACAAATGAAGTAGTTTTGCTAAGGAGAAATAAAAATATGAAGTTTTTTGTTAAGTTCTGACATTGATTATGAAAAGATATAATATTCTTTTGTGGTGGATGCAATAACCTTTAGATATATTATTAAACTGGCAGTTCATACTTGCGTCTCATAGTTGTTATTATAATCTTTTGTGAATCACTATATAGTAAAGTTTATATTAAAATTCTTGAAGGATTTGGAATACCAGAAGCATATTAAAATTATCGGGAAATTGTTCATTTATATGAATTGAAATAATTGAACATGTGGTAAATTTAACTTATTCAATAGTAGTTGAAGGAAGATTATAAAATGATCCAAAATACATATTTGTGTTTTTATAGAAGAATCATGATTAAAGTTTGTTATGATTATTGTTGAAACTCCTGAAGAGATCAAAATATATTTCCCGTAATTTTCCCTTACTCATGACTTTCAAAAGAATGGTGTTATAAATGCTTAGCAGATACATTCAAATAGTCATTTGAAAGACTAGTATTCAGGATTGAATACATAGAATATGAGATATCATGTGATGTTTTTATGAGGGGGAGTAACTACGGATTGTACTCTTTTTCTCTTAACCGAGGTTTTGTCCCATTGGGTTTTCCTGGTAAAGTTTTTAATGAGGCAACATGTTATGCGTATTGTAGATATGTGTACTCTTTTTCCTTCACTAGGAAAATTTTTTTCCCACAAGATTTTTATCTTAGTAAAAGTTTTAACGAGACACATTATTTACCAATGGACATCTAAGGGGGAGTGTTGTGAATAGTTTATTAAGTGGATGTCCATCAAGATCAAGATAAGTTTGGATGAAGTTTAAATTCTAGTTTTTATTAGAATTAAAGTTCTATTTCATTTATACTTTCTATGTCTATAAATATAAACTTTGGAGAAGCATTGGATGATACTTCTATTGATCAATAAAATACGCTCTCTCTCTTATTCTCTCATTTTTTTTGTTATTTACTCTCTATCTCTTTATTTTATAACATTTTAAAAATTTTAAAGGACAATATGTTATTCTGGGGGTGAGCATTCGATCGAATTGAATGAAAATTTTCGAGTTACTCAAGTTTTCGAATCCTATTTTATCATCCTAACTCGATTTGAAATTTTTACAAATCAAGTCGAGTGAGATAGAATTCGAATCGAATCGAATCGAATATATTTGTTCGAGTTAAATTAAAAAAATTAATTTGCTCTTGTTTAATTTTATATAATTTTTAAAAAAATATTTTTATTTAAAGTTTTTAAACATGACTATACAACGAAAAATTGAAATAAATAAGTGAAAAAATCCAAGTAAACAATGACAACACAACAAGATTATAATAAAAAAAATAAGTAAAAGTTCAAGTAAACAACATAAATTCAAGTAACAACAATAATACAACAAGATTATAAAAAAACATAAGTAAAAGTCCAAAATATAGTAAAAACCTACACGGCAACACCATTTCAAACAACAAAACAAAAAATAAAAACAACACAACAAAAGTCAAATAAACGAACAGTAATAACACAAAACCATTGTAGAATAACTTAAGCTTATTCTTTTGAGGATTTTAATTTAGGGGTTTTTTTAGGAAGAATAAATAGATTTTAGGTTTACAAAGTTAATATTTTCAATTTCTTTTCCAAATAAAAACTTAATAAGTACACCTAACCATAATAACAATAAATAAAAAGAAACAATAAATTTAGACACGAAAAGGAGTTGTTTATGAGTGTTATTTTGGAATAAAATTATATTTAGGTTTGAAAATATTCGGGTTTAGTTTATAAGTGTTTTTGAAGGATGAAATTATATTTGGGTTTAAAAATATTTGGGTTTAGTTTGTTGATGGGCTTAAATATTAGAGGAAAAAATTGGATAAGATAAATGGTTTGGGTTTTGACGGAAAATGAGTATAGTAAATTGGGCCTGAGTATTGGGTTTGGGTAATATAAATTTAAAATTAAAAATAATATAGTTTATTCTGTTTATTAGAATTATTCGAATAATTTGAATTCGAAAATTAAACTCGATTCGAACTCGAAATTTGAAAAAAAAAATTCAACTCGATTCGTTTAACTCGAATAACTCGATTCGAATAATTCGAAATTCGAAATTTTTTTCGAATTTTTCGATTCGAATCGAGTTTTGCTCACCCCTATGTTATTCTTTATTTATGAATAGTTTATTTTAGTAAAAAAACCTTCAATTCAATATTTAGAAAACGATAGAAAAAATCGATTAAGTATTAATTTGATTAGCATGAGAATTATTGTTAATATAGGATAACATGAGTTCGAGTGTATTGAAGCGCATTATCTTCTTATTTATGAGTTGAGGAGGGACTATAGGTAATTTTAAGTATTGTGTTAAAAAAAACAGATATGATCTGAACCTATAATGAGATAAAATGATAGAAAAAGATAATTATGTTTAATTTTTAAAAAATTATATTAAGGAATTTAACTTTAATAAAAATGTTAATTTTAATAGTAATAAAAATAAAAATATTTTATTTTATTTTAATAAAAATTAAATATTTTAATTTTCATCAACAATAATTTATTTTATTAATTTAAATATAAAAACAAAAAATTAGCCAATATTTAATTTAATAAAAAATCAATTAAGTAATTTTATTTTAATAAGGATTTCAATGTTAATGGTATTGGTAATATATTTTATTAATATTTTAATCAATTACAGAATTTTAGGAAATTAATGTTAATGATAACATATTTTATTAATACTAGAAAATGCACTTACTATGTTTTGGGAATTTTGAATTAAAATTTTAAAATTAAAATTTATAAATTATATAAAGTTCTGATAGAAGTTATAATATAATTTTAAAATGAATAATTGAAATAAATAAATCAATATAAAATGTGGAATGAAGTTAGAGGCAAAATGAAAAATAGTTAAAATATGAAAAACACAAAAAAATAACATGAACGCAAAAAACGAATACACGAATATATCAAAAATAATATGAAACAAATGGTTCATGACTAACATTTTATATAAATTTATAATATTTTGAATGCATACAAAATATGAACATGATTATATCATGTCACGTGAATTTTTATATCTTAATTAAATTATTCTAACAAATATACAAAATATCTTATGAATCGAATCACATTATAGAAAATAACATAAAAAATAATTAAATTACAATAATAAACACATGAACACAACAGAAAATCTGAATATATCAATATATACATAAAACATTTTTTTTCTAAAAATACATTAGTATATAAAAAATATAAAAAGGTGTAATTTATTTTGTGAGATAATTAGGTAAGGCTTGATCTCGTTGGTTTATATTTTTATTTGAAATTCTAATTGTTGATATATGGTGTCAACAGAAGTGGAGAAGGAGGTGATCGGTATTGTGATGAAGAAATAGAGAGAAAAAAGATAATTCGATCGTTTCTGGAATGCCCCCTATAAAGAGTCTTTAGAATTTTAATATATAGGGAAATTAATCGGGTCGAATTTCAAATCGGATAACACTAATATTTGTAACTCTTTTGCTATCAAATTTGTGAAACAAAACATATCATATGTTGAAGAACCTGTATCAAGTGTAATTGCAAAACAAGGATGAAAGAAGATTTCTTGAAGATCCAAGAACCTTAACAAGTTTATTTTTGTATTATACAACTATCAACTATTCTTAACAAATCTATTTGTATGCATTACCATTCTGCAGACTTGCCTTGCCCAAGGCTACATTGATTCAATAAAAATCAGTGGGAAATCATCAAACTCTTCTGAGAAACCATTTTCTTCAGCCATGTTTTTCAATGACTCGTAAACCTGGTACATCGACCATCTGTCCTTTGACCGAGGATTGACACAGTTTAATGCTATTTTGAGGAACTGCAACATTTCCTCATCGTGCCCCTTCCCGCGCAGATTGCTGTCGGTAGCGTCTTTGATTCTACCGGAGTCTGAGAGATGATTTATCCAATCCACCAAGTTCCCTTTGAACCCTTCTTCACCGCCTGCTTTAACTTCCAGGGGTTTTTGCCTCGTTACCAATTCGAGAAGCACCACTCCGAGTCCGAACACATCCCCTTTCAGCGAAGCTACCGTAGTGGTTGAGTACTCTGGAGCTATATAGCCTAATTCACCTACAGCCCCTTCCATAAAGCTAGTCTCATTAACATCCGAGGTATTCATAAGCCCTGCCAATCCAAAGTCCATTATCCTGGCATCCAAGTCCTCGTCGAGAAGAATCACACTGGAGCTGATGTTCTGCTGCAGAAATGGAGGCCTGCACCCATGGTGCAGCCAAGCAAGACCCCTGGCTGCACCCAAACCGATGCGAAACCTAGTTGGCCAATCTACAACTACAACATTACCATGTAGCAAGGAATATAGAGTCCCATTAGACATATGCTTATAAACTAACAGCTTCTCATCCTCTACAGTACAAAATCCCAAAAGCGGTGCCAAATTCGGGTGCCTAAGCTGGCCTAATCGGTTCATCTCCCAACGGAACTGCTTCTCCAGGATCCTACAACTTGTGAGCCTCTTGATTGCAAGGGCTGATCCATCAGGAAGCACTGCTTTATAAGTAGTACCAGTCCTAGTGGAAACTATGATGCTTTCAGCACTGAAGTTGTTTGTGGCAGCCATTAAATCAGCCAACTTAACTTTCACAAGTGGTTTCTGAAACAATGAAACTTGAGTCAATTTATGAGCCCTCAACCTCTCAGCCCAACCACTGCCACCAACAAACCCTTTTTTCCTCAGGCTCACCCATCTCAAATGGTGCCACCACCAGACCCCAAACCCAAACAACATTGACACTGCAGCACCTAAAACCCCGGCTGCAATTATAATGGCTAAATTCCTCCTACTCAAACCCCCACAGTTTCCAAGAGGACTCCCACAAAGACCACTGTTCCCAGCAAAATCTGCCTTATCATGGTTCTCAAAAGCTGAAGGAATAGCACCAGAAAGATCATTGTTTGCTACTGCAAACTGCTTCAGCCTATCTAAACCAGATAATTGGTATGGAATTGGCCCTGAAAGTCTATTATTTGACAGTATCAAATTGTTCAAATAAGCACACTTTGATAATTCAGAAGGGATGGGACCTGACAGATCGTTGCTAGACAAATCAAGGGTTACTAAATAAGGCAACCAAGAACATATCTGAGAAGGGATATTACCAGAAAGCTTGTTTGCCGACAGATCCAAAGTCTGCAAACTCCGACAGTACTCCAAGGATTGAGGCAACTGTCCAGAAAGTTTCATGTCACGAAGTTCAAGTCTTATCAGCCGGTTTTCCCTTACATTCCAACATGTAACTCCATCAAAGTTGCATATAATACCAACTGAATTGTTGTCGAAATGCCAACCGCTCAATTTCCCATCTGGGTCCTTCAGTGAATTCTTGACTCCTTCAAGGCACTTCATATCATCTTCAGGTACAGCTGACAGAACAAGCCATGGGAGAAACAGCCAGCCTAAAGCAACGAAGTTGAGAAAAGATCCCTTCATTGCTTATCACCAATAAAAGAGGAAAAAGAACCCAGAGTTTTATTTGGATATAGATCAAGAAAACTGTAGTTGATGAGATGAATCTTGATTTTTATTATTGTTGAAGTGACACAACGAGTTTGAAATTGAAGGAAGTAAATTTGAACATACAATGAATGGAAAAGTCCAACGAGGAGTCTACATACATGTCTTACGAGAAATTACCAAACAACTTTCATTGATTTGAATTTTTGTGTTTATTAGGGAGAAAATCATTTTTATTTTGTAAAATTCAATTGTGTTATTTTCTGCTAGGTTTTTTTGGGGAATAAAAATGAATATTTTCTTTTTATTAACTTGAAGTCGATTACGGTTTGTTTGACTGGAAGAATAATTGTTCAAAATAATAAATTAAGAAATTGTTGACCAACGAATATAGTCATGGCGTGGGACTTTGGGTGATGCACCAAATTATAAAATTTGACCAAACCCGAATGATTCTTTTGTGATCAGTTGAATGGGTCCATTTAAATTAATTTTAAATTAAGAGGAGTTAAAGTTGAAATTATCCCATTCAGCTAAAGGAGCGAATATGATGTTCTGTCCCGGCTTTGCCCCTGGGTCCGACCGGCAAAATTTGTCCGGTTTTTATGTCGCTGCTTTATATAGAAACCAATCAAAGTGAGATAAGCCCAAGTTTTGTTTGGTTGCATTCATGAGATTCTAATAATAATTTTGATGAAATGAAAGGGAAAGGCATTGGTCCTTTTTATTGTGACCAATGGGCCATTCTCAAATAGCCTTTCGCCACATTTCAAAGAAAAAGAAAATTCCTACTCATTTCTTCTCTACCACATTCTTTCCCTTGATGTAAAACATGAATAATATTACGTTAAGTATATATATATATATATATTAGTGTTTGGTTATTTAATTTATAATATATTATTCTTTTTATCATGTATTTTTTATGAATTAAATGTTGGAGTTGATTCATTGAATACGACGTCCTCGTTGATTGTTTGTCGTGCTCGATCAGTGATGTTACAACGTCTGGATTTTGCATTTGATTTAAGCAATGATTGGAGGTATTTATGTTTGATCTTTTTCGCTGCACTTTAACGTTTAAACCGTTATTTTTGCTTACATTAAAATGTATGTATTATTTGTTAATGTATCGTCTTATCTTTAATGTTTTTATTTTTTATTTCTATAATTTAAAAATATTAAATTATATTAAAATATTAAAATAAATAAAAATTATAGTATTTAATTTTATATGAACATTAAAAAAGTAAAATAATATTACTATTTAAAATAATATATTAATATTATTACTTTTTATAACATATTTATTATAATAGTAAAAATATTTATATAAATATAAAAATAACAAAATATTAAAATATATTTTTATATTAATATTTATATATTATTATAAATAATATAAATACTTTTTTAGGGAATAAATAATACTAAAATTTTTATCACACGCGTATATGTGTGAAAACCACAAATTTAAAACATAAACGTGCGTTTAAAAATAATATACAATAAACAATGAAATGCATGACGTGAAACTAATCAATCATAAAGAAATCCCATCACACCCCATGTGTGTGGAAACCATAAATTTAGAACACAAATATTTTCTTTAGAATCACATACAATAAATAATGAAACGTATGGTTTGAAACTAATTAATAATAGCGCATGAAATATGTACGTTATTAAAATAATAAAAATTAGATTAAATTTTTTATTATGGTGTTGTCATCAATCTTGAGTCGGTGTCAAGTTAACTTATAATATTAGGTCAATTAAATATATTATTAAAATGAAAAATATTAAAAGTTTTATTAATGCAATTGGTGTGGGTTCAAATTGTACTATATACATATTTTTATTTTATTTTTTTAAATGACCATCGAATAATATTACTTATTTTAATTACGGAATCGAGTTGGTGACCCGATTGTGGGTGACACCGACTTAATTAGGAGCTTAAATAATAGCATAGATATACAACTTAGGAAGGTAATAAAATTTGCATAACAAAATTAAAATGTATAAATATATATATATATATATATATATATATATATATATATATAAAGGGTTTAGTTGAATGCTAAATTAAACGTTTTATTAATGCAATTGATGTGGGTTCAAATCTCACTATATGCATGTTTTTATTGGTTTTAAGTGAAAAGCCTAAAATACTCTCGAACAATATTACTTATTTTAATTATGAAAGGACATTTTCGTAATTTTTTTAATTTTTAATCAAGTTGGTGGCCCGATTGAGGGTGATACTAACTCAGTCAGAAGCTTAAATAATAATATAAATAACACATGAAATTAAAATAAAATTAAATTAAATTATGAGTAAAACGATATTTAAACACATAAATACATTGGATAAACAATACTAAATGCATTATTATTATTTATCTTGGATCTGTTATCAATTGTGAATTAGTGTTGAGTTAACTTGTTATACCAACTCAATTAACAATATTATTAATATATAAAACTAATTGAGATAATAAATTGTACATATTAAAATAAAAATGTGTAAAATATATCAAAATAAAGCTTTGATTGAGTGGTAAATTTAAGATTTTACTAATCTAATTCGGGGGTTCAGATAATCATATGTATATTTTAATTTATTTACATAATTTTATATATTTATATTAATATCTATAAATTTTCTAATTAAATTTAAATAAATATATTTTTAAAATCATTTAATTAAAATTCAGGCCCGGCTGAGTCGGGTCAAGGACAAATTTTTTTTGTCCAAGACGAGTTAGGCCAACTGGGTCGACAAAGCCACCAAGCCCATTAATAACTCTATTTGTAAGATGTGATTGTTCGGTGAAGAGACAATTAAAAAAAATAATTAAAATAGAGTAAAAAATTAGTGATGTTTAAACATAAATTGATATAGGTGAAAGATATCATCGACTTATAAGGAAAAATCACGTGAGTTTATTACTTATCAATTATTTATCAAAGCTACCAAATAGCAAGGTACAAAAGTATATAATGATCACAAGTGGTGATCTCTCACTTTTTTTTTTTAAGTAATTTCTATAATTTTTCTCTCTTTTTTATTTAATTTTTTATTATATATTATATTAGATTTTCAAAATTTTCATTATATGCTAGTAGTATTTATATGGTAATAATAAATTTCAAAAAATCATTTTATTTTTTTTAGAAAAATAGAAGTATTATAAATCCCATATTGACTAGAAAATACTTTTATAGGTTACACTTAATACTATAAATAAGTGTTAATTTTCTCACTATTTTTATGTGCTCCTTAGAGTGTTTTTGTTTGAAGAAATTAATGAGACAACATTTATAATTTAAAGTTATTTATATAATATTATATATATTACATTATATGAAAGAGAGAAATAATAATATTTAAAGAAAAGAGGTATTGGTTCGAAAATATCCCAAGACCTTTCTCACTTTTGAAAATGTAGGGATGGTAATTTTTTTTTTTTTTGAAACTGATGGGTTTCAACCTCAACATAGATGGGTTCTGAGTCGACCCAATTTGAAAGATTTGATGGGATTGCTTTTTTTTTTTTTTTTTTTTTTTTAAATTGAGTTTTGGGTAGATCAGGTTAATTTCAAAAAATTATTGGATCGAGTTTAGCGTGAAATCATTTTGTCTAGAAATATTTACTAAATTATTCTTTTATGTATTTAATATTAAGTTAAAAAATTTTTATAATCCATCACTACTAGTATCATTTTACCACATTTACTCTCATTTCACTCTATTTTTTCCCTCTCTTTTTAATTTATTTTCCCAAGTCTCCTTTTCATTTTCGTCTCTTATTTTTTCTTATGCGATGTAATATATAATTTTTACTTAGTCATCCTAAACATGACATTTGCTGTAAACAGCAACTCCAGAAAGTAAACACAAAGGTGAATAAAATTTGATTTGATTTGAAAAATTGAAAATAAAATTCGAGTTTTGAGTTATTTGAGTCAACTCGAATAAGTAATTTAAATTTTGAGTTCGAGTCGAGTTGAATTTTATAATTCAAATAACTTAAATAATTCGAATGACTGATTGGTGTAAAGATCCCTTTAGTCTTTATCAATTTTAAAAATGAGCAAATTGATTTCTTTCAACAAAAATTACAAAATAATTCAAAATAATTTTCCAAAAATTCAAAATATTTTTTAAAATTCAAAATATTTATAAAAATTTCAAAATTTATATTTTTTAAAAAAAATTAGAAAATTTTTTAAAAAAATCTAAAGAATATATAAAGAAAGTTAAAATTTTACAATTTTTCTAAAATAATAATGTGGGACCTAAATAAGTTAATTAATGATTGAAGTTTATCATACTAAAATATTTTTTATTATTTTTCTTTGAATTTTTTTTTAATTATATATGGTTTCAAATTTATGTGCTCTAACATGTAATTAGTTATATTGTAACAAGATTTTAATTTGACATATTTAATTTTTTAAGTTAACTTGAACAATTTCATTCGATTCGACTCGATTTGACTCAAATTTCATTTTATTCGACTCAATTTTAAAAAAGTTTAATTCGAGTTAGGATGATAAAATAGGCTCATCAACTTGATTAACTCGATATTTTTTCATTCAATTGGATCCAACACTCAAAAATTCAAAGTTGGAAAAAAAAGAAAGAAAGAAAAAACACAACAAATTCAATGAGAAGTGATGGCTTGACCGGCCAAAGTGCTTCTAACCAGTTGAATGGTACAAGCTCTATTCAAATTTTCCAAATCTTTCATTCCTAGATCACCTTCAGACTTGGGAGTGCTGATTTTACTCCAACAATTTAGATGAATTCTTCCCCTTCCACCACAAATCTGGTTTACTAATTTAGGTAGAAAAAACTGCGCACACTAGTAAATTTTCAAGTTAAAATAACATATTGGATCACCCCAACAAAACTAAGATGTTTGACGGACCACCTATCAACTTTTGCTCCGAAAGAGGTGTTCAATCTTTGACAGTCAATCTTCTGGTTACCAGAGGTATGCCTAAGTATCTCACAAGAACTTTGGATAAAGTTCAGATATTCTTCTCCTACCCCAGCAGCGTAGACCTCATTCTTAGAAGAGTCGAGGTGAGGACCTGAGGCTGAAATCAAATCAAAGTGTGACAAAATGCTCCAAATTCCAGCCACCGAATCAACATTATCCTTACAGAAAATCAAAACATCATCTGCAAAGCACAGATTTCACACAATCTGTGACACTTGGGGTAGAAACTAAAGACACCATTCTTGGAAGCAACATCTACGAAACATTCCATTTTGGTTGAGTTAAACGTTCAACATTTTTTTTGATTGAGTCGGACTTTGGACTGATTCCAATTCATATTGATTCCTCAGTTATAAACACTTCATCTGTTATCATATTGGCCCATCAAGAAATATTAGTCTAATTAGTTGGGCTAAGGCCTTCTTTGAAAATCCGATTTCGGAATTTTGGGCAAATAAACATCAAATTTAAATTACTGTTAGCCCAATAATGAAGTTTCAGAGACATTGGGCCTAAGCCTAAAAGTCCAGAGAATGGCAAGCGAAATATCATTTAATTTTAATGTCGCGCAATATATTTATTGTTTTGTTATCATTTGTCAACATTTTAATTGTAAAATATTTTTTTAATATTTATTGTTTTTTAAATTGTAATATTTTTATTATTATTGGAGTTGAAAAATAATTTCAATCCAAACCTTGATTCCAAACAAAAAATTTGTTAAATAAGCAGCTTCTCAAATTGAACCTTGATTTTAAATTGATATTTTAATTTAGAGTTTTTCAGCTTGTAATTAACGTGTATTTTCATATGTTATAATGGTTTTTAAAAGGGATAAATCTTAAACCTATACATTAACTTTCGTTTAATATATATAAATTTTGATTTTATCAAATTCTCACAAATTATGCATGATTGAAGTATTTAATAAAATACTTCAATTTATTTAATATATATAATGGCTTTCAATTTATTTATTTTATTTAATAAAATAAATAAATTGAAGTATTTTTTTAAAAAAAATATGCATGATTGAATCAAAATTAAAGTTTCATGTGTACATTTAAACCACAATCAAAGCTTCAAGTATATAATTATATCAAATTAAAGCTCATGTATATAATTGCACATTAAACCAAAATTGATGCATAAATTTGAAATTTATTTGGTTTTAAAATGTTTGATGTTTTATATAAAAATGGATTTATTTTTATGCAATCAAAATGACTGGATTAGCATTTCTGGGAATATTATTTTTCCCCATGGTCTGAAAAGACAAGTCGATAACCATCCGGAATGCCTGGGGAACTTAGAAGACATGGGGAGTGGATGAAAGCTTTTGGTGTTTGTGGAGAAATTAATTAAAAGAAAGAAAATAATGGGAGGGGGAGGGATGGTGACTTGTGCTGTTGGAGTGCAATATTACACTGTTTTGAGAATAATATATTTTCCCACCTTCTCCATCACTTTCTTCCATTCCAAACACCTTACATTTTCTCATATCTAATCACTTCCTTATATCATTTATCTGCTTTTTCTTTTGTCAAAATAATCTCATTTTGTTTTGTTTTTTCCCCGTAATTGGCAGACCGTGAGCCATATTATATGGAGATATCCAAACCCTTTTTCCTGTTATACAAATACATACATACATATATATATATAAGATCATCTCAGGTTTGGTTTCATGAAAACAAAAACAAAACTTGATGCACTAGTATTTATGTTTAATTTTGATATAAGTATGATATTCATTCATATTTGACATTTACCCATATTTGAATACGTCAGCATAGGGGGCAAAATATGAGAACATTTTGAATGGGGGAGAATATTCACGATTCATTAGCAACAGTAGGAAGCAAATAAAAGAGAAGACGTACATTGCTCTTCTACTATTAAACCTTTCACTTGGATTTTACCCATGGAATTCACCAACTGTGTCTGCCTTTAGTTGCTGTTCAATCAAGCAGTCTTTTCTTGTAATGCTTTTGCACAGCAAAGTATGTAACGTATGTTTGTTTGAGAATGAGCTCGAAAATACTTGAGTTCAAAATATAGATTTTTTTTTTATTTTGAATCATAAAGGGTAGGTAAAACCTTAACAATAATATGACTGACGCGACTCTGAAATCACATATGAGATAATAAACACTCTTGACCGTCAAATCAATACACAAGATTCAAACTTAAACTTCTTCGAAACTAAAAAGATAACTAAACAAAATTGATTTGTTAATTATACATTGTATTTATAGGGATTAGTAAACAACTAATTAATAACTGACTTGTAATCAATATTGTAACCGTAACAAACTAACTATCAACTAAATGGTACACTTAGGGTTAGTTAATTATTACTGTTGAGAAATGCATTTAAAAAAATATTGTGAAAAAGTGCTTATCAGAAGTGATTTTGAAAATTTTAATTTAATACTTAAGTATTTAATATTATTATAAAAAAGTGTTTTTTAAAAAATAAAATGTTTATTTTAGACATGATGATGTTATGAAAGAAAAAAAATATTTAAATGATATTAAATTTTGTTAATGTTTTTACACCAATTTTTTTTTGTTAATGTTATTATATATGGAATACATCAAATTAGATTATAATAAAATATAAAAAAATTTATTATAACTTATTATTAACATTTTAATACATGAATTAGAAAAGTTAAATATATTTAAAATAACTTGTATTATTTTTTATAAAATGTAATTTGAATATGTAAACCATATTATATATAAACATAACATAAAAAACATATATCTAATAAATTCAAATATTCTATGTATTTGAATTAAGTTTCAAAAAAGGGTAATAATTATATACCCAATATAAATATAAATTTTTTTACATTAACACTTGCAATTTAAAGTGAATTCATTAAACTACATGCTATGGCATCACTTGTTAATTCCATTTCATAACCTTTTGAATTGTTTGATTCACTATCATCATCATCATCATCATCATCATCACGCACATCTTCCGGATCAATATTATTCTCATATGCCTTGTCAATATTTTCATAGTCCATAAAATTTGTATCATTTCGACCGACATGTTTTCAAATAAAATTTTGTATCGCCATTGTAAAAACAATGATTATCGTTTGCTGTTCAAAACTATAACTTGACATATCTCTTAAAATGACTCATGTTTTTTCAAAACACCAAAAGTTTGTTCAATCACACTACGTAATGATGAATGTGAATGATTGAATAGCTCTTTTTACCAGATATAGGTCTACCTCTACGAAATTCAGGTAAATGATATCGTTGTCCTCTATATGGTCCAAGATAACCTTTCATTTGAGGATATTCAGAATCAACAAGATAATGTTTTCCTACATGTCATAAAATGATATACAATTAATTCAAAGGTTGTTTATTTTTTAAAATTATCAATTACATAACTTATACTTTATTATTTAAAAAAAGAAATAATTTATATTTTGGATCTCGAATTGCATCAAGAAATATTCTAGTGCCATGCACCGGTCCTGTAACATCCGCGTTCTTAAATCAGATTTGAGTGATAAAATAGAATTGAGAATTAGAAATGTTTAGTTGAAGTAAGGAAGGTTAGAAAATTTTAAGGATTAAATAGTAAAGGGGAGAAAATATGGAGGATTAAATAGCAAATTATCCAAATTGAATTTTGAGTCATCTTGGGAATTAGATTGATTGAGGAGGGGCAAAAGAGTAATTTGGTGGAAGATATTTTTGGAGGCAAAGTTTTGGGCCAAAGTGTAAAGTTGGAAGGTTTAGGGACTAAAAGTGTAATTTTACAATTTTTTATTAAGATAGATATTTTAAGTAAGATTTCTAGAGAATTTGAGAAAGGTTAAAAATCAATTAAAATTCAAAAATATCAGTTCTTTTCATGTTCAACCGTTCATACCATTCTCTCTTCCATCCAACTTTTGATTTTATTCCAAATAGGTCCTTCCATCATTTTTAAGCCCCCCAAGCTCCAAAATCTCCTATTTTCTTTGAAATTTCTAAAAGAAAAGTATAGGAAGGGGTTATTAGACACCTCAAACTTCTTAAAGAATTCATTTTGAGGTGTTAGAGAGCATAGGGACTAAATTGAGAACTTTTAAATTCAAGGGTTAAGGTAAGAAGTGGTTAAATTCTCATGACATACATGTATTTTAGTGTTATTTAGCATGAAAATCATTGAATTTTAGCCTTTATCTTATATGTGTTTGTATGAAATTGAAGAGAAAGGAAAGAAGGAGAGGGACCAAATTGAAGAAAAGGGCAAAGAGAAGAGAAAGGAGTAAGAAGAGAAGAATATCAACCTTTTTTGTTGTAAGTACTACAAGAGTTTTGAATTATAGTTTAATTTCTCTAATGGTATGTGAATTATTAGCATAAAAATTGTGATTAGGTACTTAATTTGAATGTTTACAATGATAAAATGAAAGGATTAAAGTGTGATTTAGTAAAACAGTTTTGGACAGAACAGAGGATTAACTTCGAAAATTCACCAAAAATTGTATATAATTATTTAAGGGTCGAATTATATATATAATTAAATCTTATTGAGTGTAGTTTCAGATGGAAGAAACAGTGAATTAAATGGATCTGTATATTCTGAGTTATAACTGATTTTGTGTAACAATGTCAGAGCAGATACGAGTTCCCCTGTTCTGATTTTGAAAAATCATAGAAAAATGTAGAAAAATCATTAGAGTCTGAAATTTATATGTATAAATCCTTAATGAGTCTATTTTCAAAAGAAATAGACGGGAACATTATTTGATCTCTGTAATAAAAGATATATAATTTTTAGTGAAGAAAGATCGAAACTGTCAGACAGCAGAGAAGGGGTAACTTGAAAGAATTTACTGTACAAATTGGCTAAAGTAAAAATTCTGAAAATTTTATGGTAAAAATATGATTGAGTCTAGTTTCAGAAACAACAAACGGATTATAATTTTGAATTCTGTAGCTCGAGGTATAAATAATTTAGTGACTGTAACGCAAGTGGACAGCTTTGAAAAGTTAATGTGAAAATAAAAGTAAGAGGTATATAATGATGAATATGTGAGAAAAATATTGTATGACATATTATGTGTTTAATTATAATTATTGATTGTATGACTAATTGGTGAAATTGTGGATTTATTTGAGAATGTAAAGGTGAGAAATACATGATTATGTATATGTGAAGAGAAATGTAAATGTGATATATGAAATTATGAGAAATGATGTTATATAAGATATTATGCCCATGTAGACAAGTTAGAACCATTGTGATATTAGTGGCATGCCATTAAGGAACCCTAGCGCGCTCTCTGTTTAGCATGTCTCGTGCTCTCTGATTAGCACTGTGTGTGCTCTCTGATTAGTACTTTGTGTACTCTCTGATTAGTACTTTGTGTACTCTCTATTATTAGCACTGTGTGTGCTCTCTGTTGCCTAGCACTTATGTGCTCTCTGTTAGTACTTTGGTACTCTCTGCTTGTTCCGTATATCTTAACGGTTCTATGATAGTCTACTATGGGCTAAGCTACAGAAAGTGGTTAAAAGTGTAAATTGTGTTATTGTGATAATTTACAGGTTACATGTAAGTAAGACAAGAAGTTTATACGCGTGATTACTAAAATGATCATTCATTACTTTTGTAGTGCTTACTAAGCCTTCACCGGCTTAACGCGTTTATTTTAACGCGTAGGTACAAAAGCTACAAGAAGTTGAAGTCAAGTTAAAGGACCTCTCATCACATCACATCACTATTGGAAGACTTCAATTTAGGTACATTACTTTTGGTAAAAATGGCATGTACAAATGGTACTATTATATATATTTAGTGGATGGTTATAAAAGGTTGTTTTGGATTACTACAAGTTGATGACTTGAAATGATGTATTTTGAATAGAATAACTTAAAACACATCATTTGAAAAAAATTGTTATACTCGTGTTAAAATTTCCGTTACTATATGTAATACTTCTATATCGGGTTTATACATGTGAACCGGATATAGGGTGTTACAGGTCCTTCCCATCCCGCCATAACAAAGGTGAAACACATATAAAAATCACATATTACCATCACATTCTGAGTCGGGACACCTTTTCTTCCAATGTAGGGAATTTGTTCATTTGGTGGAAGAATAACGACAATATGTGTACCATCAATTGCATCTATGCAATCCTGAACAAATAATCATATTAGTCCCATGCAGTTTTTAGTTAAAAATATTAAAATATAATAACAATTTAACCTTAAAATGCAACATATATTTAGAATCATTACGTATTTGTTTGAGTATTGAGCTAAAAGAACGATCATCAAGTGCAATTATATCAATGGTTATCCTTGAAACTTTCTCAAGCACAATTACAAAGTATTGACTTATTATTGCTCTAAACCTTTGAAATCTTTCTCGACATTGGAAAACTATTTGCACCGGTGCCCAAGATGTACGAAAAATTCCCAACATTTCACGAGAAGATATGTGTCTTGAAGTTTGAAAACTATATATTATCTCCAAAACTCTCAACAAATTTGTGAATTTAATTTTTCACATCCTAAAATTAATCATGCAATATGATTCATGATTGTCAAGGATCTCTCAAATCTATGCCTCACCTGACTCTTTTGAATTCTTGCATGGTGCTTCAATATCTACTTCTCAGATTAAAATTTTTTATGCGTTGTAAAATCTCTTTCCTTCCTCTTTCATCACCATTGGAATTGTCAATCATACTCATCACCTATGAACAAATTCTATCTCCAAAAACCAGACATTTCAAAGCTTGGTGTTTGTAGCTTTGACTGAAAGGGAAGTGTTGAATGTTTATTCACCTTGATTCAAAGCTGACCTATTATTTTGGAGTGAGTTAGATACTTGACATAATATTTTGTTGCTAATAATCAATTTAGTAGTCGTTTGTTTTGAGATATTTTAGGTTTGTTAGTTACACGAAAATCTCTATGTATAGACTCTTTTTATTTATATTACTTACCATTAAATTTTAAAAGTAACAAAAATAATCAATAATTATACTTTGTGTGATTTACAATCTCTTTCATTTCTGTATTTTTTTATTATTATCAACACAATATTACATATTGTGGCTTCTTGATGCAGACACCATGAATTGTTGAACTTTAGAGGCATGTTTTATATAAACGTGGGTAAATTAAGAACATTGGGTGTTTTCCTTCTAAACGATGTGATTAAGTGTCGCAATCAATTCATTTTGCAGCTAATGTGAACAGAATTTAAATTTCCTTTTAAAAGAAAATGAAAATTTTGAGTAAGATAAATATATTCCTTATGCTTCAATTATGAATAAGACACCAACTATATATAAAAAGAAATATGTTTTGGAGAATGAATATATATTATTGCCCCTTAAAGGGATTCTGCTTCCAAGCATCTTTAACATGGAGTTTCAGGATTTGGTGGTGGAACATATGCAAAGTTTAAGTGGGAGTAAATGATAGTGCTATTTTTGGAAGCTAGGTATCTAATCAAAGCTTTTCTTTTTTTCTTTAGAAAAGTACCATCTTTTTGCGCAATCCATTACCCATAAACCCAATTTTACTATATATATATATTTCTTATAATAATTCGAATCTACAGATTAAACCAACACAAAAACTAATTCAGAAAAAGAAAAATTGAAAGGCTAATGACAAACAAGTGAGAAGTGTCGAATCTGATGTGATGGTAAAGTGATTGAGGAAGGCGGTGAGGGTGGAAACTGTGAAAAGTTTGAAGAATCCATCAAAATTCTTCCCCAGTTCGAATTGATACTTCATACTTTCATTTAATGGTGTAATACATCAAAACAGGGCAAGCGCATAAACATGGTCACCACAATTATATTATGCTAATCCTACTCAAGCCATTTAAAATTACAAAATCATGTCGATGGATGCCTTTTCAATCAGGTCGTGTTTTCAGTTAGATTTATAAAATGGGTTTTGGTCCCTCGTCTGAATTTTCTCATGTGTTTTAAAAAAGGTAAATTAATTTTTTGACAGTTTGTTTTTTTATCAAATTAGTCCATACCTTTTAAAAGTATATATATAATTATTTTTTTATATTTTAAATAAAAAAATATTTTTTAAAAAAAAGTACAAAATTATGAAAAAATAAAAAAATACAAAAAATGGTTTTTTAATATTTTAAAAATATAAAAATATAAAAAAATTAATATTACCTAAATTGAATTGGGCCAAATTGGTTGGACTAAGAATTAATTATGGTTTTGGTGGCCAGGGAGTGAACACTCCTTTGGCACCAAATTGCCAGTTTCAAATTTTTCAACAGTATCGATTCAACGAGAGGTAAAAACTAGTTGATCGATGAATTGATACAGACTAGTCGAATTAGGCTAAAAAATCAGTTAAATTGACAGTTGAATTGGTTTTATAATTTTTAATATTTTTTTGCTTTGAACCAATCAGACTAGTTGTTCTAGGAATCAATTGGTCAGACCAATTCAAAATCGGTTCACTTGCTAATTCGATTAGTTTTTTTTAGCTTGATTCAACTAATCTGTCTCGACTCACGGGTCAACTAATTTTTATCTCTCATTGGACTGATACCCCAATTGATTTTCAATCCAGTCGGTTTAGTCTGGTTTAGATAACATAGAATTTTGGAATTTTTTATATTTTATATTTTATATTTTTGAATTTTAAAGAAAATTTTTAATTATATATTTTTTTAAAATTTTTATGTTTTTATTTAAAATACGAAAAAAGGAAATCTTTAAAAAATTTTATATTTTATTATACTTTTAAAGGACATGGATCAAATTGACAAAAACTGTAAATATTGATAGCTATAAAAGTTTTTTTACCTTTGGCGTCATTAACTTAAATGAAAAAAAATTAAACGGAGGGTCCAAGATTTTTAAATAAAAAAAAGTATAGGAATTCAATGTCTCAAAATTAAAGTTTAGAGACTAAATTTTAAATTTTCAAAAAAATACATGAATCTTTGACATATTTAAACCAAAAAAATGATTTGTGAAATTAAATATTAAATTTTAATTTGAAAATAAGGGAAAAGTTGTTAATGTTGAAATTCATTTTTAACTATGATTATATGAGTTAAGTATAAATGAAAAATCTTTACTTACAAGTTATTTAATTATTACTAAATCTAACTCAACCAATTCCAGCTATTGAATAAATTGAATATAAATATCTTAGTGAAGAGATCCAGGAGTCTAATATTTTTTTATTAATATTGAAAATTCTCATAAGAAATCGCTCAAATAATTTGATTTTAATCTTGAATTTTGAGTTTTAAATTGGCTGAAAATCTTCTCTTAATAATAGTTATATTAAATATGTGGTATATAAGATATTAGTGTTTGTAAGTTATTTAAATTCACTTTTTGAAAGAAATTTAAATTTGATTAAATTATTTTTGAGTCGAACTTGAACAAATCAAATTATCAAATCAATTGAATTTAAATATTTTAATACTCTCACGTGAAAAAATCCCAGTTTGATCTTGGAATACTTGAACCTAGAGTTTAAAATCAAACATGAGAATCAATGTTTTTGAGTGAACAAAATTGAGCAAACTTAATCATACAAATTTCTGCAGTTCAATTGTTTTATGGAATTCGCATTTTAAAAATAAAATTCACTCAAATTTCATTTTGTTTGAGATAAACTTGACTCAATTAGGCCACTAACATGAAATAAGCCCATCCCTTGTTTGATGATGATGCCAGACAACAAATGGCAAAGTGTTGAACATTAATGAATCTTGAAAATCAGTGTGATATTAAATAGGAAACATAGAGAAATGGCAGCAAATGACTGTTGTGGACCTGTTTTTAGCACTCCAAGTAAAACATTGCTGATCTGATCTGATATGATATGACCTTCCTCCCATCTGTGTTTGAAGAGTGGATGATGTTTGGTTCAATGTGATTCAGTTAAAGTGCTTGTGGTGGTGTTGGGGGTGGGGGGGGGGGGTCCCTTTGCTGTAATCCAAAGAAAGGGACAAGACTAGACTTTGCCATTGAGAAAACCATATATAGAAGTTCCACCATAGCTTTTATATCACCATTTGCCAAATCCATAACAACACCTCTATCTTACCTTTTGCCAGAATCTTTTCCGATTTGGAGAAAGACCCAGAGTTTCTTTTTACATTAATGTTTCATAAATGAATGAAATTGTAGAGCTTTCAAGATAGCAATTACAACCACCTTCTCTAATACACCACCATGATCACTTCCACCACCCACCAACTGTTTGTCAAAATAACAAAAAGAAGCTATAACTTACATAAATAGGACTTTTCAACTTTTTCACTTTTCTGCCTAGAAGTAGACAATCTGACCTTATCACGATTAAAAGAAAATGACGCACCCAATGACTTCTCAAATACCCAATCTCCAAATTTTACAAAAGAACTTGCCCAGATATTTATGCAAATTTCATGATTTCATCCATCAATTCAAGCTCCAAGGAGGGAAAAGTGTTTGCTTTTTCTTCCATGTCAATTTGCCCTCCATTCTTCGGCCTTTGACAGTTACATCCACTTCCAAAAGCACATTGAGGTGAATTTCATCAAAGTGGCGATTGCTTTCTTCTTTAGTATGCATCTGCCTGATGGGATTCCTCGCTAAAATTGCTAATAATTACTAATTCAATGGCGATCGAATTTACAAGACGAGCATCACCTAACACGTGCTAGAAAAAAGAGGGCAAAGCTAATCAATCTACTGATTATTTTCATTCAATAATTGTGATGCTACGTTTTCCGAAAGGGCTACATTATCTCTCTTGGATGTTTCGAGTAGCACCTAGCAACTATTTGTTTATTTGATATTAAAGACAAAAGAAAATGTTCTTAATTTTGTCTAACCCCATTGTTTTTAAGGCATAGTAGCCCAAAAAATATTTTTATATATAGTTATTATCTCGTCAAATCAATCACTTTGAATAAGAAGAGTTTGTCTAGTCAAAGATTTACTTTTGTTTCCTACATGCCGATCATGTAGACCATCAAGAAATCACATTTAAAATTATTTAAAGATTTTACTGTCACATTCTAACACAAGTGTAATAAAATTTCCCATAACTCTGCTTTCAAGTCTTCAAAATGTGGACATGTGACATTCTACTAAAGCTCTGCTTGATCTTACCTCCAACTCTACGCGGTAGGACATCTTTCTAAGAAGACCTATATCAAGCTCTTTATCTATATAAGCTCACTCCATCACTCAACGAGCAAGAAAACTTTACATACCAATACTCTATCCAATTCTTCTTAGATCCTTTCATCTCTCTAAACTCTCCAGATCTACTACTAATAACTTTTGACATACTATGTGAATCATTTCCAAACTCATATTGTATCAATAATTAGCATTTTTGTTGTTTGTTGGAACTTGAACAATAAACAATGTCTC
Organism: Gossypioides kirkii; assembly: GCA_005610355.1. Taxonomy (NCBI): domain Eukaryota; kingdom Viridiplantae; phylum Streptophyta; class Magnoliopsida; order Malvales; family Malvaceae; genus Gossypioides; species Gossypioides kirkii. The sequence goes on from CP032248.1 coordinate 48,667,115, forward strand.
CACCCAACGACAATATCCCTAACATGTATAACCAAGGAATCACATAAGATTTCCAAGAACCACACGACCTAGTTGTTGCTTCTATGCCATTTAACGCATGCAACCAACATTAACCTGTAGGCCAAGGATACGGCTAGGTCAGGCTTTGATATGGTCAATTTGATTAGTATGCTGGTTCTGGTTACAGTGACCGTTATTATTTTGGTTATCACCAATATCCCTAAAAGAATTACATGCACCCATGCCCCTAATATTATCATAGTTATCAAAACCAGTCACCATTCCCCCCACTACTATCGAACACTACACTAGAATATCCAACAAATCAACATCCCCCTTAAGCTTCTCCAAACCCAATTCCAACAACAATGGAGATGTTGCAGCAAAATGCTCCAAGTTATCCAAGAAATTTGAGCAGGAAAAACCCTAGTTTTCCTTATGATGGGCAGTGAGATTGGTTCCAGTGAGATTATAAATAGTAGTGACGATGAGATTAGTGCTATAGCAGTGAGATTAAAATCAGTGATGGAATATATATTTAGATTCAAACGCAACTATAGCGATGAGATGAAAATACAAAATAACTATTAAGGACATTAAATTAAATTATAAATGTAAAATGAATAACTTGTAAATGCATATGTGTTAATTTTGTGAATTGATGAGTATTAATGTTTGAACTTTGTATTTTAGGCTTACTTTAATAGTGAATGGCTGAAATTAAAGTCCTAAGATTAGTGTATATGTTTTTGGTGAAGTTTTGGTATGATTTGTTTCATTTAGGTACCAAATTAAAGATCTTGAATTACAGGGAGCACGTCGCGATGACGTGCCCCCGATATTGTAATGAGAATCAGTTCAAGGCTCACGTTGTGATTATGTAACCTCAAGATCATGATGAACAGTCACGTCGCGATGAGGAAATCCTCAAAGTCGCAACGCCAATTCAAAATTTTGTATCCTTTACAATTTGATCCAATTCGACCTTGGGTTAATAAAAGAGTTTTCGTAGACTTGTATAAGGTCCGAAAATGATAATACATGGTTTAATTAGTATGAATTACTTGTATTTAAATGTATATTGACATTGAATTGGATGTTATCAATTGCAGTTACTTCGACAATGAATGTGACACCTTGTAACTCGAACACGGCGATTGAGACAGGTATCAGGGTGTTACAAGTGCCTATTGCACTGTGAGTTGCAACTCACTTTGCAACTAGACGATTGTGCAACCTGCCATATATGGTTGGCATATTTTGTCGCAAACCACATGAATATCATTCTATATCTCATTGAGGATTTTGAGAAGCAATTACATGAATTAATCTTGTTAAAAATTACTCCAGCAAGGACTTTATTTGAAGACTTTACGTGTGATCAAGTTACCTTTTATGATGAGATCCAGCTTCTATAAATATCCAATCCTTGAAGATCACTACATGTTTGATGCCATATAGAAGTCTAATTGAAGCACAATTCTATGTTCATGTTGACTAAAGATTTGCAAGCCTATAATGCCTATTTAAATAAGGCTTGTTTACTTGATATTGAACAAGTCGAAGAGGGTCCAAATCTGTTTATTTTAAACATATTTTCAATCCAAATACACTGTAAACAAATTGTTTCATTTTTAGTTTGTGACTAAACTTTTAGCGGGAAAATCTTTGTAGGGAATGTTCTTAGTAAATGAACAGATGTAAGGTTGCAACTTGAAAGGTGAGTTGAAATTAAACCGCATATTATATTATACCGATAGTGGATTACTCTTTAGGAAAACAGGAAAACTTTGTAGACATAAAAAAAAATTTTCGAGCTGTTTAACCAATTCTTATGTCCAAATGTATTTTTATTCATCCAGTTGCAATTTGACTAACAACTACCAAGCAACTCAACATTTCCTATATTTTTAAATGGATAATTAAAGACCCATTCCAAAGCTTCTAGATTATTTTTATTTTTTTCAAAATACATATATTATTTCTATATAATCTATTGAGTTTATATTTAAAATTTTAAACATGAATAACTTAATGCCATTTTTTAATGGTTATATTTTTATATATATATATATATCATATAAATTAAACATAACATAACATCTACATTATATATTAAACCCTTTATTGAGTTGGTGTCACATATTAATTGAGTATCAACTTAGTTAGGTAATGACTAAAATATCATTGATTTACGAAATAAATTATATTGAGGATACTTTTGTCTATTTATATGTTTTATATAAAAAATAGAAAAAAACACACATAATAGAATTTGCATTTAAGACACTAATGTTACATTTAGTATTTGTTTTTGGAATGAATTTTTTTATTTATTCTGAAGAGGTCTTTTTCTTTATTAGAGTTCTATTCTTCTTTTTTTTTTTGAATATACTGGTATGATTACATGATAGTATCTGTTCATATTTTTTTAACTCTTTGACAAGGCACACGCAGGTGCTCGAATCTGGGTCTCTTAAGATGAGCATTATCCTCTTTTCCATTGAAACTACTCGTTGAGTTCGTTCTACTCTTCCTTTTAATTTCAAGTTTAAATTTATACTAATTATTCTTTATGTTATGACAAACTATTTTAATACTTACGTAATAATTAAGTTTTTCCTTGTGTTATTAGATTAGATAACCAAACAAAGCATTAAATTTTAACATCTCTATCTTATCATTTAAACTATAACTAAATTTGTTTTTAGGGTGAATATTTGGTAAACTTTTTTATTTTATTTCGAAAGTAGTTTTATAAAATTCGCATGTCTTTTTTTTAAAATATTTTATTATACTTCAATAGAATATTTGTCAACCTTTAACTCTATTTGTGTAGTTTTAAGAAATATGCTAGACTCCACAAACAATGCACCAAATATTATTCCTTATTTTTATATCAATATTTTATAAATATATTTGTTATATAATTTTACTTTTCATGCATGTAATTGAAAGCTGAGTAAAACCATTTTTGATCGTGAATTATTTTTTTAATCTAATCTGAATCTTTCAAAGTATCAAGAAAAAAGAAATCTTTGGAAGTTAAACAAATAACCCTATCTTTAAACAAAGATAAAACAACTATATTCCATAAGGATCTGTAATATATTTGACTGAAAGTTTTCAAAAATGTGATTGGGATTTCTACAAAATTACATGTTTGATATCATCAATGCAAAGACCTCAAGCATTCCCTTTTCATTTTTAAGTGCTGATTGATTTCTCAAAACTGAACTGTGGTAGAAGCTGATCTTGCATAGATTTATGATGGGTCGGGATTATTCAAATATCATTTCAAACAAATAGCTCAACAGATTTAGTCAGTCTTAATGTTTTTTTTTTTTTATTTCTTTTGGATATATAGTAGTTGGGACACATGTCCTTATTGATTTCCTAAGTGGCTAATAATTATCTGATCAAGATTTTTAGTATATTGAAGAGTTGATTGAATGTTTCAACTTGACCCAAGACAAATCGATAAAAGGCTTGAAAAACCCCACTCTCTTTCCACTTTTAGTAGCAATGCTCACTTAGTCAATAAAGTAAATCACTTATGAGTTGCCACTTGATTAAAAAAAATTAATTTTTAATTTTTAATTAGTCACATTATTTGCTTATAAGCTTCAAAAACAATCAATTTTTTTAAAAAAAATATCATATTATGGCTTCTAGCAGCTGTCACTGTTTTCAATAATTCTTGATTAACATCATTGGCATACCAAGTCACATCGTTTATAACTACCCTTCTATTTATAAAAACAACAAGTTATTTATATATTTTATAAATAATAGTAAAATATAAATTATGTTAAACCAAGCCTCTTGATGATCAAAGTGGTGACTTTAAACCTCAATGTCGCAACCAAGTTCCCTTTAATCAATAATGTCGTGACATCGAGTTTGCCACAGCTAAACCAAGAGGGCAACATGAAGAAATTTTGAGTCAAACTTGCCATAATTGTGTTTAATGATGGAGACAATATTGTAATTAAAGGGTTGTTATTATTTGGCCTATAAATACTAAATTTTAATAAATTATTAAGAGAGTAAAAAAATAGAATTAGTTTTTAAGTTAGTTTTGTAACACCCCCTAACTCGGTCCAGTTGCCAGACTTGAGCTATAGAATGCCACAATAGATAAAGGAACATAAAACATTCATAAATACATTTAAACTTAAAAGATTACATACAACATTTCATACAATCATGTTTCATACCATTCATAGTTAAACTAGGTCTCAAACGGACTTACGAAAGCCATTAAATCAACCTGAAAACACGCAAGGACTTAATTGTAAACTTAACAAAAAGTATCAAAATTTTCGTAAATAAGGGTTACACATTCGTGTGTCCAGGCCGTGTGACAGACTATGACCGTGTGTGCCTAAGTTACACGATTGTGTATCTCACTGAAGCCGTGTGGATTAAAATATAACAATTCAACAAAATTTAAAATGGCCGCGTGGCTGGACCTTGTATCTAACTATGACTGTGTGGAAAAAAAATTTACCTCCTTCAGTGGTCACACGATCGTGTCACCAGCCCATGTGGAAACACACGGTCGTGTGCCAAATCGTGTGCAACATAAAGCGACTTTACATGCAAGTTACCTAACTCAAACATTCCAAACACATGCCAATGCTTATACTCAATGATGTACCTATTCAAACATGTCAAAACACACTTTAAAACATTGCCTAAACTTCTAACCAATGTACCCTTTCTGACTTAGGTACAATTTACATGCTTTCTATCTTTGACAATCTCCATCCCAGGTATCTTCTTTGGTGCTCTCAAATCTTTCATCTCAAATTCTTCACTAAGCTGAGCTTTGATCTTTCTTATCTCTCTTTTATCTTTGGCCTATCAACATGTCATTAACATAAAGGATATACAAATGAACCATCACTGTTTTTCTTAAAATAAACACAACTGTAAAGCTGTTTTTTTAATCATGAGTAGTCATAAATGAATCAAACCTCTTGTACCATTGCCTTGGTGATTGTTTCAGGCCATAAAGGGAATTTTTCAGCAAGCAAACATAATCCTCACTATAAAACCCTCTAGTTGTTGCATGTAAATATCTTCCTCAAATTCTCCATGCAAGAATTGTAAAACCCAAAATCCCGAGTATTATCGCCGGTTAGGATTCCGGTGTCATCTATTCATATTATACTATTCATCTTTTACACATATCCAATTGTTCACATTTTTATTCAATTCAAAAATCATTTCTCACAATTAAAAACAATATCTAAACATAACATTATTTTGTCAAGGGTAAAAATGATATTTCTAACATTTTAGGGGACTTCTACCGTTACTTGAAGGTCAAGTATCTTTAGTTGTCAATTCAATGAACAATTCTAAATAGTGCAGATTTCTACCGGTACCTGTAATAGTTCTACCGATAAAAGTGAAATTTCTACCAATATAAGTCATGCATCTACCGATACTAAAAACTCCAGAGAGCTAAATTTCCATCTTGTAACTTCTACCGATACAAGCATGCAAACTACCGATACTTTTATACATACAACTACCGATACTCACAATTTAACTACCGATACAACTCAAGTCAATATACAATCTCTCTCCTACCCTGCACTTCTACCGAAACACACATGGGTTCTACCGAAATAAGTAAGCTAAATCTCTAGAATTTGTACCAAACACAAGTTCATTGTTTCCATATAAGCACAACTTTTATCTATGCATTCAAAACAACACAAATACAAGATTTATAACAATACAAGGTACTTAAAACTACATCCAACATTTCATCAAACATAACAAGGTTTTTCACAAACTCATTGTATATAGAAAAGGTAACATCATCCTAGTACATGCCATAAGACCAAGTGATATAAGATCTACCATACAAACTCCACAATAGTGTCAGTTCCTCAAGATGATCCGATCTTCAGACAGCAAAATGTATCTACAGAACAACAATAGATTCATGAGTAAGCTTATTAAGCTTAGTAAGTTCGCGATTATCATTTTTTTCACAGAATAAACAGATCAGGTAAAAGTTGATAACGACATGCATTCGTAATCATGTGTATTATAACGAAATTAAATCTCTTCAGTCCTCCAGGCTTTAACTCATTACGAGCACAAACGAAATTTAGCCAACATAAGCCCAAAATGATTAGCTCTTACGAGCTCAAACAGAGTTTAACCAGTATATGATGCTGCTCACACAAGCTGATGAGAACCCACAACATATGCGAAGACTCAGCCATCGATACGGTCCAGAATTTCTCACTCTCGATGCTGCTCACACAAGTTGATGAGAATTCGCAACATATGCGAAGACTTAGCCATCGGAGGAATCCACAATTCATTATACATTCAGACTCTGTTAACTTGCGATGTTGCTCACACAAGCTGTTAAGATACTGCAACTTCTGCAGGATCCTAGCCATCACTTCAATTCAGATAAGCGGTCCCAAGCCTGTCATTTCGTTTCTTTCTTTGCCTTTTCATTATCACGAATGTTTAACCTTTCTCCATTTGTTGTGAAAATAGTAAAACACAAGAAATAACCAATGTATATAAACTATCACTACGAACTTACCGGATAAAATTACAGTTTGGTTCAACTTCAAGGACTATTATGCTAATTTCCCTTTTTCGCGATCCGTGACACGATTGTAATCTAAATCAACAATTCATCCAAATTTCACATTAAAACACATAATTAAATGAATTAACATAATTTAGTCCTTTTTGGAAAAATTACTATTTTACCCCTATTACTTTCCTTTTATTCAATCTAGTCCTTCCAACACAACATGCAAAATACTCATTTCCTCCTAAACTCATAGCAGCCAAACTTACCATGATCCCCATACAAGTCCCCACAATCCATTTATTTCACCAAAAGTACACTTAATTTCATCTCTTAGCATTTTAGTCATTAAACCTTAATTTCATCAAAATCACTTAACAAAAAGATCCAACCTAATCACCAAGCATCCAAAACTATCAAGAACTTTCAAAGACAAGCATATTCAAAAAAGGTAAGATCCACAACATTTGAAAAATTCGTAAATTAGTCCCTAGATTAGCTAGATCAAGCTAATACAGACTCAAAAACATGAAAATTACTAAAAACGGGTAACAATAACTTACTCAAATCAAAGCTCAAAGCTTAAGAATGGAACCCTAGCTTTCTCCTTGTGCTTGACGAAGAAGATGAAGAAATTAGAAGGAGAAAAATAGGTTATTTCTTCTTAAATTCACTTTTATACTTAATGGCAAAATTGTAATTTTTATGACTTTCATAATTAGACTTAATAAATCTCTTTTTAAACCATAATTAATCCTAATTATAATCAATTTAACTCATAATAATCCACCCACTAAAATATCATAGGTAAATTTACCTATTTGATCCTTCAATTATATTAAATTCTAATTAAACCCACTTATTTACAATTTAACCTTAAACTAAAAAGGACTAAATGAATAAATAATCCAAAAGTTAGTGGAAGGTAATCATATCCTCCACCGCTTGGACTTTTTGACCATGGTGTAATTACCACTTTGGTCTCTTTTTTTAATCAATAGCAATTAACTTTTAACCCTTTTCAATTTAATCCTTTTTTCATTAATTAAGCAAGTAATCATCAAAATTACCCCATCGAACTTTAATTCACATATAATAAAACTCTTTAAATATTTAATAAAAATATTTACGGCACTAAATTTCAGAAACGAGGTCTCGCTACCTCATTTTCTAGAGCCACTTGACTTTTGAATCAAACCACTTATACTAAATTTTAATTCAATAATTAAAAACCTTCAATTCAGAATTCCACATAAAATTATTACTGACTAATTTAATTTAATCACTCATTTATAAAAATTTCTCGTCAGGTTTGTGACCCCATAATCACTGTTTCCTATACCACTAAAAAACGGGCTATTACAAGAATGTTGTTTTTACATCTAACTGCTCAAGCTCCAAATCATACATTGCCATAATACCAAACAAGGCTCGAATCAAATTATGCTTCAAAACTGGAGAAAACACATCTGTGAAGTCTACACCTGGAATCTGATTGTAATCGTTTGCAATTAGCCTTTCTTTCTATTTGGGTTCTTCAACACCTAAAGTCCCTTCTTTCCTCTTGAACACTCATTTAATAAGAACAACTTTTTTACCCTTAGGGAGCTTCACTTAGTCTCATGTTCTATTCTTATAGAGCAATTCCATCTCTTCTTGCATGATACAAATCCACTTTCCTAAATCTTCACAGCTAACTATCTTGGAATAAGTAAATGGCTCTTGATTTGCATCTATATCTTTAGTCACGTTTAAAGCATAAGCAACTAGATCAGCCTTGGCGAACCTCTTTGGAGGTTTATTTTCTCTTCTAGATCTGTTCTTGGCAATAAAATATTATGGTTAAAAAGTAATTCTACTCTGAGTTTCTACACTAACTTGAGGAGTAGACTCTGTTGTAGATCTTGAATCAACTGAAGCTCCACTTGATTTACATGTGTGTTTGAAATTTGTTTGTTTTTATTGGAAGAGTCTTTAAGAAGTAAGTTAGACAGCATAACTATTTCATAAAAAATAACATCTTTGTTAATTATAACTTTCCTCGTTTTAGGACACCATAACTTATACCTTTTACCACCAACTTTATAACCAAGTAAAACACATTTAATAGATCTAGGCTCCAATTTACCATTATCAACATGAGCATACGCTTAACACCTAAAAATCTTCAAATCAAAATAATCAGCAGAAGTACCAAACCATACCTCTTGTGAAGTTTTTTTTCTCTCAATGATAATGAACGGAGACCAGTTAATTAGAAAACATGCAGTAGAAGTCACTTCAGCCCAAAATGACTTTTGTAAACAAGCATTCGACAACATACATCGAATCTTTTCCATGATTGTTCTATTCATTCGTTCTGTAATGTCATTTTGCTGTGGAGTAAGACGAACTGTCAAGTGTCTCATGATCCCTTCTAATTTGCACAATTCATTAAACTCATCAAAACAGAATTCCAAACCATTATTTGTGTGAAGGTGTTTTATCTGTTTTCCTATCTGCTTCTCGATCATAGTTTTTCAAGCCTTAAACGTGGAAAACACATCACTTTTCTGCTTTAGAAAGAATGTCCAATCTTTTCTGGAAAATCATCAATGATCGTCAGCATAAAATTAGTGCCACCCTTCGAAGGCACTCTAGATGATCCCCAAATATCAAAATGAATATAATCCAGCATTCCTTTCGTGTTATGGATTCCTTAGGTGAATCGAACTCTCTTTTGCTTCCCAAAAACGCAATGCTCATAGAACTTCAGTTTGGTAATGTCTTATCCATCAAGAAGTCCTCTTTTTCTTAATTTTATCATGTCGTTCTCACTCATATGCCCTAGACGCATAGGCCAAAGTCTAGTAACATCATCATCTAACAAGGAAGATAAAGCAACAACTACATCACCAATAACAGTTGAACCTTGTAAAACATATAACTTGACAATCTTTCTCTGTCCTTTCATCACAACGAGGGAACCCTTGCTAATCTTTAGAACCCCACTTTTAGTTGTGCACTTGTACCCTTTTGAATCAAGAGTACTCGATGAAATCAAATTCCTCTTCAATTCTGGTACATGTCGTACACCATTAAGTGTTCTGACGACTTCATCAAACATCTTAATTTTGATCATATCAATACCTACGATTCTACAAAAAGCATTATTTCTCATCAAACAACACCTTCAGACATTGTTTCATATGTTGTAAACCAATCTCGATTGCAACTCATATGGAAAGTGCAGCCAGAATCGAGGATTCACTCATCGCTTACTTTAGAGTTGCCAATAGAAGCAATTAGGAGTTCACCATCATTGTAGTATTCTACTACATCAACTTTATCAGATTTTTTTAGTTGTTTTCCCTTTTGATTTGCAGCCTCCCTTTTGATATTGTTCTGCAACTTATAGCACTCAGACTTAATGTGACCTTTCTTTTTGTAAAAATTATAGGTTTTACCTCTATTTGAAGATCTTGATCTACCTTTAGATCTTCTACAAGGATTTCGTTCTTGCCTCTCACGAACATTGAGACTCTCTCTCTGAGGATCAGATCCAGCCACAAAATGCTTTATCTTGGCATACGAGGCTAAGGAAGCATAAACTTCTTCAATTTTGAGAGATTCACGACTATATAAAATTGTATCTCTAAAGGTTGAATAAGAAGGGGCAAAAAACAAAGTAGAATTAACCCTAAATCTTTTTTATCATACTAAACCTCTATGGCCTCTAAAGCTGAGACAATTTATTTAAACACAATTAAGTGTTTGTTCGGGCACAAATGCACCTTCCTCCAAACGATGAGAATAAAGACGTTGCTTCATATGCAACTTGCTAGTTAGGGCTTTTGACATGCATAGCTGTTGCAGTTTTGCCCATAATGCAATAGCGGTCTTCTCCTTTAACACGTCTTGTAGAATTTCATTCGACAGATGCAGCTGTAATTGCATTAAAGTCTTTCGATCTTTACGCTTATTCTCTTCATCTGTCAATGTCGGAGGCATCTTATCTAATCCTAGTAGGGCATCCTCCAAATTAATCTACGCAAGAACTGCATTCATCTTTACCTGCCACAATCGAATATGGTGTTGCGATCCAACAGCGGAATATCATACTTCATTATCGTCATTACCGTGATTGAGACAAGCAACTCGAAAAGTTCTTATACTAGTTTGTTGAACTAACGTCGATAATGACAATATAAAACAATCGCAAAGCAATAAGAAAAAGAAAAAGAAAACACAAAAAAAAACGTGAAAAATTCTTTCGAAAAAAACCATGAGTAGAGGAGAAGAAAATTCACTAATATCGAATTCGAATGAATATAAGAGGAGTTTCAACTACATCTATTTAAAGGTTGAAAAAACATTATTCTAATAAAAGTTAAATAGGTGAAGTGTAGTAAGGTTGAACAACATTATTCTAATCAATGTCAAATAGAAGAAGTGTAGTTCTATATGAATTTCTTCCGGCCCCCGACAAGAGTTTTCTTAGCTACAGCTTCGGGCCTTCGACCCTCAGCCTTAAACCCCACACAAACCTCCTAATTTTATCACTATATATATTTTTTAATAAAGATTCGGCTCACACAAATCTAACAAAAATATTATAAATTAATTATAAAATTTAGGTTAGATTCACGAAACAGTAAAGTTATCAAAACCCTAAAATATCTTTTTTATATAAATAATTATTACTAATGCTAATTGAGAAATAAAAGGTGGATTCCCTTCCTATAGTTATCGTCATTAATGACGATATATTATTAGGTGAATCAATTAAAGTCAAACATAATAAAATCTTCTGCGTCACTTTTCATGTTCCTCCATTTTATAACTTTCTTTTACTATTTATTGAAATTACATTCACTTTCTAATTTGTTTTAAAAAATTGAAGTTACATTTGAACTCAATAAGTGATTTCAGTGAAAAAGAGGATATTGTTCATCTTAAAGATCTCGAGTTCGAGCGCTTGTGTGTGCAAAGTATGTGTGCCTTGTCAAAAAATTAAAAAAGTATGAACAGATACTATTATATAATCACACCGATATATTAAAAAATTTCTACTAAGAAAAACCATAGTGAAGCTTTTGAGATATATACATGTGTAAATTTCTACTAAGAAAAAACAAAGTTAGACGCTTGATGCTTTCGCTATTTTTTTAAAATTAGTTTGATATTTAATTTTTTTTAATCTCATTTCAGTGTTCAAACTATCATACAGTCATCTAATTCTGTTCAATTTTTGTAACAATATTTTTAAAATTGGTTGACATGTAGTATTAATTAAAATATGTCACATGACACATCCTATCAATCATAATATGTCATTTCATATTCAGATTTATTAAAATTTAAAAACTTTAAAATATTAAATATTAAATATTTAAATATTTTTAAAATATACCTTTGACTTTGATATATTTGGCGAGTGTTGATTGGTGTTCCTTTTAATTTTAAATATTTTCATATTTTTTAAAATATATATATACTTCTTTTCAATTTTTAAAAATTATTAGAAACTTTATATATTTTGATTTTTTTCTAATTTTAAAAAAATTTAAGTTAAAAGTTTTCAATTTTTTAATTTCTAGACTTTATATTTCTTATTTAAACTTTTTTTTCTATTTTTTGAATTTTTATTCATTTTTTTGAATATTTGAATTTATTATTTTTGGAAAAAATTAAAATTTATTATAAATTTTTAAAATATATATTTTTAAAGTTTTAAGTTTTTTTTTCAATTTCTAGAATTTAAATACTTTTTTATTTTTTTATAATTTTTTATATATTATTTCACTTTTTAAATTTTATATTTATATATTGTAAAATTTTATTTTAAAAAATGATTTTATGATTTTTTTGAAATTTTTAATTATTTATATATTATATATAATTTTTTATATTTTTAATCAATATAATATATATTTTTAAAAAATAAAAGAAGACTGACTTGATGCATTCTAATAACGGTCATGTTTCAATTTTTTTTTAACACCATGGGCCAATTTGGATGATGAAAGATAATTTAAGTGTAATATCTCTTATCCAAGTCCGAGCAAAAATTACAACATTTAAAACCAAACACATCACTCTTGTACCACTCAACCTTTAAACTTATTTGAAGTCATTTAAGACTTTTTAATCCATTTCTAAACTTACTTTATGATCCAGTTGTAATCAAAGGTCATTCGGGGTCCTTTTGGTGTAAAAGTGAATTAGGCAAAAGAGGGCAAGGGTATCGATACAGCTACACTAATATTGTTTTCATTTTTGCATTCAATTTGAGCTGTATCATTATGTGTCCCACTTGTATCGGCATTTAGGTGTGAGGGAGCCAAAATCAAGCCTATAATCATCTCAGAACATGTTAATACTTACTCCAATCATTTTCAATTGGTAAATATTAAGGGTTAATTTTTTTAGAATTAAGATTAAATTAAAACAATGCTTAAATATTGAGGGTTAAATTTGTTATTATCCAAAGTCATCACACCATCTTAATTTCCATTAATTATTTAATGGTTGGTGATAAAAAATGACAAAGTCGAAATAGTTAGATGACTATTTTGTAACTTTTCATAATTAAGTGGCAAAAAAAAAATTTACTAATAATTGGGTGACTATCAATGTAATTTATCTTAAAAATACTTAAGAAAGTAAATAATTGTTATTTAGTGCTAATTAACGTAATTTTAGGTGTATACTATTTTAATTGCTTTTTTTCTCGAAATATAAATAGAATCGGTTTAGAAAGTAAAATTAGACATAAAATATGAATAGTGATAATTTTTTGAAGGAATGAATAGAGTTATTATAGAAAGAAAATTTATTTATAAAATAATTATATAATTAATAATTAATAATTTTTAATTTTTAATTTTATTTTATTAATTAATTATTAATTATATAAATGTTTGAGTTTTTCAATAAAATAGTTAACATTGTTAATATGTAATATACTTTTACTTTAAATAATATAATTAATTACTTATAATAATTTAATACTTGTTTAGTTAATTCATTATTAAAAGATAATCAATTTAACATTTTTATTATCACATTAGTGTATTGAGTTATAACAAAAAAAAATATTATCGTATTGAAAAAAATATTAGTTAATTAGTTTATACGTATAATGCACGAATTTAATTGTATATATTGATTAGAAAATATTATACTTATTTGTTACAAATTAGTAAGGTGTTAATATAATGTGATTGAGAAAATAAAACAAAATAATATAAATGTTTTATTTTTAAAATCTTCATAGTTTTTTTTTTAGTAAATAAAACAGTCAAAGGCGAAGTAAAGAAATAAACTAGCTTAAAGAAAAATCATCAGTATCCTTCCTAAGTAATGGTAGTAGAGATTGTGGTGGACTATCCAACAAAACCAAATGCGTCAAATGAGGACTAGCCAGCTTTGTCAACCGATCCGCAACCATGTTTTGATCTCGAGGCACATACCTAACACGAACGTCCCATGTTCTATTCAGAAGCTCATTTATGAGACGAGTTTCAAGCATCTTACTATCTGCCGTCCCTTCCACAAGGATAAGATTAACCAGCAAATTGTTATCACACTCAACCTCAACATTGCGATACTCTTTATCCCATGCTACTCTAAGACTTTCAAGCATCGCTCGAGCTTCCACCTAAAAAATTGGACCCTGACCCATAGCCATTGTAAAACCACACTACCAAGTCCCAAACTCATCACGAATAATCCCACCAATCGAAGCACTATTCGTCGAAGGAAATACCGCCCCATCAAAGTTTAGCTTCACAAATCCAGTCTGAGGACGCAACCAATGCTTCTCAATGGCCCTTGGATGTGTAAAGGCCGAATCAACCCCTACTGTAACAAAACTTCTTGTCCAAACAATAGCTCTATCCAACAGTTCCTGTACACACATTTGCCCATTCAAGAATACAAATGCATTCCTGCTCTTCCACAAGAACTAGGAAACAACAAGAATTTATACATGAATTTTAGTTCAGTGTGTAAATTGATACATGAACTTTGATTTAGTACAATTATATACTTGAAACTAGAATTGCGGTTCATATGTATACACGAAACTTTGATTTTGATTCAATTGTACACATTTAAAGAAATGAATTCATGCATTTATTTTCATATTGGATTTAATATAATTATTTGTGTATGCAATATATCAACGTAAAATAGTGCAATATAATTATTTGAAAAGTGATTGTAGGGTGGGATGGATTTTTTTATTTTTTTTGTATAGTGAGTATAGATTGATTATGGTAATTGTTGGCTCTTCTTACTATATTAAATTATCATTTTATCCTTTTATATATATAACTATTAAAATGGTAAAAATATTATAATATGTTATAAAAAACCATATGTCTTATGATTAAATAATTTTTGAAGAATTATGTTGAAATATTTACTCACCTTTAAAAAATTATAAACATTAAAGATAAGTAGCAAAAATTAAATTTAAGCAAAGCGGATAAATACATCCAACATCCATGGCAATGGTTTTCGAGACTATACATCTATAGTGGAGCAGGGTGAGTGGTGAGGCAAAGCATGTCAATTGTAAAAGTAATTGTGGATTTAACAATATTCGTCCCCACCCCATTGCATTTATATCTATTTTTAAGATACTACTTGAATAAAAATACCAAACTATAGGATGCTAAATTTAAATTTTTTTCGGTGAATTACAAGAGGATGATAAAACCCTAACAACAATACGACTGGCACAACTCAAACTCAAGCTATACCTGAAGCAATGAACATCCTTGACTATCAAACCAATACACGAAATTCATTAAATTTTAATTTTAATTGGAATAAAATCAATCTTTATCCTATGTTAAGACTTCTTTCCATGCTATAACTCAATTAAATAAAAAAAATTATTATTAAACACATTAAAAATATCACTATCACTACCATAACTAGAATTGTTAATGATAATTCTATTTTATGCTTAACTCCTTAGAAATATTTTTTTTTGGAAAATTATAAACAGTAATTAACGCGCGCGACTCAAACCTAAATTATTATTGAGACGGTGAACACCCTTAATCGTCAAGTCAATACATAAGGTTCATTTCTTAAAATATATTACCAAATAAAACAACTATTAACGCATAAAAAATATAAAACCAATCTCTATTCTATCACTATCACTACCATAATTGGTAATTTTAAATATCAATTTAATAATATGATAGAAAATAAAAAATATTTTAATCAGATCAAAAAAATGGTCTAAATTTGTGTTTATATATATTATATATAAGAAAAAATTCAATATTTCTTAAATTTTATTTAATTAAATTTATATTATATTATATTTTTTATTTTTAAAGTCAATTTTTCTTAAAATTTATTTAATTAAATTTATATTGTATTATATATTTTTTATTTTTAAATTTAACGGTGTGTTTACCATTGCTCTTGAAAAATATTTTTAAAGTTAAAAGCATTTTTAAAGCCACAAATAATACTAAACCAATAACTTGACTTTGAGTCAAAATTATTCTTTTAACTTTTATTTATCATGAATCCAACAAGTGACTTCAATGAAAAAAAAGATAATATTCATTCTAAAAAATTCGGGTTCGAGCACCTGTGTGCAAGGTGTGTGCGCGTTATCAAAGAGTTAAGAAAGTATGAACAGATACTACCATATAATCACACCCATTATATTCAAAAAAAAATTCATTTATCATTTATTGTAATTTTTTGTAATAATTATACTGGATATATAATTATTTCTGTTGGGAAATATATTTCAAATATATATCATTATATATTTGAATTGGTAATGGTTATATTTATATGTGATTTTAATATTTGAAATATAGTTTATATTCAAATTAAAGTTTACAAAAAAAAAATTTATCTTATTTGCTTAAAAGTATTTCAAATTCATATTTCATATATAAAAAAAAGTTAATAATGAATTACAATTTTTTTTATATTTTTATTATAAGTTAAGTTGATACATTTCATTTATCATAATATTAACAAGTTTGAATATCATTTAAATACATATTTTTTATTTTACATATTTTTTAAAATAATCATTTTAACTTATCAAAATCACTTTTTATTAATAATATTAAATACTTAAATTTTAAATCAAATTTTTTAAAATATATTTTAAAAGGAATTTTTCATATTATTTTTTAAAAGCAATGCTAAACTAGACTTAATTAATCTAACTCATGATTTAATTTTATCAATTGAATTACCTTTGCTTATCTTAAATATGTATTTGGGATGTAAACTTTGGCACTTTATCTACTAAACTTTTTTACTAAAAGGCTAGAAAAACCCTTAGCCATTTGTTTTAAAAACAAATTCAATCAAGTGGACAATTTGCACGCAATTTAGTGCTTAACTTCAAAGAATAATTAAAATCTCAAAATTATATATAAATTTTAGTTTAATATGCAATTTTATGTATGTATTTTGATTTTGTGTAATTTTATATATTAAATTTTGATTTGATCACATTCTCATAAATTATTAACATAATTATTGATATAGTATCATTTTATATTTATATATTACATACACGTATAATTATATTTATCCAATATAAAAATAAATTGATGTTTTTATTTCTTTAAATGTGTATGATTGAATCAGAATTAAAATTTTATGTATATATTTAAACCACAATCAAAATTTTACGTGTATAATTACATCAAATTAATGTTTACGTATTAAATTACATATTAAATTAAAATTCATATATAATTTTAAGATTTATAATGTTAAATTTTTTATTAATAGGAATTGCCATTAATTGATTTCACACTTAATTATTAGCGATAAATGAAACTCTTAAAATGATTACACATATCATCCATAAGGAAATGATGTAGGATTGATGCTGACAATGACATGAAATAATAAAAATATAAATATTGAAGTTTATAATTTAACGAAAGTATGGAAAATGAAAATATATATAAATACTTAAAAGTTGAAAAAAAATAAAAAAAATATTTAAAAAGTTGAACAAAAATTCAAATTATATTGGTTCGGTCTTTGGTGAGACGTCTACGTGGAATTAGGATTTCTGTTTTTTAATTTCCGAATGTGTAATTTAAAATGGAACTCCCTTTTCAACTAATATATTCGATTTTTACCCAACCGATCCACCATTGATAATGTAGGAAGCTTTAGTAGAATTGGTAAGTTGTGAATTGGAAACGAAAATCGAACTGGAATCGCTCTTGGTTGGTCAAAGCTTTGGTTAGATCAATTTGATTAACCAAAAGCTGATGATTAGCATTGTTATTGCTTTTGGTGTTGGTGGAAACCTTATTAAACGCATGTTGTCATCTACATAAATAATTAGAGGTGTTCACAATTCGGTTAAAATCGAATTAATCGATCGAATCAGTTTAATTCGATTGATTGATCGGTAGTCGAATTTAATTCAGTCAAAAATTGATTAATAATTGTTGGAGCCCAATTTTGACCGGACCCAACATTTCAACAAAAATAGAGCCCAAGTAAATTTTAAATTTATTTACATTTAAAATGTACAAAATACATTTTTAAATTTAAAAAGCTCAAATTACATGTCCCTAAAGCCCAATTACAAAACCTATAATTTTTACAACCCAAACAAGCCCAAGTTTACAAAATTTGTCAAAACCTAATACCTAAGCAACTTGCTGCTGTCGCCTCCATCTCTTCCACTCAGGCTCACCAAGCAACTTGCCACCACCGTCACTTCCACCTGCAAAGAGGAAAAGACTGACATTTAGTTGAGAAAAACGAATTATAATAATTGCAATTCAAGCTATAAAGCCGAAATTAATATCATTTGTAATGGACAAGCTTTCTGAGGAAATTAATACAAAAAAAGAGTATTTTGAAATCAACAGTTATATAGTGCATTCAAAATACAAACACAAGAACACCTGAAGCAACTAATATTCGGATTCAAATCAAATTCAAGCAATCTAGTAGTACTCAAGGTATACAATTTGCATACATATTTATTGTGTATTTACTACTTCG
This sequence comes from Gossypioides kirkii, assembly GCA_005610355.1. NCBI lineage: Eukaryota > Viridiplantae > Streptophyta > Magnoliopsida > Malvales > Malvaceae > Gossypioides > Gossypioides kirkii. The sequence continues at coordinate 48,685,716 of CP032248.1, forward strand.
AAGCATTTTTTTTCTCTTTTCTTTCTTATTTAAGTGTATATATTAATATATTTATTTACTATTTATTATATAGCAACATACTCATTAATTGCTCATCTATTATTTCCTTGGAAACTCAAAACATTTTTAAAAAATATATATATATTAACATATTTACTTATTATTTTTATACATTAATATATTCATTAATTGCTTATTTATTATTTTATACGAAATTCAAAACGTTTTAATAAATAAAAATAAAAAAAGGGTTGAACAGTTTGTTTCTTACCTCCTTTCACGCCGTCACCGCCACGAACGGTGCCCAAGGAAACTCGGGAGCGTCCCTGGCTCATGCATGATCCCAGAATGATCGAAATTTACAAAGAAATAAAAAAAAACAGATTAAAAAGGAAAAATAATTGAAACAGATTTGAATAAAAAGAAAACTAAAAAAAACTCTATTTTGCAGATTTGAAAGATCTAAGTTTCGGTATAGGATAGATCTCGTAGATCTAAGCTTGGATTTGCTTTAAAAAGTAAAAAAATGAAAATAGATTTGAAAAATAAAAGAAATCAATTGTTTTGATTTTTTTTAAAAAAATCTGGGTTTGATTTGCTTATATCCGAACCTAGATCTATTTAAAACGAAGAGGAGAGAAGTTTTTCTTACCTCTGCACCGTGGACGGTGGCGCGTGGCGACCGAGAGCCGAGGAGGAGTGGCGGATTGGAAGGTCGACGAGGGGTTGGACATGGAAGGCTTTTGGAAATTTTCAGAGAAAATAGAAAGAAATTTTTTTTTGGCAAAATGAAATGGAAGAAATGAGTTTTTCTGCAAAAAAATGTTTTAAATACCATGGGGCAGAGGACGTTCTTTGGCATCAATGCTAAAAGATCAACACAGCATCGTTTTGGCATCAGACCTATGACCCGATCCGACCCATTGGACCTTAGGATTCGCTCGTTTTTTAGTTTTGGATTATTTACCCATTCAGTCCATCCGCATTTTTTTAATTCATAATCTCGTCCTTTTTGTATTTTTGATTAACTTAAAATTTGCCAGTAATTTTTAAAACTTTACAATTTAATCCTTTAACTTCGGAATGCACGAGAAGCTACCACGTAGCACTTTTTTGGGTTATTTGTATATTAAGTCCTTGTTTTCTTTAAAAATTACATTTTAACCCTTAATGTAACATCCGCGTTCTTAAATCGGATTTGAGTGATAAAATAGAATTGAGAATTAGAAATGTTTAGTTGAAGTAAGAAATGTTAGAAAATTTTAAGGATTAAATAGTAAAGGGGAGAAAATATGGAGGGCTAAATAGCGAATTATCCAAATTGAATTTTGAGTCATCATGGGAATTAGATTGATTGAGGAGGGGCAAAAGAGTAATTTGGTGGAAGATATTTTTGGAGGCAAAGTTTTGGGCCAAAGTGTAAAGTTGGAAGGTTGAGGGACTAAAAGTGCAATTTTACCATTTTATTAAGGTAGATATTTTAAGTGAGATTTCTAGAGAATTTGAGAAAGGTTAAAAATCAATTAAAGGTCAAAAATATCAGCTCTTTTCATGTTCAACCGTTCATACCATTCTCTCTTCCATCCAACTTTTGATTTTATTCCAAATAAGTCCTTCCATCATTTTTAAGCCCTCCAAGCTCCAAAATCTCCTATTTTATTTGAAATTTCTGAAAGAAAAGTATAGGAAGGGGTTAGTAGACACCTCAAACTTCTTAAAGAATTCATTTTGAGGTGTTAGAAAGCATAGGGACTAAATTGAGAACTTTTGAATTCAAGGGTTAAGGTAAGAAGTGGTTAAATTCTCATGAAATACATGTATTTTAGTGTTATTTAGCATGAAAATCATTTAATTTTAGCCTTTAGCTTATATGTGTTTGTATGAAATTGAAGAGAAAGGAAAGAAGGAGAGGGACCAAATTGAAGAAAAGGGCAAAGAGAAGAGAAAGGAGTAAGAAGAGAAGAATATCAACCTTTTTGTTGTAAGTACTACAAGAGTTTTGAATTATAGTTTAATTTCTCTAATGGTATGTGAATTATTAGCATAAAAATTGTGATTAGGTACTTAATTGGAATGTTTACAATGATAAAATGAAAGGATTAAAGTGTGATTTAGTAAAACAGTGTTGGATAGAACAGAGGATTAACTTCGAAAATTCACCAAAAATGGTATATAATGATTTAAGGGTTGAATTATATATGTAATTAAAGCTTATTGAGTGTAGTTTCAGATGGAAGAAACAGTGAATTAAATGGATCTGTATATTCTGAGTTATAACTGATTTTGTGTAACAAGGTCAGAACAGATACGAGTTCCCCTGTTCTGATTTTGAAAAATCATATAAAAATGTATAAAAATCATTAGAGTCTGAAATTTATATGTATAAATCCTTGATGAGCCTATTTTCAAAAGAAATAGACCGGAACATTATTTGATCTCTGTGATAAAAGATATATAATTTTTAGTGAAGAAAGGTCGAAACTGTCAGACAGCAGAGAAGGGGTAACTTGAAAGAATTTACTGTACAAATTGGCTAAAGTAAAAATTCTGGAAATTTTATGGTAAAAAGATGATTGAGTCTAGTTTCAGAAACATCAAACGGATTATAATTTCGAATTCTGTAGCTCGAGGTATAAATAATTTAGTGACTGTAACGTAAGTGGACAGCTTTGAAAAGTTAATGTGAAAATAAAGTTAAGAGGTATATAATGATGAATATGTGAGAAAAATATTGTATGAAATATTATGTGTTTAATTATAATTATTGATTATATGATTAATTGGTGAAATTGTGGATTTATTTGAGAAAGTAAAGGTGAGAAATACATGATTATGTATATGTGAAGAGAAATGTAAATGTGATATATGAAATTATGAGAAATGATGTTATATAAGATATTATGCCCATGTAGACAAGTTAGAACCATTGTGATATTAGTGGCATGCCATTAAGGAACACTAGCGCGCTCTCTGTTTAGCACGTCTCGTGCTCTCTGTTATTAGCACTGTGTGTGCTCTCTGATTAGCACTTTGTGTGCTCTCTGATTAGCACTTTGTGTGCTCTCTGATTAGTACTTTGTGTACTCTCTGTTTAGCACTGTGTGTGCTCTCTGTTGCCCAGCACTTATGTGCTCTCTGTTAGTACTTTGGTACTCTCTGCTTGTTCCGTATATCTTAATGGTTCTATGATAGTCTACTATGGGCTAAGCTACAGAAAGTGGTTAAAAGTGTAAATTGTGCTATTGTGATAATTTACAAGTTACATGTAAGTAAGACAAGAAGTTTATATGCGTGATTACTGAAATGATCATTCATTACTTTTGTAGTGCTTACTAAGCCTTCACCGGCTTAACGCGTTTATTTTAACGCGTAGGTACAAAAGCTACGAGAAGTTGAAGTCAAGTTAAAGGACCTCTCATCACATCACATCACTATTGGAAGTCTTCAATTTAGGTACATTACTTTTGGTAAAAATGGCATGTACAAATGGTACTGTTATATATATTTAGTGAATGGTTATAAAAGGTTGTTTTGGATTACTACAAGTTAATGACTTGAAATGATGTATTTTGAATAGAATAACTTAAAACACATCATTTAAAAAAAAAAAATTGTTATACTTGTGTTAAAAATCTCCGCTACTGTATGTAATGCTTCTATATCGGGTTTATACGTGAGAACCGGGTATAGGGGTGTTACACTTAAACTTTCCTAAAATCATATTTTTACCCTAAACTTTTCTAAAATTACATTTTGGCCCCTGAACTTTTCCAAAATTACAGTTTGACCCCTTTAAACCTTTCCAAAATCACATTTTAACCTCAAACTTCTCCAAAATCACATCTTAACCCTAAACTTTTCCAAATTTATGTTTTAACCCCATATTCTCCGAAACTTCATCTTCGACCCCATTTTTTTTCTTTTTCTTCGATTTTTGTATATAAAATTTAATTATTGTTCTTCGCATTTTTAATTAATCCTATTTTTTATTTTCGTTCGCGATTCTATTATATTTCGTACTTTATCTTATGCTTAATTTTTGCATTTACTTATTTGCTTAATTGTTCTACTTAATTTTGCCAATAAATTACATATTCGTATTTAATTTATGCATTCATCATTAAATTAAATTTGCTTTCTGATTTTCTCTAAAATACGAATATTTTAAAATCGAGGCAATATTTCTTTATTTCGGATTTTGAAAATTTGTGCATTAACTTACTAGGTGCGATTTTTTCTTCAAACTGGAATAATCGAATACCCTTTTCAAGGTTTAAAATTGGCAACAAAGGAATGCTCGTTACTTTCGGATCTCGAAACGTTATGTCCTAACTCACTGGACGTGACTTTCTTCCTCGATCATTTTGAAATAACTTGACTTCCTCACAAAATTCGATTTTCCATCTTAAACGTGTACACCAAATAAATCATGCATTTAAGGATCATATTTTAAATTTTACTCGAGTTTTCAAATTTTTAACAAATCAAGACCGGATAATAATCAACGTGGTACCAATTTTGGGCGTGTGAGAGTGCTAATCCTTCCTCACACGTAACCAACTCCCGGACCCATTTTCTGGATTTAAAAGACCAAAATATTTTTTAAAAAAAATTTTAAATGTTTTGTGGTGATTCAATCACATCGAATAAAAGATTGGTGGTGACTCCATTTTTTCGAATTAAAATTTATTTTTCGAGACCTGTTTGTTTTCCAAAAATAAACGTTTCGACAACAATTTTTTGAAATTTCAGTTATCTGTTAATTCGATTTGAAACCGAGTAATTAATCGAATTAACCAAAATAAATAATATATATTATTTAAAGGTGTTTCTAATATCTTATTTGTTATTTTCACCTATATTTAAAGTTTTTTGAACTAATAAATAAAAAAAATAAACATTAGCAATGTATTTTTATATGTTTTATACTTAGTTTAACCAAAAGACAAAAATATATAAATTTCGGTTGGCCGATCGAATTAATCGAAATATTTTGATTTGGTTAATGTATTTGAAAAAATTTCGATTTTGTTAACGGTTAGAATTTTTTACATTTTGGGTAATTCAATTAATAGTAGTTTGATTCGGATATTAACCAGACCGACCGTTTGAATATCCCTAGATACAATGGCATGCAACTCTTTCAACTCTCCAACAATGTTGGCACATGGGTCTCCAAACCTTAATTGCAACAAATCGAAATGATTATATGAAACAATGATATTATCACTTTTTAATAGTTTAATGCCACATTAGCAATTTCATCCTGAATTTCAGGATTTTCATTTTCATTTGATTCTTTTCAGGATGAAAATGCTGATTCGATATTAAACTATTAGAAAAGGGATACAGATGATGTGGTGTCACTATTTCATACAATCCTTTCCCTTGCAACAAAAGTCATCCATATTCAACTTCCTAGCACCGATTTGCCCTCTAAGTGTTACAAGGAAAAGAGTTTTAGATTATGGTTTCGATGCTACCATATGTGATTCGGATAGTTGAGGATTTGGATATCCGCCATTAATAATTCTCTTAAAACTTTTATTATAATTTACATAAGCAATTTATAAAATTTTAATAAAAATAATTTCTAAAATTAAATAAAGCAAATTACACCAAATTTACATATTAGTCACTCAACTTCAAAAGATTACAAAATGATTATTGAATTATTCGAAAGGTTACAAAATGTCATCAGTAACATCTTATTCTCATATGTTTTGGATTTTTTTTTGCCTTGTTTTTTTAAATAATTTTTATTTTTTGAATTTTTAAATATTTTTTTATAATTTTATCATTTGCTATAAATTTTAAAATATTATTAGTATTATTTTGTATTTCAACATTTTTTGAATTTTCAAAATAATTTTAATAATTTTATATTATTTTCTTGAATTTTAAATAATTTTTAGTACTTTTTTAATTTTTAATTTTTTAAAATAATTTCTGACATAGCATACATGTGAACTGTCTCATGGATTTCACATCAGCATAGTTGATGTATGTTAACTTTTCTATCCATTTGACTGTTAGCTTGACGCATATGAAAGAATAATAACCTCTTTATTTTTCAAGGGTTATCTCTGAGTTTCTTGGAAACTATTAAAGTATCAATAAGCTGGATAAAGCAATTTAATATAGTATATAGTATGGATCCGTTTAGAGATCGTATCGTAGATTTTGAGCATCCTATAGGAACAGTGGTGGAGTTAGAAATTTATTTTTTGGGGGTCAAAATTAAATTATATATTTTTATGATAGTACAAATATAATTTCATCATTTTAATAGCATATATCTTTATTATTTTTAAAGGGTTAAATTAAATTTTTATAATTTTTGAGGGGGTAAAGTGTAATTTTACCATTATTAATTTGAAATTTTATAAATTATAAAGAGCCTAAATTAAAAATTTACCATTTTAAGGGGGTTATAATATATATACAAAGGAAATAATTACAAAAATTTTAAATCTTTGGGGGCTTATTTATATTTTTTGGGGGCTATAGTATAAATTTATAAAAAATTAAATTGAAAAAAATTAAATTTTAAGGAGCCCATGACCTCCTAGACCTCAACGTGACTACGCCACTACTTAGGAATAGCAGGAATCATAGCATAATTGATAATAGAGATATAGGTAAATAGTTAAGTTAGGTTTTTTCACCCAATAAAGAAAGAAAAAATGAAATGAATGAATAAAATAAAATATTCATAAAATTAGAGGGTCAAATAAGATATTATACCACTATTAAAAATTGATTAAATAATTTTTTTTAAGAAAATAGGTTAGTGGTTAAATAGTTGACAGCTATCCTCCACCAAGTTTTTTAACATTTTTATTTTCTCCCATTTTCAGGTGCCCCCATAAATGCAGCACCCACTTTTCAAGTCTTATACTACTCATTTTTTTTCCTTTTCACATTTCCTGGGTTCTTCAATTCTCCATATTCTGTTTACTGTTCAGTTTTCCTTTGTTTTAAAGCTCAAAGGTTTAGAAAACAATGACAGTGGATGATGGCACGGGCAGGCCACGAACCACTGATATGAAGTAGGCGAGGGCGAGCAGGGGGAGAGGCGAACAGAGGGTTGAGTGTTGATAGACATTTGCTTTAACTAATTTGGGTTGGGCTAGCTTAGAGTTTTTAAAAGTGGGCTTTTTTGTCCAATTATTTAAAAATGGGTGGACGATTTGCTGTTTCAACATCCATGGTCTATTTACTATTTTAGTACCCATATAAATATACCCTTTTTTTATTATTTTTTTTCCTTTCAGTGGTCTACTCTTCACTAAACAAGAGGAAGAATAGCTATATATACAAGACATTTCTCATATTTGTTTCTTAAGACTTAAGCCAAAAGCATCACCCTGTCACTTGTTTCTCTTCTCACTTGTCTTAAAAGACAAAACTATTTTGGAGGCAAGCAAAGAAAACAACAACAAACAATTTGTCACAAACCTAAGCGGTTTAGAGATTCTTTGGGTGCTGCTTTTTTTTTTTTTTCCTTCTCAAAAGAGAGAAAGAAAAATGGGTAATGAGAAGGAGAAACTGAAGAAGATAAAGGGATCCATAAGGTCAATTTTCATGCATGCGGATGATGTAGATATGTGGTTGATGACTCTTGGCTTCATCGGAGCCGTTGGTGATGGTTTTAGTACACCTCTTGTATTGCTTGTTACTAGCAAGTTGATGAACAATCTTGGTGATTCTTCAGCTTTCACTGCAGACATCTTCATTCATAACATCAACAAGGTCTTTCTTCATTTTTTTTCTTGGTTTTTATGGTTTTTTTTCCAAAACAGTCACATGCATAAGCACATACATGCAAATCAATAAAAAATGCGTATTATCCTCGTATTTATGTTTTGAAGAGAGATTATGAATAATTTTAAACATTATCTTAAAAAAAAAAATATTATCGAAACTAAAATAATAATAATAATAAACAAGGGTAAAACTACTTCTCCAAGTTGTTAACAACATTAAATTATGTTTATATCATGTAAAATTAGATTTCATCGCTCAATTTAATTCTAATAAAATTTCAATTCAATCCCATCAATTTGATAGCACTTTCAATATATACCACTTATTACCTTTTTTAGTTTAATTTTTTTACATTTTTATTAATCAAACTAATATATATTTACCTTAGTTATTTTGTTAGTAGTATTTTTCATCCTATGCTCATAATGAAAAATAATAAACTTAAATTATGTTTATTCTTAATATAAATTGAAGATTACTTATTTCACTTCTTCTAAATTAATATCATTTCATGTTTTTATATCATAATATTGAATAATTTTATTAATATTTTAATTATATTATAATTTCTTAAATGTTGAGACTTTGATAGTTATAAAAAAAATTAGATAGCAACGAGAAACATAATTTATAATATTTGAAAATCGAAAAAAATTATTATACGATTTTATTTAATATTGGTAATTTAAATACTATATAATATTTAAATATGGTGCTTTTCAGGGCAGCAGCCTTGGCCCCTAGATAATTGGTATAAAATATTAAATTGAAGCCTTTTTAAAGCAATTTTTTTTTATCTTTAGCCCCCCAAACTATTAAAACTTTATTTTGACCCCTTAACAACAAATTTCTAGCTTCTTCCCTGGTGCTTTCCTAATAGAATTGGTTACAAAATGAGCTAGAACATATTTAAAACGAGCTATAGAACATATTCAGATAGTGAAAGAAATTTTTTTATTAATATAGTTTGTGTGATGTAAAAAAAATAATTAAAAAATAAAAGAGATTTTTAAATTAAAAAATAAATCTAAATTCATCTAAATTAAAAAAAAACTATTAAACTTGAGCCATCAAACTAGACAAATAATATAACATAACAACTTAATTTTTATTTAAATTTAGATAAAATGGATAATGTATATATATTATGGTTGTACAATTGTTTTTAACTTGGCTTTTCATTCCCCCTCCGTAAACAAAATATTTGACTTCGCCTATGTTTCTACCTAACATGGTTGGGTTTTATGGGTGACAGAATTCAATGGCTTTATTGTATTTGGCTTGCGGGTCATGGGTTGCTTGTTTTCTAGGTAAGTTTAAATTCATAGCATTCAATGGGATGAAGGAATGGTTAATGGAGGCATAGTTTATGGTTTTTTTTTACATGTGCTTTTCAGAAGGATTTTGTTGGTCAAGAACAGGTGAGAGACAAGCGACAAGAATGAGAGCCGGGTATTTGAAAGCTATCTTAAGACAAGATGTGGGATACTTTGATTTGCACGTTACAAGCACAGCTGAAGTTATCACCAGTGTTTCGAATGATAGTCTAGTGATCCAAGATGTTCTCAGTGAAAAGGTTCCTTTTTGAAAATCGGATTGAATAAAAACGAGTAATTTAATTACTACTAATGGGTGATCATGTCATGCAGGTGCCAAATTTTCTGATGAATGTTGCAATATTTGTTGGGTGTTACATGGTAGCATTCATAATGCTATGGAGACTAGCAATAGTGGGATTTCCTTTTGCTGTTGTTTTGGTGATTCCTGGCTTAATGTATGGAAGAGGGTTGATAGGAATAGCTAGAAAGATAAGTGAGGAATACAATAAGGCTGGAACTATAGCAGAACAGGCAATATCTTCTATAAGAACAGTTTATTCCTTCGTTGGTGAGAGTAAAACCATTGCAGAATTCTCAGCAGCTTTACAAGTGTCCGTGAAACTGGGATTAAGACAAGGATTGGCTAAAGGTCTTGCAATTGGAAGCAATGGGGTTGTTTTTGCCACTTGGTCTTTCATGTCGTATTATGGAAGTAGGATGGTTATGTACCATGGCGCTCCAGGAGGGACTGTTTTCATTGTTGCTGCCGCCGTTGCCATGGGGGGCCTGTAATTTCCTTCAAACTTTTCCACATTGAATGTGTTCATGTATCTATATGTATATCTGCTTTATATATATATAACAAAAGAAATAAAAAATTCAAACACGTAATTTTTATTGGTTTTTGGTGATGATCAGATCATTAGGAGCCAGTCTATCAAACCTCAAGTATTTCTCTGAAGCATGTGCAGCTGGGGAACGGATTATGGAAGTGATGAAAAGAGTCCCCAATATTGATTCTGACAATTTGGAAGGAGAAATTTTGGAAAAAGTTACAGGAGCAGTTGAATTTAGGCATGTTGACTTTGCATATCCATCAAGGCCTGACACCATGGTTTTCAAAGATTTATGCCTCAACATTCCAGCTGGAAAGACTGTGGCTTTAGTGGGTGGTAGTGGCTCAGGGAAATCCACAGTCATAGCACTACTACAAAGGTTTTATGACCCACTTGGGGGAGAGATACTGCTTGACGGAATTGCCATAGATAAGCTGCAGGTCAAGTGGTTAAGATCACAAATGGGTTTGGTGAGTCAAGAGCCAGCACTTTTTGCTACAACCATTAAGGAGAACATACTTTTTGGCAAGGAAGATGCTAGCATGGACGAGGTTATTGATGCGGCCAAAGCCTCAAATGCCCACAATTTCATATCCCAATTGCCTCAAGGTTATGAAACTCAGGTTAGCCCTTTTAACATCCACAAAAACACAAACTTATGGTGAAAAGGTGTAATTTCTTCCCAAGTAATCATATAGGGAAGTGTTTAATTAGTTCATTGTTTCTTGACCTGAGTTTTATTAATCTTAAGGGTTAGTTTAACAATGCTTTTTAAAAATAATTTTTGTCTCAAAAATATTTTTGATACTAAAAATACTTTTGAAAAATTCAAAAGTACTTTATTTAGTAATATTTTTATCTCAAAAGTGATTTTGAGAAGTAATGCTAAACAAAGCTTTTATATAATCATATTTTTCATTTTCATTTCAGTTAACAGTAAACTGGTCCCCTAACAATTCCTTTTAACACCCACTCCTTCAAAATGAGCACCCATGTTACTTTATTCTTTAAAATATAATTTGCCAATGAACATACTTCAGGAACATGATAAACATTTCTCATTTATGTATCTTTTTTTACATACTTCATGTCACTTTTGAGAAACTAGTTGAAGCTGAGGATTATATTCATTAAAGAAATAAACAGATTTTTGTTTGTGATAAAATCTTTAAACCCTTGTTCTGAACGTATCTGAAAAAATAAAATATCTTTTCAACAGGTTGGTGAAAGAGGGGTTCAAATGTCTGGTGGACAAAAGCAAAGGATTGCTATAGCAAGAGCAATAATAAAAGCACCTCGAATCCTTCTTCTAGATGAAGCAACAAGTGCACTAGACTCAGAATCCGAACGAGTTGTGCAACAAGCAATAGACCAAGCTGCCGTTGGCCGCAGCTCCATAATAATTGCCCACCGCCTTTCCACCATTCGCAATGCTGACCTTATATCAGTTGTCCAAAATGGCCAGGTTATCGAAATAGGATCGCATGATCAGTTGATGGAAAATGATATCGGTCACTATGCTTCATTAGTCCACCTTCAGCAAATGGAGAAAGAAAAGACTCTTGATGAAGCTAACTCAAATTTATCTACCTATGCATCATCTTCAATATCAAATATAGACATTTACAGCACAAGTAGTCATAGACTTTCTTTTGTTAGTCGGTCTAGTTCCGCCAATTCATTTACTCAGAACCATACTTTATTGGCTGGAGAGTCCATAGTGGAAGAGAAAAAAATGCCAGTGCCATCTTTTAGAAGATTGTTGGCATTGAACTTACCAGAATGGAGACAAGCAATAATGGGGTGTTTAAGTGCTATCCTATTTGGTGCAGTTCAACCTGTTTATGCATTCTCACTAGGATCTATGGTATCAGTGTATTTTCTAACTGATCACAATGAGATCAAGGAGAAGACTAAGATCTATGCCTTATGCTTTCTCGGGTTATCGGTGTTTACATTGCTGATTAATGTTGGTCAGCATTATAATTTCGCATACATGGGAGAGTACTTGACAAAGAGGATTCGAGAGAGGATGCTTTCAAAGATACTCACATTTGAAATAGGCTGGTTCGATCAAGATGAGAATTCAAGTGGTGCTATCTGCTCTAGACTTGCCAAGGATGCCAATGTGGTATATATTTTCTTATCTCAACCTGCATCATATACTCTTGCATATCCAATAAATCTTTGAGTGTCAGAAATTGGCATTTTTATACCTGCTAATCATTGAGTAGGTTGAGTTTTCCAACTTGTGTAAATATTTTATGATTATCATATACCCTATAATCTAAGCCAAACCATATTTTGGTTCTAATTGTTATCTGGGTTATGGCAGCTGAGATCCTTGGTAGGTGACAGGATGGCATTGATTGTGCAAACAATGTCAGCAGTAACTATAGCTTGCACCATGGGCATGGTCATAGCTTGGCGGCTTGCAATTGTTATGATTGCGGTTCAACCCATCATCATCATTTGTTTCTACACCAGACGTGTCTTGCTTAAAAGCATGTCACAGAAGGCTATTAAAGCCCAAGATGAAAGCAGTAAGCTGGCTGCTGAGGCAGTTTCCAACCTCCGAACCATCACCGCCTTCTCATCCCAAGACAGAATCTTGAAAATGCTCGAAAAGGCTCAAGAAGGTCCTCGAAGAGAGAGCATCCGTCAATCGTGGTTTGCTGGTATTGGACTCGGCACGTCTCAAAGCCTAACAACCTGCACTTGGGCCTTAGACTTTTGGTATGGTAGTAAACTCATCTCTCAAGGCTACATCACTGCAAAAGCTTTGTTTGAGACCTTCATGATCTTGGTAAGCACCGGCCGGGTGATAGCCGATGCTGGAAGCATGACTACTGACCTTGTCAAGGGCTCAGATGCAATTGGATCAGTCTTTGCTATATTGGACCGATACACAACTATTGAGCCTGAAGATCCCGAAGGACACAATCCCGAAAAGATAACAGGCCATGTGGAACTTCATGACATAGACTTTGCATACCCGGCTCGGCCCAACATTATGATCTTCAGAGCCTTCTCGCTCAACATAGATGCAGGTAAATCAACTGCACTGGTTGGACAAAGTGGGTCGGGTAAATCAACAATCATTGGATTAATCGAGAGATTTTACGATCCACTTGAGGGTGCAGTGGAAATTGATGGTAGAGATATAAGGTCATACCAGCTGAGGTCACTAAGGAAACACATAGCAGTAGTTAGCCAAGAGCCTACATTATTTGCAGGCACCATAAGAGAAAACATTGCATATGGAGCATCTGATACGATGGATGAATCACAGATCATAGAGGCTGCCATGGCAGCCAACGCTCATGAATTCATTTCAGGGTTAAAAGATGGTTACAACACATGGTGTGGTGATAGGGGAATGCAGCTCTCTGGGGGGCAAAAGCAACGCATTGCAATAGCAAGGGCCATACTGAAAAACCCTGCAATTTTGCTCTTAGATGAGGCCACCAGTGCACTTGATAGTCAATCAGAGAAAGCAGTACAAGATGCACTTGAAAGGGTTATGATTGGGAGAACCAGTGTGGTAGTTGCTCATAGGCTAAGAACCATTCAAAACTGTGACCAAATTGCTGTGTTGAATAAAGGGAAGGTAGTGGAGAAAGGGACCCATCAATCTTTGTTGGCTAAAGGTCCCACTGGAGCTTACTTCTCATTGGTTAGCCTCCAAAGGAGACCCCACAACCCAACTCAAACGATCAACTGAAACTATTGAAGGTTAGATTAGGCTTTTTATTATAGTTGCCATCCAAATTTCGATGGTGAAAGGCCTACCTTAATTCACAAAATATATTCTCTTCCAACTTTTTATTTTCTTCCTTTTTCTTGTCCGCCTTCAGTAGAGATGTTGAAAGGGAGATGGCAATTACTGTAATATGAGCTTTTGATTTTTCATATCTGATAATAAATTCTTACTTTTTTTATATGTAAAAATGTACAAGGCAATACCATCCACAAAGTTAAGTTGAATCTACTTACATTCATTCCCTACTTAATTTTGTATTTTGTATATGATGATTGATGCAAGATAACCAAATATAAACTAAAACCATTGTAGAAAAGTATAGTCATTTTTAATAGAAGAAGAATACAAAATCATATCCAACTGTATTTTCAACTTTCATACAATGTATGATCATTAAGAAAATTTATAATTCTTGTGGTGGGTATTAAATATGGGTACTGATTAAGAAAGTATGAACAAATATTACCATATAATCACATCAGTATATTCAAAAATATATATATATGAAATTTAGAACGATTAGTAATTAGCTAACAGAGCATACATGATGGCTTAAATTTTATTCGTTCATACAATAATGAGGTGTATAAAGAGAGACACCTCTACCATATCCACAAAAATATCAACAAAATAACGATTGAAGCAATATCCCGAAAGACAAAGAAGCTAATTAAGTAAACAACTAAAATAATGGCAAACAAATAAAACTAATCATCCTTCCTCAGGTATCAACAACAGACTTGGAAATAGCCGATCAAAGGCGGAATGGAGATGAAGGACCTGAATTTGTTTAAACAATACTTGATCACAAACAAAGTGAAAATCAATAGCAGTATGTTTCATTTTGCTATGAAACATAAGACTCTCACACAGGTAAGTGCTTAGGTGGCTATGAAACATAAGACTCTCATATAATTATATATATAATAGAAATAAAATACAATACAAAAATATTGATTAAAAATTAATAATTGAGTGTTGGAAATAAAACTAAGACATTGATTTAATGACATTTTTATTTTTTATCTTCTCAAATATTACAAAATTTTAAAGGGAAACTATACAAATAATTACTCAATTATAAAATTTTTCATTTTAAGCATCCAAAATAAAAGGTTTACAATTTAAGCACCCAAATTATATAGTTCGGTTATTTAATATTAATATAGAATTTAAATTTATTTTTTTTAAAATATTTATGTATTTTATATTTTTTGAATTTTTTTAAAATTAGGATCAATTTTTTTTAGAGTTGATTTTTTAAAATTATGACTAAATTGATATAATATGTAAGATTTAGTAATTAAATTTGTTATTATACCAATTTTTTTAACTGCTACATCAACTTAAAATTTATTATTGTTGACATTTATTATTTTAACTGGAGTGATCAAAATGACTGAATTATGTAACATGAGTACTTAAATTGTAATTTTTTTATTTTGGATGCCTAAAATGAAAAGTTTTGATAGTTGGGTGACTATATATTCGTGTAGTTTACAAATTTCAAGGAAAAAAAGAGATTTTACAAAATGCCCCTCAAGTTATGCAAATTTTACAATTTGGTTGTCGGTCAAGTCAGTGTCGCCCATCCTCTACCACTGCATGGGCCACCTTGCCCTGCCACCAGCTACCCTATGTCATCTCCATCAATTATCATCATCCCTCTCCATAAAAACAACAAGAAAAGTGAAAGAGGAGAGCTCCTGAGAATTTTTTTTTTATCGCTCTCGGCCCTCTCTCACGATTCTGCTGCCACATTCTCACCCTTTCAGTCATTGCCACTAACTCCCACAACCAGTGACCCCCATTCACCATCACCAACACTCCCTCTCTCATCACCATCCCTCACCAGCACCCTCAAATCTCCTCTTACCATCAATCCTGAATCACCAAACTTCCTCATATGGAATATAGAATGCTATTGAATCCCACCTCTTTAGATCAACAACATAATAATATTTACGGCCTCATATGGTAGCTTCAACGTGACAAGGTCCGTCTAAGGTAAAAATTTCGTTATGGAAGTTCGTGCAAAATTACATCCCTACAATGCAAAATCTTTACACTAAACGAGTTACTACAATATCTTGTTGTCCTCGCTGTAAAATTGGTGCTGAAAACTCCACTCATGTTAGCCGTGATTGTGTTTATGCTAGTACTGCCTGGCAACGTTTGGGTGTTTCTTGGTCAGGGAATGCAAACCAACTGGACTTTGGCGATTGACTACACTGACTTTTCCAGCACAGTAATAGCTATTGAAATTGCTATAACAGTAGTATGGTCATTATGGTACTCCAGAAACAAGCTTTTACATGGGGGCAAGAAGCAAAGTGTTGAAGAATTGGTTACCTGCATCCGAGGTCACTGCTCAGAACTTGGGACTCTTTTCCGGTCACTAAATCATCCACACCCTCATACGGCCGTACGTTGGGTGCCTCCAGCTCAACCGAATGTCAAAGTAAATGTCGATGTAAGCTTTTCACTTGCAGAAAACAAATCTAGTTCAGGTGTGGTAGTTCATAATGGTGAAGGACAAATTATGGGCTCCTGTCATAGAACAAATTACCATATTCCTTCAGTTTTTGTTGTGGAAGCTACGACAATTGTTCAGGGATTGCAGTTCGCAACGGATTTGGGACTCCTATTTGTAGTTGTAGAAAGTGATTCAAAGTCAGTTATCACAAAAATCTAGTCAGTGGAAACGAATTCTTCAGAAATCGGTTCACTCACTTGGAATGCGAAAGTGTTGGCTGGAAATTTCAGTTCCTGCCATTTCCACTTCATCGGCCGAAATGGAAACCATATAGCACATGCAATGGCTTTAGAAGGCGTGAGAAGATTCGGTGACCAATATTGGGTGGATGATGCACCCTGGAAAGTCCTTCATATTGCTGTCGTTGATCGGAGGTTTCTTGACCCTCCTTAGTCTCTGTTTTCGGTGTTGGTTTGGGGATGTTTTGCTATCGGCAGTGGTGCTTTCCCAATTTTACTTTCTTTGACTTTTGTTCTGTTCAAGGCAAGATTATGGTTAGGTTTACGAAGGATCATCGGTTGAGGTTTAATCTCTAGTTCAAGGGAGATCCAAGGGCTCACTTCTTCAGAGGATGAGTTTGCTTTTCTTCTTTACTATCTATTTTTTTTATATGAATAAAGACTCACGAAATTAAGTTACATAAATGGAATTTGAAATATAAAAAATCATCTCTTTATCAGTCTTGATGATTGTTGAAATCGTATCTGGAGGGTTTTCAACCAGTTGAAAGTCTTCCTTTTCACTAAAGACCAATTTAACTATAAAGTCCGTACATTGCTTCTTCTCTCTTGGTATGTAACAAACGACTCAGCTGTTTTTTTGGTTAAGGATGCAATGAACCCTTCTAACAAGTGCAGAGTGCGATGTTATCGAAGCACTTTCATGAATAGCTTTGACTGTTTCTAAGTTGTTTGATTGAATAATAACCTTAGCATCGCCTCTCTGTTGGATGAGTTTTAATCCGTCAAGGATTCCCCAAAGCTCAGCATCAAGAATCGAATATTTTTCGAGATATTTATTGTATCCCAAGACCCATTCTTCATTACTGTCCCGCAATACCCCCCAGCAGCTGTAAATCTAGAGTTCACTTGAACGACACTGTTTATATTGAGGTAGAGCCAACTTTCTGTCATAGGTGTGGCAGGGGTGTCTCAAGATCAACACCTGTAGTCTCTCTATTCGACAAGGAGAAATGTTTGGCCCAGCATACTGAAGTAATGTCACAAGTTAATTCGATATCAACTTAAGATTAATGATAATATCATAATAAATAATTATAGTACATTTAATATTCTTAATATGATGTTTTTATATGTTTAAATTTCGTTTTACTCATAAATTAATTTAATTTTTCATTTTAATATCGTACATATTGTATGTATTATTATTAACTAGTTTTTTTATAAAATTATTAACTAATTTTAAATCATATGTTCTATTATTTATTATATTTTATTTTTAAATACATTTTAAATATATAGTTTTCATACATATACATGTGATCCAATTTTTAGTTAATGATTGAATTCTTTTAATTTCTGTGAATAAATTTATTTAATTTAAAGAAAGAACATAAATACCAATAAATTAAAAAGCAAATAAATTATATGTATTTAAATTCAATTCATTTACAGTTATTAAAAGAGAAATATTTATGGCTTAATGATAGACCTATAGGTTAGGTAAAATGTGTAAGTTCTTTTGATTAGTTATACTGTGTAGTATTTATAATGATTAGATGTATTGGAATGATTATAACTTAAATTTTTTATACCAAAAATTGTCAAAATATTTTCACTTTCAAAAATAATAATTAGATATGAACTTGAATTTTTTACAATGCATGCTTGTGGAAAAGATAAACCTAAAAGGGTTTTAAAATTAAGGAAATACATGTTAATGATATTTAAAATTAAAAAAAAATATTCTGAAAGTAAATTTTCATGAAAGAAAAGTCATCAAAATCAATTCCAATTAAATTTGTTTATGAATTAAATTATTCATTCAGGTTTGAATATTCGTCAGAAATTAAAAAGGGTTTATGTGAAAATATTAGATTCAAAAAATAGACTTGGACAAAAAAATTAGACACATTTAAAATATGAATCAAGCTTAAACTTGAACATTCAAGGCTCGATCCAGCCTAATCGGACCCATTTTTAAGTTTATAATATTTTATATTATGTTATTTTTATATATTATCTACTTTAAAACATATTAAAAAAATAAACCTATACTAAATATATAATAATACTATTCTAATGTAAATATTAAAATAATGTTAAGATGGTTATATAAAAAATTTCAATAAATAAAAAATGTATAAGATTATTAAATATCAAAATAATATAATATAAATATTTTTAAGAAAATTTAAAAAATAATATGGGCGGAAAAAAATGGGTTTGGGTTAATTTTTTACAAATATGGACGGATTTGGGCAAAATTTTAAGGTAAACTACCAAAATAGTTACTTTTGTTTGCCTCAGATTACATTTTAGTCATCTATATTTGAAATATTATATTTTAATGACTTACGTTATCGTGTTGTAACATTTTAGTCTTTTAAGCCATTAATTGTTATTAACAGTGTAACGGTAAGCTGACGCGACACGTTAAATAATCATTTCAAACGAAAATTTTAGGTTAAATTATACAATTAGTACCTATTTTTTTCCTTTTAAATTTTTTTGTTCGGTTCGGGATTCAAATCCGATAAAGATAAACAACGGCGGTCACCAAGCATAATTGTAAGGCTCGTGGGACTGGAACCATTACCGGATTCGAATCTAGAATAGAACGAAAAAGCTCAAAACGAAAAAAATATAAGGAACAATTGTATAATTTAACCTAAAATTTTAATTTGAAATAATGATTTAATGTGCCACATTAGGTTATTATTACACCGTTAACGGTAATTAATGACTCAGTAACTAAAATGCTACAATACAATAATGTAAGAGACTAAAACGTAACTTTTCAAACATAAATAACTAAAATGTAACTTAAGATAAACAAAAATAATTTTTTTGATAATTTACCCAAAATTGTAAACATATATTACAAATCGTGTTGAACTTGTATAAATATAAAATATATTAATATTATACTTTAATCCACAAGCAAGTCTTTCGGATATGACAAAATTTAAATTGGAATTGGAATTTAAATTAAATAATAAATATTATTTTAAAAATTAGGAGGAGCTGGCAAATTAAAAAATAAAATAAAATGGAATTGGAATTTGGAAACCAATCCAAATTAACCCAAAGAAAAGCCCACTGATAATAAGTAAATAGGAAACCACAACACATAACGAAGAACATAACACAGAAAAGTGTGTTTCCCGAATTTAGGAACACATAAGCCATCTCTCTCTTTTACCTTCACCAGTTTTCTGAATATAAAAGAAAAAAGTTACACATTTTTTCTTTTGATTTTTGGATTTGGACTTTCCCTACGTACCAAGCTTCTCTCTTGTAGCTCCTCTTTTGCTTATATAAATATTACATATATTGTGTTAGTTCAATTCTTTTGCCTCTTTACACAACCCAACCAGAACCAAGGATCAGGAAATAAATAAGAGAACGGTTTGGTTTCTGTGTCTTTCCCTTCTGTAAGATCTGTTACAGAGGTAAGTAAATTTCTTTAACCCAATTCTTGAACTTCTTCGAAAATTACTCATGTTTGTTTTTGTTTTTTTTTTTTTTTCTCTTTTTGGTTTACAGGGATGAAGCGAATAAGAGAGGATATATATTCCGGTTCTCAATTTAAACGCCCATTTGGTTCTTCGAGGGCTGAATCGTAAGTTGTGTTTTTTTTTCTTCATTTGTTGGCTATGTTTTATTTAATCTGTTTAAAGTAGCTTGCTTTTCTTTTTCGAGGGTTTGTATCATTGGTTTTGCTTTAATATGAAAGTTTGGTTTCATTGGTAATCTGGGTTGTTTTTTGTTTGATGACTAGTTGGATGTTGTTGTGAGCTTTAATTGCTTTGTTTAATGAGGTTAGACAGGGAATGTTGTTGAACTTTTTGCTCATGGGTTTGTTCTGTTGACCACTTGAATCGAGTTATGTTTATGCTTTTTTCTTGTCTTGTCATGTTTTGCTTGAAAAGCAGGTTGGTTTTTGTGATTCTGAGATCGTTACTTTAGTGGCATTTTTTCACTTGGTTTTGTAGTAAGTAGTAAATTTACTTCTAATTTATTGGGAGCTTTATCTTTTAAAAGCATATTAGATTAAGCAAGAAAAACTTTTGAAGTTCTTGATTTGTGTAAGTCAAATGGTTGTGGTTTTGAATTTTGTGATAATTATTTACCTATGAAGCTATGGGCAAAACCAAATGCTGGGTGGAGGGGGAGTGGGAAGGGGAGGAGGAGGTGGAGGAGGTGAAGGTGGAGGAACGGTAGGAGGAGGCATGTCACAGAAACTGACTACAAATGACGCCTTAACGTATCTAAAGGAAGTGAAGGAGATGTTTCAGGATCAAAAAGAGAAATACGACATGTTCCTTGAAGTCATGAAGGATTTCAAGGCTCAGAGGTATCTACTTTTGAAACGTTGAGTTTAGTCAACGAAATAAATGTGTTAGTTGCTTTAAACTGCTAAATGTTCAACGCTTCTTTAACCGTCTGCAGGACTGATACTGTTGGTGTCATTGCCCGAGTTAAGGAATTATTCAAAGGGCACAACAACTTGATTTATGGATTTAATACCTTCCTACCTAAGGGATATGAAATAACCCTTTACGAGGATGAGGCTCCTCCGAAAAAGACGGTTGAATTTGAAGAAGCAATCAGTTTTGTTAACAAAATAAAGGTGAAACCATTGTTCCATAATCGTTCTACTTATCAACTCCTTGTTTAGCCATCTAAATTATACATTTTATTTTGCAGAAACGATTCCAAAACGATGAGTATGTTTATAAATCATTCCTGGATATCTTGAATATGTACCGGAAGGAGCACAAGGTCATAAATGAGGTCTATAATGAGGTAATATGTCTTATTTTGGTTTGTACCAGTGTTTATTGGCTCTGTGGTGCTTTCTGAATGTTAATCTCTTTGACCTTTTATTACCAGAAAATGTTACTTGATTCTTTTTTTTTTGTTTTCTTTAGGTTGCTTCTCTTTTTGAGAACCATCCTGATCTTCTAGATGAGTTCACAAGATTTTTACCAGATTCTTCAGCAGCACCTTTGACTCAACAAGTTCCATATGGTCGAACTTCAACTCAGCGTTATAATGAGCAAAGCTCTGCTACACCCACATTGCGGCATATACAAATGGACAAGGCAACTGTCACTGTTTTTAATATACAATTTTTGGTACTTGCTACTTTGAGGCATTTGTGATATGGAATCTTTTTTACAGCAACGTCGGAGGGATTGGATTATGACATCCCATGCTGACAGAGATCTCAGTGTTGATCGTCCTGAACTGGATGATGATAAAGATATCCTGAAAATGCAAAAGGACCAGAGAAAGAGTGTGGAAAAGGACAGTAGGGATCGGAGAACTCGTGAACATGATGATCCTGAGCATGACAACAACAGGGATTTTAACTTGCAGCGATTTCCTGACAAAAAGAGATTGGGAAGGAAGATTGAAGGATTTGCTTCCAATGATGAGAGAGATACTTTTAAAAGTGAGTCTATCAACTTTTTTGACAGCTTGTATTTGTTTATAATATGCAAGCTATCATTTTTGTTTTTGTTTTGAAATACTATAGTTATATAGTTTTCTTTAATGTATTAGGGTGACTATTGTTGTTCTTTTGTCATCTATTGCTAATAAAGTAGTCTATATATTCTTCAAGGTGCTTCTCTCCATCAATCGTTGATGTGATTTACTGGTGAGAATGAGCTTGTAGTTTTATTTTTGCCTAGATGAAGATGTGAGATATGGTTAAATCAGGTTAGTTTTAATTTTCAATGATATTTTGACTTTTGACTGGAAGGAAGCTGTATAAGAATGTTATCTTTGTTTCCTGTGATTTGGAAGCAATCTATGGCTGGGAAAAGTACTAACAGGTTAGGTAGGCCATCTTGATGTTTTAGCAAACTCAATTCTTAATATTTCCAGGGTGTTGATAGACTCGGGGAAATGATAGGAAAAAGAGATAAGTCTTCAAGGGTGTAGTTGTATCAGGTGTTATCATAATGTAGGGAAATACTATCAAGTTTTTAACTCAAGGGAAATTCCTTTGAATTTTGTATTCGCACATGATTGTTAATGACCTTTTTCAGCCTTTCCTTCAAAGTTTTCAAATTTTTTGCTGTGCTTGTGTAATGTGATTGGGGCTAATCACATTCTTCTTGTCCTTGATATATCAACCTTATGAGTTTAGGTTTTTCCTATTCAAATCTCAGGCATGTGCAACCAAGGGTTCATATTCTGTGAGAAAGTTAAGGAGAGGCTATGCAGTTCTGATGACCACCAGGCATTCTTAAAGTGCCTTAATATTTATAGCTATGGAATAATAAAAAGAAATGATTTGCAAAATTTGGTATGGTATATTTGACTTTTCATTCAATCCACTTATCTTTGTCAAATTATCAAGAGGCGCATGTTCACTTTCTTCCTTTGCTGGTTCTGCCTATTTCAGGTGACTGATTTACTTGGCAAGCATCCAGATCTTATGAATGAGTTCAATCAGTTCTTGGAGTGTTGTGAGAATACTGGTAACTGCTGAAGTATCATTTTTAAGTTTTATTTTGATTATCCTCACGGCTGTTTCTAACCTAAATGTCTTCTGCAGATGGGCTTCTTGCTGGTGTTATTAGTAAAAGTATGTAACTGATATCTTCCCTTTGTATCATTTTGTTATACATGTTCTTATTTTTCTCAACCATTGTCTCATTTGTCTTATTCTCTTATTTGCATAGTTTAATGTTATAAGATGCAAATAAAATCTTATGTGTATGTGTATATTTATATTGCAAGAGGATGGGGTCTTGGCAACAACCTTCTTTGGTGTGTCACATCTATTGTTTTCATATTTCCCATCTCTCCAACACCAATTCAAAAGAAGTTTCTCCGGCAAACCCGTTATTTGAGGGGATGAATCAGGTGCAGGGGTTAGCCAAGGATTTCTATAGGTGATATGAGAAAGAACATGTGCGGTTTTTCTACTTCCTTAGAAGAGAAGTCAATGAATTGTGTGATTTTATTGTTCCCTGTAAAGTAGTTAAACAGCTAGTGGTGTGCATCAAAGGTTATCTTTCACATTCGTTCATAGGAGATGAAATTGGCGTTGATTGTGCAATAGCTTTTTGTTTATTAGGTCCCTTTTTTTTTGTTGATAAGTGAAAATAGTTTCTATTGAGAACTTATAGTTGCATATAAGTTGCAATGATGTTTACCCCTTGATTGCAGAATCACTTAGTGGTAATGGACATACATCCAGGCCAGTGAAGATAGAGGAAAAAGATAGAGAGCAGAGGCGTGAAATGGAGGGGCTGAAGGAAAAGGAGAGATACAGGGAGTATCTGGCAAAATCCATACAGGAACTTGACCTTTCCAACTGCCAAAGTTGTACCCCAAGCTATCGGCTTCTGCCTGATGATGTATAAAATTTTGATTATTTTTTTTCAAATGCGAATTATGCTTGATTTGATATTCTGATTTTGATGTTTTTTGGTGTTTGTCTTTCAGTATCCAATACCTTCGGCAAGTCAAAGATCAGGGCTTGGCTCTCAAGTGCTGAATGATCACTGGGTATCTGTGACTTCAGGAAGTGAGGATTATTCTTTTAAGCACATGCGCCGAAATCAGTATGAAGAGAGCTTATTCAGATGTGAGGATGATAGGTAAAATTTTCCGACTGCCCTTTATATGTCCCAGTACTATGTATGCAACAAATAAAGTAATTGTTTTTGTTTCTCTTTGTTATTTGGTCCTTATGTTATTCTGATCACAACTTAATGTACTGGATCCTTCTAGACATAATAGATTTCTTGTCTACTGCTTGTAGATTTGAGCTGGATATGTTGCTAGAATCTGTGAGTTCAACTGCCAAGCGTGCCGAGGACCTTCTGAACAGCATTACTGAAAATAAAATCAATATGGATTCTCCAATTCGTGTAGAAGAATACTTTACTGGTTTGTATTTATTACTTGATCATTGAATTATACCCTACTATCTGCTAGTTGGACATTCATCTTTTTTATTTTTGACCCCTTCTGAATCACTGCAGTTCTAAATTTGAGGTGCATTGAGCGTTTATATGGTGACCATGGTCTTGATGCAATGGAAATATTACATAAGAACCCTGCTCTTGCATTGCCTGTCATTTTAACTCGCCTGAAGCAGAAGCAAGAAGAGTGGACAAAGTGCCGTTCTGACTTTAACAAAGTTTGGGCAGAAATTTATTCAAAAAACCATTATAAATCACTTGATCATCGCAGCTTCTATTTCAAGCAGCAGGATTCAAAGAACTTGAATGTAAAATGTAAGAGGACTATCAATATCAACGATGCAAAATGCTGCATTTTCCCATGTTGCAAAATTTACCATTGATGAAACCATTAATTATGTCTTTAATAATGTGATTTCAAATGTTGCGTTATCCTGCTGAAGGGTTGAGGTAAATTTTTCATTTGTACCAAAGCTGCAAGTTCGATAGATTTTAAAAGTATTGTTGCATGCTATTCCATGGTCTCTTGAGGGTGTTTCTATCTTCTATATTCTTATTACTTTGCTTATCTAATCCCATCATATTGATCCTTATTTCCAATTACAGCTTTATTGGCTGAAATCAAGGAGTTGAAAGAGAAGAACCAGAAAGAGGATGACGTTCTTGTGGCTAGTGTTGCTGGTCACAGACAACCCTTAGCTCCACACCTCAACTATGAATATTTGGATGTTAACATTCATGAAGACCTATATAAACTTATAGAATATTCATGTGAAGAGATGTGCTCGACTAAAGAACAGTTTAGTAAAGTAATGAGGCTCTGGACCACTTTCTTGGAGCCAATATTGGGCATTCCTCCTCGACCTAATGGCAGAGAGGGTACTGATGATGCTGGTAAAGCTCAGAATCCTGCTGTAAGCTGCGTTACGCCAAGCATTGCTGAAAGCAGTGGAAGTCCCAGAGCTGATACTACTGATAATTCCACACAACAAAAGGCTGCCACTGACAGAGATACGAATGGTTCACCTGAATTAACTAATTCCTGCAGAAATGGTTTGGCAAATGGGGAAACTTCAGCCAAAGAAGAACACTCAAGTCATTTATCTAGAGATGATTTAAAGAAGAACACTCAACCTGGAATAAACATGCTGGCAATTGGAGCCCTTGCATTTGAAGCTGAAAATAATCACAGCAAAAGCAATACTGAAGGGGCTTCAGGTGTGTATATCTGAAAGAATCTGTGACAACTATTTTCCCTGATTTTATTGTTCATTGAACTAGTTTTTACTATTAATTTCATCTTATTATTCCCTGCTCTCCAAAATTTGTTACAATACTGCGATTAGTTAGAATTTCAATGATGTCATGCAGCAGCATCTAGACCTAGTAGCGTTGCAGCTGGTGAGGATCATGAACCTGAAGCTAATGCAGATCTTCTGCACACATCAGAGGTATGAGTTTATGCTTTGTCGACTGTTGTATTCTACTTAGCATAGCTAAAGCTTATATTACAAATTCATTTTGTAAAATATAGTAATAATTGACATTTTTTTATTGCTTTGAATATTTTAGTCATAAAATGCTTGTGTGAATTTTCTTGGTATTTCAGGGTGGTAATGTAACAAAACATGCTCCATTAGTTAATGGAGTGCCTATAGATGACACTAATGCTAGTAGATATCTTGAAGAACCGGCTGGTCCCTTGAAAATTGAGAAAGAAGAAGGTGAATTATCACCTAATGGTGATTTTGAGGAGGATAATTTTGTTGCCTATGGTGATAATGGCCTAAAGGCTGTTCCAGTGGCAAAGCGTAGTGTTGAAAGTGAACAGTATCAGTCTGGAAAAGGGTCACATTGTAAGGATGCTGGAGTTGAAAATGATGCAGATGCTGATGATGAGGATAGTGAAAATGCCTCTGAGGCTGGTGATGATGCATCAGGCAGTGAGTCTGCAGGTGATGAATGCTCCCGTGGAGAGCACGAAGAGGAGGAAGAGGTTGAGCGTGATGAAGTTGATGGTAAGGTCGAGAGTGAAGGTGAAGCCGAAGGGACGAATGATATGCATGCAGGAGGAGATGGCATGTCAGTGTCAACATCCGAACGGTTTCTTTTTACGGTGAAGCCTCTTGCGAAACACGTACTTGCAGTTTTTCCTGAAGAAGATCAAAACTGTTCTCGGGTTTTTTATGCAAATGATGATTTCTATGTTCTTTTCAGATTTCATCAAGTGCGTAAGCATCCTGATTCGTTTAGTTATTTATTCTAATTTTTCTTTCTACATTTTAACAAGTATTCTTCAATCTTTGGATTCTTTGTTTAGATCCTATATGAAAGAATACTGTCTGCGAAAACAAACTCAACAGGTGCTGAGTTAAAGCGGAAAAACTCAAAAGAATCATGTTCTTCAGATTTATTTGCGAGGTGATTTATGAATCAATAGTATTTCCAAACAATATTGCCTGGTTTATTCTAATTCAAAAGCTTCATTTCTTTGCTACACAGATTTATGAGTGCACTGTACAGTCTACTTGATGGATCTTCTGATAATATGAAGTTTGAAGATGAATGTCGAGCAATAATAGGAAACCAGTCATACGTATTATTCACATTGGACAAGTTAATATATAAATTGGTTAAGCAGGTTTGCTTTCTTTGATGATCAGTCATGTCTTCCTCTTTTTTTTATCTACTGTACTGAATGATAGTTTTGTTGTAGCTTCAAGCTGTTGCAACAGATGAGATGGATAATAAGCTTCTTCAACTGTTTGAGTATGAAAAATCCCGGAAACATGGGAGGACAATGGATTCAGTGTATTACGAAAATGCGCGTGTCCTCCTCCATGAGGAGAATATTTATCGATTGAAATGCGTAAGTTTGCATGCCCCTCTACTACGACCACTTTTTTGGAAAAAGAATCGAACTGAAATACAAACTAAGGCACATGAAATGCTATACTGTGTTTGTGTATGTTTGCATGTATAATTGTTTTATTTTGTTTCCCTTGTTACAGTCATCTTCTTCATCTCGATTATCTATTCAGCTGATGGACAATTTGATCGAAAAACCTGAGGCTTTTGCTGTTTCAATGGAACCTAATTTTTCAGCTTTTTTGCACAATGATTTTCTATCAGTCTTTCCTGGGAAAAAGGAACCACATGGCATTACGCTCGAGAGGTAATAACCGTCAACATTAGGATTCATTTCGTAGTCTTGCAATTAATTTTCTTCTGCTGTTAAAATGAAAATGTAGCCTGTAAACCTAGGTTCTGCCAGCCCCTCGTGTTATTATAGTTTATTGTAGCAAAGATTTGGAGCACCCCCATACAATAACCAGCCATTAATATGGCTTTTTCTCTGCTGAGATTTTTGCAGAAACAAGAAAAAATATGCAAACCTAGATGAATTTGCTGCCATTTGCATGGCTATGGAAGGCGTTGAACTGGTTAATGGCTTGGAGAACAAGATAGCTTGCAATTCATACAAGGTAAATCTTTCTTTACTAATAATAAACTGCATATGCATGTATTTTTTTTTTTTTTTTAAATAAATTTGTTTTTAAGTATGATCTATGTTTTATGTTCAGATTTCTTATGTGTTGGACACCGAAGATTTCTTCTGTCGTAGGAGAAGAAATTTGCCACCAAAATGCAGATCATATAATACTCGGGCAAGAGTACAACGGTTACATAAATTTTTATCGGCGTCCCAATAATAGGTAAATACACAACATTGCAAGCTTTATACTAGTTGTGCATTTCCTGTAGAAACGCCATTGGTGGTGCGGAGACTAGGTTCATGGTTGATATGATGCAAGTTGGCCATACTAGTAGTACTGAACGAGGAAGAAATTGTTAGAAAAATGTAGCATATCTGTAAGATCATATGCTCAAAGTTGTTGAGCCATTACTGTGTAAATAGGGTTTTTGCATGATATTCTGTAATAACAATCAAAAAGAAAAGAAAAGAGAAAACAGGGTTTTTAATGTCTCGTATTTTATAAAAAAAAAAAAGAAGAAGAAATTTGAATTGTTAAACACGATATACAAGAATGCATAAGGTGTTAGGACTAGTAATCTTTAACGGGATGTGTGCCCAATTTTCCGTTATAACCTAGATGACATCGACCTCGTATTATTTTAAATAAAAAAAAAATTGTAACACAATTAAAAGTAAATGATATTGATTATTTAATAGAGATTAATTTAATCTGATTTTTTATAATAAAGGGATTTTGTTCCTAGATTGGGTTGAGGTGATTTGGTTTTAAAAAAAATTGAGGTCGGTTTAATTCATTTAAATGGTTCGTTTTATTGTTTAAAAAAAATAAAATACTAAAAACATGATTTTATATTTAAATAAAACTATTTAATATTACATAATTTAAATTTAGACTGGGCCAAGTTCGCTTTGAGGTTAAAAAGTTATTGTTCAAGCTTAACGGAAAGTGGATTGGATTTATTGGGAGACAGAGGTCACGCTAATCTTGAAATGGGAAATGCATGAGTAAGGAAGAGTGGAGTTACGAAATAGCCTAATGCTCAGGGGCTAAATCAGGATAGGCTGACAGGGCGTTGATCCTCTTAAAATAAAATCTTTTTTATTTAGGCTTTTAATTTTTTTTTAAAATTTTAAGTTAGTAAAAGTAAAATTTTATTTTGACCCCCTTAAAAATTGATAAAATTTTAACTTAATCCTTTAAAAATTACACTTTTACTATCGTAAAAATTATAATTTAACTTCGACTTCCTTAAAAATATTTTCGAGTTTTGCCCCTGTTAATGCTATACTTTGCCATTATGGTTGTAAAAAGGGAAGGGGTGTTTGGGAAATGGTAAGATGTCCATCCTCAATTTATTCACTTCCTTCTTCCACTGCGTACACCTTTGTTGGCAAAGGATTCATTCATGCAAGACCATATGAATATCCCAAACACCTCTTCCTTAATTATTTCCCCTCCTACTTGTTTCTCGTGGTAGTGCTAGTCTTCTTCTGCTCTGTTTTCATTTCCATGAAGTAATGCAGACAAGTGGAGAGCTCTTAACGTTGTCATCACGGTTGACTGAAGTTAATTATGGACCTAGTTTGATAGTTGTAATTATCAACCCTTAATCAAGGTGGTGCTTCTCCGATAGTTTAGTTTTACCGCTGTCAGTCACTGTACAACAGTTTGATCAAAGTTTTCTGCTTTCGCAGGCAGAAAAAGGATAGGAACAAGTGATTGTAAGTTGCGTTACACTATTAATAGAATTTTTACTTTTATAAAAAAAAAATGCAAAGAATAATGGTTAAAACAACAGTAGGAAAAGACAGCTAGTTTTGCTCCTACTCTGGTAGTATGGCCCAAAATTAAAGTGTGATAAGATATTTGGCCCAAATATGGGCCCAATTGATGAATTTGGCCCAAATGTAAAGCCTTGGGATATTTTCGGTCCATCTACGTCTTATACTCGGCCGATTTGATGAATTTGGCTCAACATTGATATAGCGCTAACAGATTTGTCGAATCTGGACTATCCACGTGGCCTTTTTTAAGAACATGCTTATTTTCTTACGCCAATTCAACCAAATTCAAATAATTAATAATCATGTTATTTCCCTGAAATACCCTCCTAACTTACTAAAATTTCTTACTCAACCTTTTCATATTAAAAATTTGGCTTTGTTTTTGGTGTTCTTTAATCGCCAATTATATTCCAAAGATCAGATTTAAACCTTATTGCTACCCTCCATTTCGAAAAATTAAAGAAGAAAATTCCTTAATTTTTACTTTCACATGAGAGATTAATAGCCTAAAAAATAGGCCTGTAACTTTTGTTATTTTCAAATATGTTTTGAAAGTTGTTGTTATTCTATTATTAATGCGATAAGTTCTCTGATTTTTTTAATAACCATCTCATTTATTTATTCTTTTAGGAATTTTCTCAAAGTTTAAATTAGAGTACAAAAGAAAGAAATTAAAAACTAAAAACAATAAATTTTAAGATAAAGAAAGAAAGTGACTTCATATTCAAGAAAGAAGAAAATTCGACTTGTCACACACAATTTATGAGTGAAAAAGAAGCGAATTGTTTTAAAAAAAGAAATGCTTTCAGTGAAATTAGTCATAACAAAAGAGATTTTTCATGAATAAATATTCTTTATAATTACATTAATTATATATTTTATTTAATAATATAAAAATAATTATTCCCATTTAATTTCTTTACTTTTATAAATTTATTTAATTTCCCAGCTGACGCCAAAGTAGTGAAATATAAAATTTCACTAAAAAAATAGTTTACCATTATTTAAAGTAGAGCAAATTAATAAGGAATTCTTTATTTGAATCATAAAAGCATTTTGGTAAAAAATTTAAATGGCAAGGGTATTACAGTAAGTAGACATTTATATAAATAGAACGAAATCAATTCTAAGGAGGGCTATGCAGAGTTTGTGTGTGTATCTATTTCTATCCATTTTCAGCCGTTTGATCGTCATTCTATCCGGTAATCCGTTATTTCTCTCCTCCGGCGTTAATCTCCTTCTTCGTCGTACACAGTTTCCCTCTTTGCCAAACACCCAAAAGGATTTTTAATTTTCAGTTTCTCACCATGGTTTCTGATTTCGCCTCCAATGTTTCTCTGCCTTGCCCTTCTAAGAAGAAGAGAGTGAGTAATTTTTTTTAAAAATAATTTTTGATTGTTTCGTGAGGAAATGCAGATTAAGATTAGTTTCATATTTTGAGAGTTTTTTTTTTCTTTTTTTTTGGTGATCTAGACTAATAGATTGGCGAAATTGAAGCAGTATAAGCTCGATGTTAGGCGTGAACAATGGCTGTCTCAAGGTAATCTTCTTTTTTTTAATTATTATATATATTTTTTCTTTTGAATGTGATTCTTTCAATAGAAACTAGGAAGATTGATTTTTTATTTTTTTTTAAAAGAACTGAATGGAGCATTATTGAAATGGCATTTGTTTGAACAAAAAGAATTAATTGTTAGGAATGAATCGCTTATATTGGACGTTGCGGTGAGGACGTGTGATAGGAAAATAAATTGGGAAATTCAAGTACTTATCGTTAGGGTTTTTCTTTTCGTTTTCTTAAGCCAAGTTAATGCCTTGCATATTTTTATCGACATAGTTTTGTTGAGTTCCTTTTTTCTTTTTTTCTTTTTTGACCATTTTTAATATTTTTATAGTATTGAAAGTTGGTGGATGCACATTCTGAGTATCAAATACATAGAAGAACTATAGGGAGAGAGTTGTGATAAAAGCAAAAAGCTTTTGACCCAAGGTAAATTTACTGGTGGGATCTAGGAACTAATATGAAAGAAGCAGTTTTTATCTTATTTATGAGGTGAATGATTAAGATGGCTTTTGGGTTTGGATTGGCAAAAATTACCAACTTACTACATTTTTAGTAAATTCATTGGTTGTGCTCATAATGGAGTCGGATTGCAAATGCAGTAAAGAACAAAGACTGCAAAGTGGATTTGAATGGGAGTGCTGGGTCTCCTCCATATTCCACAAAGAGAGCTGATGAACGGAACAAATCATTGCGCAATTTGGAAACAAATTTGAGGGAAGAGGAAAGTGAAGATGCACTGAGCATTCATGAAAGTGATTTGGAGGCCTTGATGAACTGCCCCATTCAAAGCAATCTGGGAAATAATGACACGAAAGAAGCTATTAGTGCACATAGCTGCAGTGGCAGTAGCAGTGGTTCTTGTTCTGGAAGTGTCAGTGAGGAAGAGAAGGATGGGTGCCTAGACAATTGGGAGGATGTTGCAGATGCCTTGAGTGCAGATGACAATCAACATAACTCACCCATGAATTCTCCTGCTAAATCTGAAACAATGGTTGAATGTGCTGGTGCTGACCAACAGTTCAAGGACCAAGGAATAGATCAGTCGAATTCAGAGAGTAGGCAAACAGTTTATGGTTCCCACACGAATTGTCGAGCATGGAGACCTGATGATGTTTTGCGTCCTCGAAGTCTGCCAAGCCTTTCTAAACAGCATGACATTTCTTTGAATTCGGTTTGGTATAGTGGCCATGGGGCTATCCCCTGTAAACAGAGGAGCACTATGTCTGACCCTTCTTCATGCCCTATCTGCTATGAGGACTTGGATGCCACAGACTCTAGTTTTCTCCCTTGTTCATGCGGATTTCTGCTTTGCCTCTTCTGTCACAAAAGGATTCTTGAAGTGGATGGGCGGTGTCCTGGATGTAGGAAACATTATGATAGCATTAATAGAAATATATGTTTCAATAGATGAGCTGTGCTTTTCAACTAGCTTGTTCTTGTAGAATGAGTCCTAGAGCATAGGAGGAAAGTTTCTTTGTTTTTCCTCCTAATAAAATGCATGTCTTATATCTCTCCGTATATTAATAATGTCTAGAAACAGTTTGCTGAAGTGACCTAATGCTGAATTAAGCCAAGGGTTAGTTTCATTTATTTGCATAATGTTTTACACGCTTTACTCTAAGAAATAGATGTCAATATCTGAATCCCAGTACTGTGGTTGGCGATTTTAATTTAGTTTGCTTTCACTGCTTGCCATTGCTCTCTTTCTGGTCCTAACTATATATATTGTTTTTCTTTTGCATGTTCTTATTAAATCTTTTTAAAGCATTTCATATGAATATCGGATTCTTGGCAGGAAAGTCAGTGTAATGTCAAAAAGGTCTTTGGCAATGTATCCACTTAGTCTTTGTTTTTTGGTTTTCAACCTGCTTCTCTCTTTCTTATAAAGTATGCTTTTGGTGTTTTTTTCTCTCCTTTTTGAGTTATCATGCACGGTTATATACTGTTTCCTGGATTCTTTTTGCCTGAAGTGGAGTAACGGCATGCATCTTCCATAGTGCTACTTAGTTAATTTGTATCATGCAGCCTAGCCTTCACAAATCTAGCATTTTGGCATTTGTTTTGCATATACACATGCATTTTGTAGAGATGGTTTTGAGAACTTTGCAGGTTAAGACATCAGATTAGCAGGCTGAACTATGCTTGCAGTTGCACCTTTTAAATGGCTTGGTGAGCAATGATGAAAGGTAACATCTCTCACCATTTCAACTTTTCCCCCTTCCATTTGAAGTTTCTTTCTTTTCTGTAGCCAGAAAGGGAAGAGAATCTATCTGGCTTTGGCCTTTGCTGTCTAATCTCTCAATATCAGGTTGCTTTCTGCAAATTCTATTCATGAAATCAGTTTCTCCTTTTACTCACTGTTGAGAGGATTCTTAGATATTTCATCACATTGCTCTTTTTACCTTTCTCCTTCTCCTTTGTTACCTGCATTGACTACTATGATGAAATAGATACAAGCTAAAGTTGAATCTTGAATAATTGTGAAGTTCCTGTTAAGATTATGAGTTCTGGCTTGTCTTTACTTCCTACTTTTTTTTTAAAGAAGAGAGGTACAAATAAAGGCCTAGTAGTTCTTAAGACATGCAACCACAATAACCTCATAAGTGGGTTTAGTATTAGGCTAGACACACCAGCTGAAAGCCTCAAATCCAAACTGTTCAGTTGATTATCACATTGGTGACACGCCGGATCGTTTAAACTTCTAAAAGCTAGTTTAGTATTATTGTGCCAACATCAATGCTAAACAAAGCCTCAATAACACCGATGAGTCAAGTCTTTAGTTGATAATGTTCACAAAGATAGCCATCTCCATTCTTTTACTTGTTGAAATTCAGCTTTAGGGTTTATAAACTCAAATCTTAAGAGTCTGTTAAAGTCTTTCCTGCAAAAATTCCTTTTTTGGCTTGTATTACTTGGAAAGCATATATTCATTACTACTTGCACAAATGGAGCCAATGCATTAATTTTTTTGAAAGAAACCTTCATTAAACAAAAGAGCATTGCAGCAGACATAATAACAATACAGTCCAGCTGTAACAGAGAGTGCATGACAGCAATCATAGATCACTAAAGCACAACTGACGGCACGAAAGCCAGTTGAAAACGAAGTCAAGACAGCTGACAAGAAAGCCAATTGAGACCAAAGACCAAACTTCCAAACCCCAGAATAAAAGCGTGATGACCCAAGGATCATGGTCAACACCTTCACCAACGACAGCAAGGAGTAGGAAACAAACCCAAGGTAATTGGGGGGGGGGGGGGATTGAGTTCGCCTGTAAAACCATTGAATCCTGAGCCTTTCATGGCCCTTGCTCTTGCAGATGATACAACTGTGTTTTGTGGCAAAAATACAAGGGAACAACAACAACAATAAATGCATTAAATTTGAACTGGCCTTCTCTTTGTACTCTTCTTCTTGTCTGCTTTGCTTTCTCAGACTCTTCCAGCCTAGATTATGTTATTCAGATTTACAAGTCAAATACAGGTATAATTTTTTTTCTTTCATTTTTTATTATTCAAAGCATCATAATTGATTTTCATGTCCATGTTTTGGACCCATAAGCCAAAATTTCCTTCTCCATTGTTTTTCTTTTTCCAAAGCCGTCCTGCAGAAATTCCATCTTCGGCTTGTTGCAATGCAGCTGATGTTACTCCGATCAATACAAATGCATGTTCAATATGGGTATTCTTTTGTTAATATTTACAGTATCATACGTTTATATGCATACCGATTATTCGTCTCAATCATCTAATGTATTGAGATTAATTTGCTGTTTATTTTTTCAGTAAAGAGATTATAATGTAATTCAAGAAATAATATAGGGGTTTTGTGATATTTTACCGAATTATGTCTGATTTGACACAAATTAAATAAAAATTTAAATGCAGAACTGATATAATATTGGAGGTGGTCACCTCAACGGCTCAATGAAAGATTCTAGAAGGATTGAGGTTGGTGTAGAGTTTAGAATAATCAAAAGACAAAATGTGTATAAAGAATGGAAAATTAAAATAAATAGAAAAGGGCATATCTTTTCCATAATTGGTCAATGTGATTTTTTGTTGTGATGTCAAAGAAAAGTTCAAAATAAAACACTCCAACAAGGAAAAATAAAAAGCAAACATGAAAGCTTACAGCCATTCATAGCTGTCCACGTGACTGTTTAAACATTGAAAAATATTGAAATATTTCTCTTGGAAATGAAAAGGAAAATCCATTGCGTATCGAATACAAAGATTAGGTTATAAATTTGAATTGAAAAGGACAGTTTAACGTGTTTTAATTGAAAATTAGAGGTGTTGATGGTGGGGTGAATGTAGGATTTAAGCATGAATTATAATATTTTGTATTTGTTCTAAAATTTAAAAATTAAAATTTTATTTAAATTCGTTCATATTTGTATAAAAATTAATTCAAGTTTATTTCAAGTTTGTTTATATTATTTTTAATTTTTTTAAATTTATATTATTTTAATTTAATATTTAATTAGTTGGATTAAGTTCGGGTCTTGAATATTAACTCATATTTTAAACGGATTTAATTTTTTATTCGAGTCCATTTTTCGGACTTAATATTTTTGTTCAAATCTTTTTAAATTTCGTGTAAATCTTCAGATTTGAACGAATAAATCGACCCATAAACAAATCTATTGTAAATTATGTGTGTTGTACCCCAACCTGTGGTTTTATGGGATAAAAACTGCATATTTTATTCTTATTTAATTTGTTTGATTTGTCCAATTATTTTTGAAAGGTAACATAAATAAATTTGATGAAAAAGGATCTTAAAAGAAGAAAGATTGATGGCTTGTTAGTGGATACAGAAAAATAACTTAAATTAATGAGAAAAAATTGTAGAAATTAAGCATGAGCCACCACTGAAACCTGTGGGTAAAAATGCAAAACAAATTGAAGGGGTTAACCATGAATCATGAATCAGTGAAAATGCAAAATAAATTGAATTGGTTCATAGTATGTGGTCTTTCATCAACTGCACTCACCTCCAAAAAGAATGATTAATTCAAAGCACATGGTCCCTTGTTTTTCCAATGGTGAACGAACCGACATAAAGGCTACCAAGCAGTTTCCAGGAAACCAACAAATTAAACGAGACAATCAGACCATTGAACCTTCTCCGCGTCCCCTCTTTGAAAAAGCAGACGTTTTTGGACTTTGGTTTAAATCCTGATTGGACTCTTTCCATCTTCATTTATTCATATATAAAGATTGCATTTTTCCTTTCAGTTTCATTTGGATTGGAGCCAGTGTTCTCCAATACTTTCTTCTTAAGAAACTTTATCAAGCAAACATATTTTTTTTTTTGGATTTCAACAATCAATATCATGTTCCTATCAAGATCTGTTTTTGGGTTTATTTTGCTTTCTTCACTGCTTCTTTTCCCTGCAAATTCAATCAGGTTGTTTAAAGCTGAGGATGAATCAGATTTGTTCATGGAGGCACCAGTGAATCAAAATGGACCTCACTGTCCAGTTTTGGGTGAAGATACTTTGATATGTGACCCTTCCATTGTTCATATTGCAATGACCATTGATCCTGGATACTTGAGAGGCACCATTGCAGCCATCCATTCAGTTGTGAAACATGGTTCATGTCCACAAAATGTGTTCTTCCACTTCATTGCCTCCGATTCCAGCTCGGTTGTACCAACCCAACTGACTCGGATCGTGAAGTCTGCATTTCCATCTTTGAGTTTCAAGGTTTATGTTTTCCAGGAAAAGCTTGTAAGGGATCTTGTTTCATCTTCAATCCGTCAAGCTCTTGACAACCCTTTGAATTATGCAAGGATTTATTTAGCTGATTTACTAGAAACCTGCATCCAAAAAGTGATCTATTTAGATTCAGACACCATTGTTGTAGATGACATCCAAAAGCTATGGAACATAAATCTGACAGGTTCCAGAACAATTGGGGCACCCGAGTACTGCGATGCAAACTTTGACAAGTATTTTACAAGTGATTTCTGGTCAAACCCAGGATTTTCAAAGGTATTTGAAGGCAAAAGAGCTTGTTATTTCAACACAGGTGTGATGGTTATGGATTTGGGGAAATGGAGACAAGGTGATTACACAAGGGAGATTGAGAAATGGATGAGGGTTCAGAAAGATAAAAGGATTTATGAACTGGGTTCTCTGCCACCCTTTTTGTTGGTTTTTGGTGGAGATATTGAAGCCATAGATCATAGGTGGAATCAGCATGGTCTTGGTGGGGATAATTTGGTTAACAGTTGCAGACCATTGCACCCTGGTCCAGTAAGTTTGCTTCATTGGAGTGGGAAAGGGAAACCATGGGTTAGATTAGATGCAAAGAGACCTTGTTCAGTTGATTTCTTGTGGGCACCCTATGATTTGTATAAATTTCATGGATATTCTCGGCATCACCTACAATTGGATGGATTTAGATTTGATTCTTTGTGATTTACTTTATTTCTTCATCTTTCACCTCTTTTCAGTCACTTTGTATTCTTTTTATTATTATTATTTTGTGTAAATAGACACAAGAGAAGCTGCGGAATTTTTTTTTTCAGCTTGCAATGCTTATTGTAACAAGAGAGTTATGGTTTGTGTAAATCATTTTGCCTATTTTTGAGTAAATCGTGAAATTAGAAAAACTCAAAACTGTGAATTCAATCAACCGGTGGGTGAACAGATAAGTGTCCCACATTGGGGTACGGGGTAAATTCAATTGGTGTGAATTTGGAGCCCTTGGATGAAGAAGGTTCATATGCTTTTGATGTATTTGGAGTTGTTGGATAAAGGTTAGGTTCATATCTCCGACTATATATACTTCAAGCACAAATGTCAAAATGGGTTAAACAAATTTAAACAATTGGAGCAACAAAGGTCTACAATTCCACAGGCTTATAGATATATTTTACAACCTCTGTTCTTGCCTGGCTTTGAATTTTGCACTCAACTTCTAATAGTCCTGGTAATATAACATACACAAGTTCAATGGATATTCTATAGTATCCAGTATTACTTCTACCTTCCTTTTCGGTAAAGATATTGAAGGGAATTGTTATATTGCAACTAGGAATTCAAAGGACTCACCCATTCACCTGCTGCTCTGTATAGGCAAAGAGTCAAATAAAACAAGCAAATTTTCTCTAACCCTAATTTTTTGAATATCATAGTCTCATATTCATAACATGAATATATGTTATATACGGATACTTGAAAAATAGAGTTGAAACAATATAAGTTTACTAATAGCTTCATGAAGAAGAATGTACATTACCTGATAAACCAAAAATAACACAAGAAAGACGAGAAAAAGAAAGGCTATACAATTTCACAAACCTTACTCTATAATAATCCGACGACACAACTTAGTTGCAATCTGTTCTCCAAGCCTCTCAAATGATGACCTAATAGCATACACCTGTCAGAATAAAACAATTTGTAAGGCAAACATTGATGGAGAAAACACAAAGAAAATGATAAAAATGGAAAGAATAAACAAATAATATTACATATTATAAAGGAGGTGTGTTTTATGGATCTCTATGTTACAGTTCATAAGGCAAATATAGATGGAGAAAGCAAAAAGAAAACGAGAAAAGCCTAATGCATTCAGCAACGTCTTGAGTGCAAGAAAAGCCTAATGCACCAAAATTTAAGAACTAACTCGTAAAAAGACGTACCAGAAAAGCAGCTTTGCTAGGTAATCCCGGGAAGTGCCAATAGTGCCAGAAGTTTCATCGGCAACATCTTCATGATTATTTCCTTTGTTTACTATCCCTGAGTCCCTCTTAAGCTCATTCTTAAAGGGCCTTTGCAATATGTTTTGAACAAGCTGGTGGATTGTTTCCTCGACTTGTACTGATGATGGTTGGGATAACTCAGTAACCTGGCAACAAAATTATACGTAATGAGAAGATTTCTGAGTTCCATGTAGGATCAAACTAAGATAATTCACACGGTTTTCGTCATTACCATGCCGGCATCCAAGGATCTTAAATACTCCAACAAATCATTCCTGTTTTCCTTTTCACATTCTATTTGCACATTTTCCTTCTCCACATTCAGTTCCTGAAACAAAATAAAACAATTAGTACACAGAGGGAATATACGGAAAGCACATTATCTACAAACAGACATGTATGTATACTTAAATGCCAAACTATTGACAAGCACGACAGTGATCACCCTAAAAGAACTGCTAGCCAATGTAAACTTCGGAAAACCAGCATGACAGTCATCAACATAAACTTTCTTATTAGCACATAACAAGGAAAGAAAAGGGCAGTATAAAATCGATTGTGAAAACATGATTGTGGCTAGACTTGTCAATATCAAACACAAGGCAAAAGTAACCAACAACATAAACAAGAAATGGCACAAATATGTGAATTGTTTGGTCTAAATGTAGCTGTAGCCCTCTAAAAATCAGAGATACAGTCAGGATGAAGGAATTCAATCACTACTCAATGAAGAAACCACAATCTAAATACCCAATAGTATTTTTAGAAGCAAGAAAATCTACAATTAATTTTCTCAAAGATACCATTACCTAAGAATACTTCATATAATCATATCAAGCCTCATTTCACTGATATAAAATCTAAAATCCTTACCTCCACCGCATCAGATAACTCCGCTTGCAGTTTTTCGATATACTTCAAAGCCTCTGGCGACAATTCCCCGGAAACCCTCGGCCTAATCTTCTCGAATTCTTTAAAGTCATCACTTTGACTCTCTCTCTCCTCCCTTTTGTCCTCAAACACCTCTCCCTGCCGCTGCCTAACAGCTTCCTCTGTCTCCTCCGCCACCTCCTCCGCCGGCGATGCTCTTTCCAGATTCCTCATCAGTGAAACCCTATATTCCGCGTTCCACAACGTATACCTAAAGAGAAAAAAAAGTTTTTTTTTCAAAAAATGCAATAAATTATGAAGTATTACAGTTTTTATGAGGTCGAAAATAAAATAAGTTACCCAGTGATGATAGAAGAGAATAGAAGGCGATGAAGAGGAGGGGTGGAGACGGAAACCGAAACGGAGAAGTGATCAGATGGAAGAATCCCTAGCATAGTGGAGATAGTCCGCTTCATGGATTCCTTGGCGGAATCAGAAACCCCCTTGGAAACAACAGAATTGTCGAGAGGTTCGATGTTCTTCAACATATTAGCAATTACTAACAATTCACGATCTAAATTCGATTTCTGCGTTGATACGAAGTAGTCATCGTCGCAGACTCCGCCACTGTTTAAGCAGCTGACAGTTAAGGCGGAAAATGGGCGGTTGTGACGGTTTCGGAAGAAACGAGAGAGAGAAGGTGGGAAAGGTTTCGCTGACAAGGTGGTGATGCGGGAGAAGACGACGGCTCGAGCGGTGGCTGTCGTCGATGCCATATCAGAGTTGAGGGCTTCAAGATTTTTTCTGTTTTCCGTTTCTTACCCGTAATTTCGGGCAGCTAACCTAATTTTTTATTCTTAAATTTCTTTTTTTAAAACTATTTTTATTTGGCCCACGGGAAATGGGGAAGTTGTCTGAATGAATGACACTTTAATTTGTTAAGCGTTTTTCTTTTTTCGGAAAAAGAAAACAATTTTAAAAATTTATGTCCCATACATTATTAAAGGGTTATTTATTTGAAAAAAAATTATTTTTGAAATTATTTACGAAAATAGATCAAAGTAAAAAATAATTATTGGAATAGGTCATTTTTTGCAAAAACGTGCTTACCTGGACACCATATCAATGGAAATTATAAAAAAACGCTTTCACGTGGAAATATTTTTTCTTGAATGGGACAAAAACACTCCTACGTAAGGATGAACAAAATTCGATTCGATTCGAAAAACTCGATAAAAAATTTAAATTTTGAATTAAATAGTTCGAGTTATTTGAGTTAATCGAGTTATTCGAATCAACTCGAATAAAAAATTAAGTTTTTCGATTTAACTCGGATACAAATTATACAATTCGAGTTATTCAAAAACCCGAATAATAAAAAGTAAAACTACGTCGTTTTGATAAATGTTTACCATTTCTAAAGTTAAAAGTAAAAACCATTAAGTTAAAAGGTAAAATTATGTCATTTTGATAAATGTTTACCCATTAAGTTAAAAGGCAAAACCATTATACTGTTTATGTAGTCAAATAATCTTATACTTCGTTTATTAGTTAAATAATTGGTCCATGTAAACGCAACATTGAGTATAAATAATAGGATTCGTTAACTCGACTCGATTCGAATTTTTTTGACTCTATTCGATTCGATTTGAAAAAAATTTCAAATTGAATTCGGTTACAAAAATAGAATTTGTCAACTCGACTAACTCGAAATTTTTTGACTCGATTCGACTCGACTCAATCGAATACTCACCCCTTCTCCTACGTAGAAGCTTTTTTCAAATTAGTGTCCACGTGGATGCGTTTTTCAGTGTGTTTTTGTTTTAGTCAAGGAAAAAAACTTCTACGTGGAGGCGTTTTTATCTCATTCAAGAAAAAGTGCTTCCACGTGGAGGCATTTTTTTCTCATTCAAGGAAAAGTGCTTCCACGCGGAAGCGCTTTTCTGCAATTTCCCCTATCATGGTGTCCACGTAAGAGCGTTTTCGCAAAAACGACCTATTCTAGTAATTAATTTTTACTTTGGCCCATTTCCGTAAATAATTTCAGAAATAGGTCTTTTATGGTACATAACCCATTATTAAACATTTTTTCAAAATTATTTTATGGTAATATCAATGGTCATTCAAGTTCGTATAAAATTGATATTCAATTATTTTTAAGCTCCTTCCAGTTTGAAAACAAATAAAAACAATTAACAAGTTTGATTTCGAATATCTTGAAAATTGACGTGGTAAATTTTCGAAACAATAATATTAATATTGTTAGAGTAGTTACCGTCACCGACCCAAAACCCAAATGGATTTGGGCTTAGTGAGCTAATGGTATGAGTTTGGATTTGGGTCGAATCCTAATGAGCTCGAGGGATGAGCTCGCAGGTCGGACTTGCTCTCCTGTGAGGTTACATGTGCATAGGATCATGTAGCCACATGGTCAATCTAAAGTAGGGTACGTGTCTATATGCATGAAATCTACCTAGTATGTCATATTAATGAACAATATTTGTATCATATAAATATACTAACATCACTACCTGAGGGAGATAAAGAAAAACACTCAACAAATATAATTAAATTGGACACAGAAAACGACATTAAAAGTGATAAATTATAAATTGCAATTTCAGGTAAGGACTATATTGAAATTGGCTTAACAACTGAAGGATTAGGTGAAGAATTAGTCCTAGTTAATTAAGTCAAGTGAAGATATAAAAGGTGGGATATTGGAGGGGTTCAAAGTGCAAAAATTTACCATTAAACTATTGGACTTGAGGAATGGCAATTAAACCGTATGGTTAAGATGCTAATGGAACCGGTGATAGTGATGATTTTTATTAACTTAGCCTAT
Organism: Gossypioides kirkii; assembly: GCA_005610355.1. NCBI lineage: Eukaryota > Viridiplantae > Streptophyta > Magnoliopsida > Malvales > Malvaceae > Gossypioides > Gossypioides kirkii. The sequence goes on from CP032248.1 coordinate 48,728,360, forward strand.
CTCTTGGATTAGAGGTAGTGGGAGGAAAGGAAAGTAAGGCAAAAACTACTTTTTTTCTTTCTTCCTTTGTTTGGATATAATTTGTAACTTGTAAGTTAGGTTAGAGTATTTTTCTCAAAAATGTTAAAATTTTTAATAGCCCAATTTGGGGGGAATGTTAAAGGAAAGAAAATGAAATTAATTACTTAACTTTCCTTTTCTTTACTAATTTTAACAATACAAACAAGAGTTATAATTGTAAAAATTCATTATAATTATATTTCTCTCCTGTTCATCCAAATAAAAATGAAATTAATTACTTAACTTTCCTTTTCTTTACTAATTTTAACAATACAAACAAGATAATAGGTGATTATTTATTTATTTTTAGCTTTCCACCCTTTCCTTTCTTTTCATTTACTACTTTTAATCCAAACATAGTGCAAATAAGGCTTTAAATAGTACACCTTGTTTGGTAGGTGTGGAAATAAGAGCATTAAGTGGGGTTTACCTTAGTGGGTGGTAATGAGATGGGAAGACAAATTTCCCATGCTTGCATTCCATCATACGGTTGAATGAGTGGGAGAAAGGATATTGAGACATTTTGGTACACTTTGGCAAAATGAGAGGAAAAAAAGTGAGCAAAGTTTGAGAGGGAACCTTACCAAAAACAAAAAGAATAAAGAGGAAGAACAAGCCACCAAACGTGACTTCCCTATCACAATTCTAAGATATTCTACTTTAAATTTGAGTATAACCATCATCCCCAAGTTCACCTAGTATCCTTACCATTAAGGAGGTGATTAGAAGTGAAAAGATTGATGATAGTGAAACTAAGTTCTATTAGCTAAAGCATTAAGGAAGAGAGGTAAGGAAATTTGTTAAATAAGCATAAATTGTTACTAATGTAATACCATATGTTAGAAATGGTGATCAAGTGTGATTATCTGTGCGTATTGGTGAAAGGAAATTGAGGTTTGGTTAATAGTAGAGTTAGCCATGTGGGAAGGAGGGGTTACGAGTGTTGGAAAATTGCCGTTGTTAATATTTGGTAAATATGCTAGTTTGAGCAATTAGAGAATTGAAATTGAATTATTCTTTGGATATGCTTCTTTGAAGGTGAGCAAGATAAAGAAGTTGTTGGCACTAGCAAAGGCAAGGAAAAGATAGTAGATTAAAGCTTGTGGTGCTCCTAATTGGTATGTGCTCACTGAATTCTAATTGTCTTGTATATATGATATTGGCATCCAATAACTAATAGTAATATCGTCTATAAAGGTAACTAGAGATGGTAAGTTGATTAACATGGTAAGTATGCTTCCTTGAACATGGGTAATTATGTTGTTAATGAAAGTGAGGAATGGTTTTTAATGTGTATATTGAACTTATGAAATTGAATTGATAAATTAATGAAACAAATTGTTGCATAGAATGGAATAGTTTTCAAAACTATGAGGAATGAAATTATATTGAGACTTAACAAATGGTTGGATGTAATTCAACTCGATTTGTATTATATGCAACTCAAATGAAATCAAGGAATTATGATGCTTGGGCTATGTAATTGGAAGTTGTGTCACACTTACATATATGCAACTAATAATTGGAAATGCCCTAGTAAACTAGCAAGAAAAGATTTGGATATAATTGGCGTGTCATAGAAACCTTAATAATATTGGCTATTATAGTGTACGAGGTATTAGAGAGTACAAGATTAATGTTTGCACTATGTGCATCTGGTGTGGTAAAGACTATTTGATATATATTACATATGTTATTGGTGTGATGGAGGGTTATATTTAAACACTATATGCTATCAGTGTGATGGTTGGGGACTTATGTTATAATGGTGTGATGGATGACTTTTTCCATGTATCTAAATTAGCATTCTTCAATCATGTATTACGAGTTGTATAATAACTAGATTGATAACATATTACGCTAATAGTGTAAGATCCTATATTTGATCCAATCGTTGGATTTGAGTTATGAGATGTCACATTCGTTGTCGTTGTAACTACAAACAATTACAATCCAATTTAACAATCATACGTGCTATTAAAATCATTACGTATTCAATACATGTTTTACAATCATATCTGAGCTTTATACGAGCTTACGAAAACTCTTTTGATAACTTAGATCGAATAAGGACTAAAATGTAAAGATTTTCAAATATCAAGTTGACATCGTGACTTCGAAGATTCTAAGTTGCAATGCAACTAATTGTCGATTTCTTGTAGCGACATTAAGGATCCGACGTCGTGACATGACTGGTTGTTTCACAAGAAGCATTATTTCATCTATTCCAAAAGATATACCAATTCCACACATACTAAACAAACCATATACTTTATTTAAGTTTACATTATTTACCAGAACTTCCAAAATGACTATTTACAATACAAAATCGACTCAAAACCTAAGTACATGCCATTTATCGAAAACAAAAGCACTACACAAACATTGTTGAGTTAAGTGTCACAGTTTAGGTGTTGGATCACTTCTCGAGTCTTCGAGATTTGCTAAAACTTGCACGCTGAGCAACAAAGTTCAATGGTACTTTTATGATTCAAGTCAATAACATTAACATTAATATAAACTAATACAATTCAATATATAATTAGTCATAACCATTTCATTTCCACCTATTCATGTCATATGCTTAAATTCATTCATTGTCACAATTAGCAAATCTAAATAAACATATCATAACATTCTACCTTTAATAATTCATAACATTTGACTATATCAATATCTCATTTCTGTGTCGAATCTATTGATTCGTTTTGTTTCCATGTCAGCCCTCTGAGCTCGTATAAATCAATTCGCATTATCTTTCACGTGCAATGATTTATGCATTTCACATATGGACAAAGAATACCAAAGTCAATCTCATTTCAAATTCAATTATCATATAACCAATTCATGGTAAGGAGTCGATGTTGTTGAGAAGAAAATGGTTGCTTTGAAAGAATTTGTTGGTGAATTAATTATACATTTTTTAAAATATTTATTTTTGAATTTTTTAGAATTAGGATTAAATTGAGACTATTTATAAATTTTGAGGATTAATTTTTAAATTAAGACTAAATCGATATAATATATAAAAATTGATGACTAAATTTATTATTATACCAATTCTTTAACTATCACGTCACCCTCCAATCAGACACTTAATGACACTTAACGAAAATTGACAAAAAAAAACTCGATTAATTGGATGAAATTTTATTTAAAAAAAATCATAGCTGGACAATAAAAAAAAAGAAACAAGTCCATAGTTGGGCGACATGTGATATAGTTTACCCAAATAAATTTTTACATTTTTTAAAATTAGAATTAAAATAATAAATTATAAATATTAAAATATTAAATTTATTATTATATCAATAAAAAATAACCACATTTAACTTCTAGTGGTAAAATTAAAAAAATAAATAAATTTCGAGAATATTAGTAGCTCACTCGAAAAAAATTTATAATTGAATGATGGAAATATAAACTCTGAATTGCTATTGATGTAGTTTACTTTTATTTATCTCAAACAAATACAACTAGTCAGCATCAACATCAAGAACCTCATACTAGGAAGGTTTACCAAGGAATCATTCCATCATATAAAAACAAAGAGCCAAAATAATTCACAAAAAAAATAAAAGCCAAAATAAGAAAAGAAATTGACGGAAGAAAATTGGTAATCTATGATAGGCCCAATGTCTTTCACAACTCAAATTTCTTATAAAATACAGGACAATCAACAAGTGGGGGGCAGTGCATGTGGCTTACATGGTTTCTCAGGCTCATCAAAGGTTCGGATTAGAGACACAAAACCCGGTAACTTTGCCACAATAATATCTGCAATAAATATAAAAATTCTACTATTATGTCAATTAGATATGTATGATCGTAAAGGCTTGAAAATGAACCTTCATTCAAGCTCTGCTGCCCATCAATTGGTTGACGTTAAACCAGATAAGGATTCTTTGTTTCAGCCAGGTTGGGACAAATTAAGAAACAATGACCTGCAACATTAGAATATGAGGATATGGCCTTCAAAAAACTCTCTCCAAATACATGAAAAAGCTAAAAAAGAGAGAGTTGAAAATGCTTATATCATATGTATCCAACCCTTACGCCTTAATCAATTAGTAGAGAAAATCAATGTAGAAAACAAGGTGGCAAAATCAATATCACGACCTGTATTATCTGGACTTGAATGTATGTCAGTTATGAATATATAGTAGGAAGATCATATCTCATATAATATGTAAAAGTACCATAGTGATCTTGTACATTGCATTTTGTCTCCTCTACTGAAAGATGGACAAATTAGTCCTTACACGTTAAATGAAAGAGAAAATTAATCATTTTATTAAAATTTCCATCTATTTCTACTCTTAAAAACTGGTCCCTATACTTTGACAGTAATGTCACACCTGCCAGAAGCCAGCTTCTAAACCAGATCCAACTAATGCCCCTGGTGCTATTGATGGTGCTCATGAAACTGAGGTCACTCCAACGGGGAGAGCTTCGTCTTTCCTGGAGGTATCCCAGCTGCCATTAGTAGTAGCGGTGAAGACCCAGATATTCCTATCGGAAGATCCACAGACCAAGCAGAGGCCAAGTTGGGGTGCCCATGAAAATGGAGTTCATGGATGACTTATGTTCATTAAAAATATGAGCCTGCAGCCATTCATTCGGATTACATTCCTTCCAGGTTATCACTTGATCATCGTAATAACAAGATGCAAGGACTGATCCCAACTTCAGATGTGCCAAACAACCTCTCAAACAGGTTCTTTATGGCCACTGCGAACCGAAGTGGTAATACCAATGATCTTAATGGTAGTATCGGATGAAGCAGTAGCCAACCATGGCAACATCATGGACGGTGTCCTCATGGCCAGTCTCAATATTTTGTGCAGGCATCTTTGGAACTCCAATATGCAGCTTCTTATATCTTCAAATTTCGACAATCAAAACAGACCATATTCAAACACCCAAATCTTTTACCGTAACTCTCTACCATTTTGTTTTATATGCAACAGCATATAACATTGTGAGCAGTTCTACCAAATTAGAAATTAAGAAGACTCTGATTATTCTTTTGTTTCTTGCATTCAGTTTCAACTTAACAGCGCATTTGGATGCAGAAACAACCAATATTTTTCAAGTTTTTGGAGTTGAAGATGCAACAAATGATACTCATCTTTAAAGGAATTAAATCATTATCCCTCTCCCACTCCCATGCCCATCGCTTGACTGATTGAAGGATAATTATGAGAATGGGGGCATATGGTGGTATGATGGTTGTCTCTTCCTCACGTTTCAAACGCCTTTATTCTATCAATACCATACTATAAAGATAACCATAAACATAGAGATAACTTTGACCATTAATTGATTAAGTGAAATTGGAAAAGCAGCACTGAAGTGTCGTTACAATCGTGGAAGGATGATTGTTAACAGTTTGGCTATTGGTTTGGTTTTCGGTGGAAGACATGGCGCCTTATTTTTTTCCTTGATCAGGCTATGAATATCATGAAATAATTGAAGGGGTCAATGTATTTCTATTAAAAACTAAACATGTCTTTAAAAGGTAAGATGGTATAGCTAAGGATAATTAACGTAGTTAATTTTTTTTTTTAATATACTGGTGTGATTACATGGTGGTATCTGTTCATACTTTCTTAACCCTTTGACAAGGCACACACACATTGCACACATTGGCGCTCGAACCCGGGACCCCTAAGATGAACTACATTCTCTTTTCCACTGGAGTCACTTGTTGGGTTCAACGTAGTTAATTCTTAATAGAAGGCTTAAATGTAAAATTAGTTTTCAAACTATATCACTTTCTCACTTAGCTACTTAAAGTTTTTAGATAAGTACATGATTGATTTGTGATACTAACTTAATCAGGGGCTCAAATAATAGTATAGATGTTAAAACTTTGATTTTAGGTATATTTATAGGATTATTATCCTATACACGGTCAGTAGAGTAAAAAAATTTGCACAAGCAAATCTTGGTTGATGCCATTTGTTTTTAAGGTGTAATAAAATAATAATTAAATAATTAAAAAAAATACTTGGCATCATCTTAAACCCACTTGTGAAGTTTTTTTTTTTTTACTCTATTGAAAATTGATAGAATAATTACCCTTATCAATAGCCAATAAGGTCTTGGCTCAATTGGTAAAGACAGAGGCCTTAGGTCCTGAATACTCAAGTTTGAGATCTCCATACACAATTATATATGTAGGTCTCTAAGTCCTACCATGTGTAGGGATTTTAGTCCAATTAATCCAAAACTATGCTTGTTATGTTTTAAAAAAAATTATCAGTAAATTAAATTAATTAAATTTAAAATAAAATAGGAAAATAAATTTAGATAAATTATTATAGTTCTTTTTTAAAATTATAATTTAAAACCATATCAACATCAATAATTATAATTTAGTTTGTATATTTTTATTTTTAGAAATTTAGTTTTTTTACTTTTTTAGATTTTAAAATTTAGATCCAATTATTAATACTGTTAAATTTTGTTGGTATAATATTTTGAAATTAAAAAAAATATTTATTTGGCAATAATGTAACTAAAAATGAAGTTGTAATCAACTTAGATTTAACAAAATAATTTTAACAACGTTAACTTTGACCTGAATTTTGAAATAAGAAAAATAGGGAGACTAAATTTCTAAAAATAAAATACAAAGACTAAAATCCAAATTTAAGAAGAGTACATGGATTTATGACATAATTTATCTAAAAAAATATGTGGATGCCTTAAATCCAAGTCTAAATGTACATTCAACATTAGAAACCAGGAACATACTAATGCCTCCTCTTGATCATTTGGCATGCCTACCTCATCTTAATCATCAACCCAAACCAGGCAGACGCCTTGGGTCTAAGGCATTTTAGAAATTGTAAAATTATAATTCAATACAATAATAAAATTGTCTTTTGATCCTTTAAAAAATTTGTAATTTAATTCTGCACCTCCAAAAAGAAGTTCTGGATTCATATTTGTCAGGGAGGCCATGTCGCCACAAATGCCCCAAGAAAAATGCAGGACCAAGAGGCTAGGGAGACATTCGGCTGAGCCTCCACCTAGAAAAGTAAGGGACACAAGCAAGAGATAATGCGATGAATCCTTCCAAGCCCTCAAAGAGAATGTCCCAACGCCCAGAGCACAACACAACACCTCCACGAGTAAAGCCTAAGCCTTTTGTTTTCTACCTTATTGCCTCCCCATGTTTTTGTTGTCAAGTTGTTTAATTCCTTCCAGTTGGTGGCTTGAGACCTCGGTAAAGGGGTTCATACAAATTTTCGAGCTTCCTTTTTGTTAATGGCTGGAGCTATATGAGGTGTTGTCCCCTTTCCGACCTTCACAGTTGTATAGGTTGGGAGACTTGTTCTTTGGAGTGTCTGGCCCAAGGTCTTGTTATTGTTGGTTGATTCAGGTTTCGTCCTACTTGTCCTGCCCTTTTGGGTGTGTTTGTTTCATGTGTTTCATCTTCCAAATTTTGAAAAAAAAAATCATAAATAAAAGTTACATTGAATACAAACTTAAATATTGTAAACATATTTTTTATACTTTGGTTTGTGTTCAATATGGCTTTTTTTTATGTTTTGATCGGTGACACAGTAGCAATTTGATCATTAGACAAGAAATTTATGTAAATAACTTAGCATCTAATTATTAAAATTATTTATAAGTAATATGTTTTTAACACAAATGCATTCAAGTTTTTAAATGCAAAATAATTATTTTGTACATTGTTAATGGAAGTTTTAGATTTAGTAGGAGTTTTAGACTTCATAAATCAAGTTGAAAGGGTGACACATATATTTTGTGTGTAATAAAAAAAAAACTTAAATATATAAAAAAAAAGTATATGCTAGTTTGATTAGTAGTTTGCAATGTTAGTAATCATACATTACTAACAAATATATAGTATAAAGGAGTTTTTAGGTACATTAATAGTATAAAGAATTTAAATAAATAATTTTTCGTAATTTGGGTAATTGAGTTGGATGTGCTATAAGGTTTTTGTATATTTATGGTTAAATGATGAACAATATTTGGGCTTGAATTTGATAGTATAAATTATTTTTTAATTTTTGAAATGATTATAATAATATTTATTTTTATTTGCATCTGAATCAATTTATTCAAATAACATAACTTTTTAAAAAAGTTTCAGAAAAAAGAAACATAATTTTTCTAGAAAATTATTATGTTATTAAAAAACGTAACTTAAGTTATAAGTTATGTACTAATTGATATTTTCTTTGATAAAAGAAAACGTGACTATGTAATATTCAATGATGCTATTTTCGTTATTAAGTTCTTTTTATTATTTATAACTTGTTGTATCCAACGGATAAATTTTATCTCAAATCTTTATCTAAATATTGCTTATCTTATTACTTGTCAATAATTCTTGTGAATTTTTAAAAAGTCCACTGTTAATGAAAAAAAACCTTTTAAAAATTATATATTTGAAACATCACATCATACGTATTGAAATGAGTGTTTAACAGACATATTTTAAAATATTTTTGGTATAAGCACAATTATTATCTTTACTTTATTGAAAATTGTTTATATACTTTAAAGTTCAATTAGATTGGTTTCCAAGAGTTTAATTCAATCCATAAAAACAAAATTTATTAGTGTTTCAACAGAAACTAACATAAAATATCACTAAAACAGCATGTTAAGATCATATTCATAGTGTTTTAAACATAAGGGTTATGTTTATTTATTACAGACACTGCTTTTTGTCGTAATTTTATTCAATTATCAAAATTTATAATTCGGAAGCATGTAGCAGAAAGTGGGGAGATTAAAGGGTTTTTTTCCTTCATATTTATTTATTTTTATTTTTTCAAGTTGTGGTGGTACGAACCCTAAAACTAAGTGATATCCATCTCATTAAACCACTGATGAATATATTTTTTTCCATTAAAAAATGAAGTGATCCATCCTAGTCTTTGAAAAACTTGTAAAATAATAAAAGAAAAAGCAACAAATCAGGTAAATAAACATGCATGCCTCAACCTAGTCATCTGATTCGATGCATTTGTCTAATAAGACTATAGACAAGGGCAAATATAAAGAGGGTAGGTAAAGATCTTTGACCTGCAAAAGCCAAAATTATGTTTAAGTGTTCTTAAAATTTATAAAACTCTAAGGTAATAAAATGATCAAATTATGTTTTAACACTTCATAATTTAATATTTCATTTTGGTCTCCTTTAATTTTTATTCCCTGCCTTCCTAACTATGGACAAAGATTTCATGAATACAGATGGAGCTGATTCATATGTAAAAAAATAATAATATATTTTTGTTTAAATTTAGGTATTATTTGATAAATTGAAAATTAAATATAAAAAAAATTAAGTGCTGAATTTGAATTATGAAATATGTTTGGTATGTTACTTAAAATTAAGTATTAAATATAATTAGATTATTTGATAAATTTTGAAATTCAAATTATGAAAGTTTTATTTTTCATTTGTATCCTTACATTTTAAACAAAGTTCAATTCTTAAATAATATTTTATACGTATTAAAATTTGAAATAAAGTATATTCTTAATAAATATAAATATTACAAATCTAAAAAATAAATATTAAACTAAGAAATGTGAAATTCGAGTTGAATATCTTAAACAAAGTAATTAATTTAAATAATCATACAATAGTATAGTTTTCAGAATAAATAAATAAAATAAATCAACTTAACATAATCTTCATTAAATGATAAGTAGCTTTTATCTATTTATTATTTTCAATATTTTTTATTGAAAAAAATTTAGCAGATAATTTTTATTTTTAATTATCAAACATATTTTGAAAAATTAAATTACTGAAAATTATTAATGGAATTTTTTCAATGATTAATCAAGCAAACCCTTAGTTATAAAATATATGCTAAATGTGAATATGTATATTTTAAAAAAAACTAACAGCATGTTGGTTGACTGTAATAGCAATGCATTACCGTCCAATTCAGTGGGCCCATCATTAAATCGTTGTTTGGTTGGTTGTAATAGTTATTCAGGGTAAAAATACAGAATACGATTCCGTGCTTTCCCCATTGAATGATGATTCAGGGAACGGATGAAGTAACAAATTAGTCAAGGTTTCAATTTTACCCTCATCTCTTCTAACGTCTGAAATCCACAACTAAATTTTTTTTTATGCTTCTTCCCTCTACTGTAATCATCTTCTTCACTTAATCTAAACCTTTTTTTTATCCTTTTTGCTCCCAACCCTATCTGTGTTGCACACTAAAACTCTTTTTCTCTTCAACATATTTACAAAATTGGAATTCTTGATAGCTTTAATCCATTGAAAAAAAAAAGTGAAGTGTTTTTTGGGTTATCTCGCAGGTTCCAATATAAGTTTTAATTCGAACCCAAATTTCAAATGCCATAAATTTGAGGTTCTTATAATGGGTTTTGGTTTATAGATTTAATCTGTCAATTCTTAGTTTGTTTGATACTCTTTTATCAAATTGTAAGATTTTTGCATTAATATGAATCTTTTATTTTTCAGTAGTTTCTGGTGAAATTGCTATTTTATTTTATTCATTGTTGCTTTTTTTTATTGTGTATATGAATGTACTACTTTTAAAGTTGATTTCAATGGAATTATTGTATAATTGCGCTTGTGGGTTCTTATTATTTTTAGTTAATGAAAGTTTTTCTGGGTTTAATATCATTTTTCTGGTGTATAGATGTTTGATTTTTTTCATATATATAAAAGTGAGAATAATTATTGTTTTTGGATCATTTTAGCTTTTTTTTAAGGGTATTCAGGTTATTTTAGCTTTTTTTTTCTTATATTATTACAACATCATCTCATTCAACCAAACACAAGAATACTATTACAGTTTTATTCTATTCCATTCAACCAAACAATTGAATTACTGATTATAGCTCTATTCCATTACAACTCTATTTCATTACATCTTTATTCCATTACAGCGAACCAAACGTACCGTAATATTATTTTTGTTGAGGCAATATGTGAGAATTAGAGTTGAGAGACACTCAACAGTGCCCACTGCAAGCTACCACTGAGACAATTTATTACTTGCCTTATTTGATTTGGCAATTTAATGATAACAATCATTGGACAGGTTATTGTGCTGCTATATTGAAGATACTATGGTTCATCTATAGAAACCAATATTTGGCATTTGAATATTAGATTGGATTTGAGGGAATCAGTTTAACCCTTGGAATGTGAAGATTCAATCGAAATTACATTGTTGAATTTGGAGAATCATACGTTTGATTGAGTTTGCTTTGATTGTTAATGATCTAATAGCTATTTTTAAATAGAATTCATGTTAGCAAATCGAAATTGATATATGCTTTGAAGCTTGTTTAGGCTTTGTGTGAGAATTTATTGAGAGCACTTTAATATGTTATTTGAGAAACTATTTTTGTGAGAGGTGCAAACTGAATTGTAAACATTGTTAAGTATTTACTGCCTAAGTTCTCACAAGAGGATTTGGAGTGAGTGTTCTAGTCTTTAAGTACAAAAGAAAGATCTCTATATTTGGAGAGTGATAGAGTGTGAAACACTTGTTATATTGTGGGTTAAAGATAGTGAAATTACTCGCTTAATTAGGCTCCGCAAAAATAGAAAAACTAAACTGCGTAAACAAACCTTGGTGTTTTTTATGTTTTGTTTGCACCGTTTTCACAATGTTAAGCCATAATGATCACTGCAGTCTAGCAGTTCCATTATAATTTTCATATTAAGCAAACAAATAACTTAATAACAAAAACTTTAAATAATATATGAACTTTTAAGCTAAGTGATTTCATCTATAAAATATTAAAAAAAATGTATATTTCAAAATCCAAATATTAATCAATTAAATTACGTATATGTAACTGTATGATAGAAATGGATTTAAACCCAAATTGGTAAAAGGTTGAGAGTGGAAAATAAGGATGATGAATTTGTTTGTGGTTGGGGTGGAGAATGTCGTAAGGTAGCACCCATTTCTTCATAGAGATGGCGTGTGTGTGTATGTGTTAATGTTTGAGTGTTGTTTTCGTGTGGGGTACGTTCGTATGCATGTGCCAAACTTGGGTTTTAACTTTTATAAGATAAATAAATTCTTCTCGACAAATTATACAATGAGACTCATTCTTATATTCTTTTATGTATGATTAGTCATAAAGATGTCATAAATACAATGTTCCATATTTGAGTGTCGTCACTTTTCTACTTATGATTTTTTCTTTTAAATATTTACATTAAAAAATTATGACTAAATTATATAAACAAAGTTATCTGTATAACATATAGGTTTTTCATTTGTGTTTGTAACTGTTGGTGGAAGGCCAAATATATCGGGAGAAGCAGGAGGTGTCGTTTTTTTATGAATTACATGTAAAGAGTAAAATTTTAATAATAACACAATAAACATAAATTGAATTTAAATCATATTTAAGACAATAAAAATTATAATTATTAGGTCAATACATAGGATTTAACTTAAGGCGTGGTTAGCTATAAAATTTTCCAATTCTATTAACTGAGTTTGGAATTCAACATATATTTTCGATATTATATTTAGAAAATAAAAACTGATTAAAAAACTGGAATATTCAAGTCAAGTCATTTTTTATAATTACATTATTTTAATATAATTGTTTTTGTTAGCTTGTCAGTTTCACAGTTATCACAATAATTACTGTTTGTGTTTTTACTTTTATTTTCATTTTTTCACATTGCTTATAAACAATGGAATACCATGTGTCAAAGATGCAGACGTGTATAGCACATTGAATTAAATCGATCAAGGTAGTTCTATGAATGTCGACATTCTTGTCTTTCTTGTAATAATAATTAACTTTAAAGTGGTTTTTTTAAAGGATTGCAGATATTTTCGGACTCTCATATTTTTTTTAATATTAATTTATTATAGGTTTTTATAAATATTTGTTTTTTTTATAAAATAATACTTAAAATTATCAATATTTTTTTTCAACCCTTAAATAGGAGGATAATGCGTTTTAATTCACTCAAATTCACGTATTACATGGTAGTATCTGTTCATACTTTCTTAACCCTTTGACAATACACACACCTTGCACACATAAGCGCTTGAACTCGGGACCCCTAGGATGAACAATACCCTCTTTTTCACTGGAGCCACTTGTTGGGTTCAATGGCATTTGCATTTTATGATCTTTAAATCTTGTTTAAAATAATTTATATTATGATTTATTATTCAGATTATGGAAATATCATTGAGTTCATATTCAGCGTGCAATTTTATTTTCGTGTGCAGATTAGGTTTTGATTTTGTACACTCATCAAATAAGCATCCAACTATGATCCCGTACTCAGCAAGTCGATGATGTTTTTTCTTTTAGTTAATGGCATGTACCTAATGGAGTCTTTTGGTGTCAATGTTATATTTGGATGTGGTTGGAGTATTTGGTAGTTCAAAGTATATATATTTAAGTTAAGGCTAGTTGGATGAATGATAGTTATTTTGGCTTAGATCAGTGCTTGCCTCATATTTCAATCAAATTTAAGAGTTAATCTCCCAGTTAAATTCTGTTTAATTGTTTAAATCGAGCTAATTTGATTAGTCTAGATTATTTTTTTTATTATTTGACCTATGAATTTAGCTTATAAATAGACTCTTTTACAACCTTAGAAAATATATCTCATCAAAGATTAGAACTCATAACACTTTTGGTGAATTTTGTGTTTACGTTTTAAGGATTCTTTGTTTTCGGGTTTCGGGGTTTAATTTTTTTATCTCCATCTTTTGTATTATTCATTCTTTTTCCATTATAGTAAAATTATTTGTGCTCGTGATTTTTTATCCTCTTTGGAAGGTTTTTTCACATAAATTTGTGTGTTTAATTTCTCAATTTTTTCCACTATTTTTTTTACTTGTTCATTGCTTAATCGGGTCGATCCCTAACAAGTGGTCTCAGAGCTAGTTCGATTTTCGCAGATCATCCCGTTTAGAGATGGCAACAACAAGGTTTGACATTGGGAAGTTCGATGGTGTCACAAGTTTCAATATATGGCAAGTTCAAATGATGACAATTATAGTTCAAACCGGCCTAAAAAAAGTCATTACCGAGAAAAAGCTTGAGAATTTAGATCAGATAGAATGGGAAGAGCTTGATGTAAAGGCTCTGTCTGCAATCCAGTTGTGTCTCGCAAATAGGATATTGTAAGAGGTATTGATGGAGAAAACCTCATCCGTCTTGTGGGAAAGGTTAGAAATTCTTTATCCAACTAAGTCTCTGGCTAACCGTTTAGTGTTAAACAATGTCTATTTACGTTTCACATGAACGGAGGTGAGCTTCTTAAAAATCACATTAGTCAATTTATTACTCTTTTGAATGATTTAAAAAATGTTGAGGTTAAGATTGACGACGAAGATCAGGGTATGCTATTATTGTGCTCTTTGCCCCTTTCATACAAGTCTTTCAAGGAAATCCTGATTTATGGAATAGATAAACTCTCGTTTGAGGAAGTAAAGGGTCATTTGTTGAGTAAAGATAAATTCGATAATGAGTTTGGTTCGGATAGTAAAGCAAATAAGTAAGCTTTTGTTTTGGTAGTATCAAAGAAGTGAGACAAAAGGTATCGGTATTGTAATAAGTTAGGTCACGTCAAAACAGATTGTTATAAACTGCGAAATAAAAGAGATGCTGAGAGTAACGAGGAAAATGTAGTTGGTGCTAATTTGGCTAACGAATGGTGCTAATTTGGCTAACGAAAGCGGTGATGATTTCTTGTTAATGTTAACAAGCAAAAGCTCCGAACTTACGTCCGAGTGGATCCTAGATTCAAGATGTTCTTTCCACATGTGTTCAAACAGATAATGATTCTCTACATACGTCCGAGTTGTGCACATGAGAAAAAGTTCATTCAGTAAGATAGTCGATATTGGTACAGTTATAATCAGGATGCATGATGGGACAATCAGGACACTGTTAGATGTCAAATATGTGCCTGATTTACTAAAGAATCTCATCTTTTTAAGTATTTTAGACTCGAAAGGTTGCAGAAACAACATCGAGTCAAGCAACATTAAGGTATCTTGTGAGACTCTCGTTTTGATGAAAGGTGAAAAGATCGATAATCTTTATATTCTGAAAAGTTTTATAATGACAAGTGAAATTAAATATCACTTGTTTGTTACGGAGTTGAAGTCAACTCATTTAGAGCGGAGATAACTTGGTCATAGGAAAGAAAAATGTATGGCCATTTTATTGAAAAAAAATTCTCTTTTAAATGTAAATTTTGAAAAATTAAAATACTGTGTTCGTAAAAATCAGATTCTTGAAGGGCGGAAAGTCATCATATGGTGATGGTGAGGACAGTTGGAGAGGTTGTAGGGGCGAAGTCTTAAAAGAGTGAAGTGTTAATTTTTTCCTAGTTGTTATTCTTAGAATGGCCCTGTTAGAGGAGTGAGAAAGCTTATATACATCGTACAGAGGAAGTGCCACTTGTTGAGGCCTCACTGGTGACAATGTCATATCTTGTCTCTTTTGTAGAGGTGAGAATGTATTTTATAGATCGGTGATGTGAAACCATAGGGCTTCTTGGTAATCAATGGATGTAAGGCTCCATGTACTCTTGACGAGGGTAGTCCACGTTAGAGGGTCGCTTAGTGTAAGGTTTGCTCAAGGGTGACTCCATGTTAGGGGTTAGCTCAAGGGTGACACGTGTGACTGTCTGCTGGGGTGGTATAACACTTCTCTAACCAATTAAAATAAGGTTTTTTTACTACTCCCTATTAATTCACTACATATCTTGAATTAATGGATAATGCTGGAATTCTATTAATCTAATTTTCTATCATATAAAATATGTAATATTTCAAATATAATCAATGCTGTTTGTGCAGCTTGCTTTAAAGACTATATATTATACTGTGAATGTGATTACTCAACAAATGTTATATGTTCTAGTTCTCTGCAATAAAACCCTTTTGGAACAGATAGGAATTAAAAGTGGGAGGAGCAGCAATCTCTCTGACTGGTGTATAGCAGCTCCTGATCCTCTGACAAGACAGCATCCTGTTGTGTTTGTTTTGAATTAGTTGTATAGGTCTTATGTGTATATAATCTCAAACCCATTTCCATTTCGTTAAGCAGATTGCTTTCTCTTTCATTATGTCTGGTGGTGGAAGAGTTCAGGGACTTTCCAGGTCATGTATTCTTCTTATAGGTAACTATCATCGTTTCATATATATATATTCATTGTATAAGTTAACTTGAGGTTGCTGGTTACTAGCATGCATTTCTGCATGAAACAACCGGTTCTTTTAATCGGTTTAGGGTTATATGATTCCGATTTAGGTGTGCACATTAGGTGTAAATATGTTTCTAATACGAGTATATGTTCATTTTTTTAAATATTTAGATTGTCATAAATTTAAGTAAATATTTAAGATTCGGGTTTCTTTTATTTGATAGTGATTGCTGGCATGGAGAGGTTTGCATTCAAAGGGGTGGCATCGAATTTGGTTACATATCTCACAGATGTAGTGCAAATGAGCAATTCTTCAGCAGCCAAAACAGTTAACAGTTGGTGTGGATTCACTTCAATGTTGCCACTGTTGGTGGCACCCTTGGCTGACTCTTTTTGGGATAGGTATTCAACCATTTTGACCTCATCTTTCTTCTATGTTTTGGTGAGTCCACTCTTCTTTGTTCTTCATTTTAGGGCTTGCATGTCATAGAAATTTGAGTTTTTGATCCTTTGAACCCCTTCATTTTCAGAGCCATATTTGTTTATTATCATCAAAATGGGACAAAGAGGCACCATCATCTTAGCACTAAAGATGTTGGACCCTGACCCATCCCAACTTTTCATTCTTTTAATTGCAAAATATTTTTATTATTATTGTTTTATAAATCTTTGTGACTTTTCTAATTTCAGGTTTTTTGTTGTTGGCATTCATTTTCGATATAATCAAAATGGTCAAATCATGCATCATTTGTTTTTTGATGGGATTTGCTGCCATGGATAGCACCAACCTCCTTTTTTTGGCTTTTATCTCGATCCTCTTTCAAGATTCATGGCTTACCTAACCTCCGCAAAGAGTTAACCTTTCTCAGTGGGTATTTAGCCGTTAACATTTTAATATTTTGAAGAGAAATATTTGAACCTTTTCTGGAAAGTGGTTGAACCTGTTTGCACTAACCAGAAATAGACACTTTTCCCTCAAAATGATCTGGTATCTTATTTGGCCTACTTGAAAGAGACGTGGCATCCATTTTATTAATTCATGTTATAAGGTTGACATATCTGTATATTTATAGTTTTTCGTGTCGTATAGTATTTTACTTTGTTTTGTTTTGTTTTTTAATTGAAGGGACTTGGAGCAGTGGCATCAACAGCAACGATATGGACATGGTCACCACCAAGCAACAAAAGCTCCCCAGCATTCCTGTTTTGGTCTCTGTGTTTGATTTCACTAGGCCAAGGTGCATATAACCCATCTTTGCAGGCCTTTGGAGCTGACCAACTGGAGCATGATGAAGAATTACCCTCTAGCAAGGATGACAAAAGCTCTAACAAAAAGAGTTTATTCTTCCAATGGTGGTATTTTGGTGTTTGTAGTGGCAGCCTCTTAGGTGTCATACTTATGTCCTACATCCAAGACACCTTTGGTTGGGTACTTGGATTTGCCATCCCCATGTTTGCAATGGTTACATCAGTTGCAATTTTCACATGTGGTAACCGAATCTATGCATATAAACCAGATAAAAGCATTGACAGTAAGCTCTTTCAGAACATACTTCAAGGAATCAAAGTGACAGCATCAAAGCTTGTCAATAGCAGAATCAGAATCAACTTACCAGATGACAAGTCTGATGTAGGGGAGCTTGAGTAAGTTTTCATGTTGGGATGTCGAGGAGGCTTCAGATTTTGTGATTTCCCATGAGTTTCTGATATCATTCTCGTTTGTTTTATAGGCTTCAAGAGAAACCTCTTTGTGATCAAAAGTTTGGCAGCAATGGTGGTTTCGATGGGAATCCCAGAAACGAAACTTACCTTCTTGAAAACGCAAAAGTAGTACTCAGGCTTTTGCCAATATGGGCAATGCTTCTGATGTTTGCTGTAATTTTCCAACAACCTGCAACATTTTTTACGAAACAAGGCATG
The DNA here is from genome assembly GCA_005610355.1 of Gossypioides kirkii. Lineage (NCBI taxonomy): Eukaryota > Viridiplantae > Streptophyta > Magnoliopsida > Malvales > Malvaceae > Gossypioides > Gossypioides kirkii. Next base: position 48,746,541 of record CP032248.1, read on the forward strand.
ACAATGAAGAGGAACATCGGTAGGAACTTCAAGATCCCACCAGCAACACTACAAAGTGCAATTACGTTATCTATAATACTAATGATGCCATTATATGACAAAGTTTTGATCCCAATCACCCAAATTGTTACGCGCAATCAAAAAGGTATTACCGTAATGCAGAGAATGGGAGTCGGCATGTTTCTATCCATCATTGCTATGATCATAGCTGCAGTTGTCGAAACAAAGAGGCTCAAGATCAGCAGGAAGATGAGTTCCCTAGAATCAGAAACAGTTGAACTAAGCATCTTCTGGTTGCTTCCTCAATATGTTCTTCTAGGAATTTCAGACATTTTCACAGTTGTAGGGATGCAAGAGTTCTTCTACAATGAAGTACCTGTTAGGATGCGAACGATGGGGTTTGCACTGTACACGAGTGTTTTTGGGCTCGGAAGTTTCCTGAGTGCCTTGATGATTTCAGTCATCGAAGCCTTCACAAGTTCAGAAGGAAGACAAAGCTGGTTCTCTGATGACATGAGGGAAGACGGACTCGACAAATACTACTGGCTTTTAGCCTTAGCAAGTACTCTGAGTTTACTATTCTATGCAATTTTCTGCAAGTTCTATACAACTAGAAGTGAACTCGAAAATGGAAACTGTAAATAAGCTCTTTTCTTGTTCGATCTGTTTAATAAAGTTTTGTGCAATGCTTTCTGTTGATATAGTAAGAAAAGAGCTCCTTTTTCTGTATACTTCCCCTTGTTCCGTTGCTACCACGGGCTTTACGCAATCAAACAGATCATATAGATTTAACCCTTCAAAACAATATCAATTCGGCTCCTTTCTGTTTGACACTTAATTGGGTTTTGTTTCACCTCATATGATTTGGATATTCTACATTAACACAAAGTAATGCAGGCTAGAATACAGCTAGTTAACCATGTATGCTATATGGATTCTTTTTTTCACCCTAAAATCTTCATACTCAATGCTTGTGTTCGATATTTATTCAAAGATGGGTATGGACTATGAAGTATGACTCTCCAATTATATACGAGTGCCGAATGCCATTTAACTATCCAAAGTATGACTAGATATTGGAAAAGGTTCAACTATCCAAAGGAATTACAATTATGTCAAATACTATGATATAGGCAACCACTCGATGCCATTTTTAAACTCGAAAACTGCAATAACATACGTGAATCAGAATCAGATAGAACACGAAATAGAACTCATAGCTCATTGAACAAAACAACAACAAACAAACGGGTATAGATTAGTTTATGCAAAGTCAATCATCACTTATTCACTAATATCATTACAAAAGAATAAAATTACAATGCTTTTCAGCCAGCTATCCGAAAGAAACCACTAAATGTTTTACCAGACATGTGATGCATGGCCATTAACACCCAATTCCACAACAGCTGACTTCTCTTTCACCAAATCATCTTCTTCTTTAATCCCATTGTCGAGATCGTCATCAGAATCCAAAGTGAAATTCCCCCCATTACTATCCATTAGCTGTATTTCGGCCCCTAATGGCCTATACCGCAAACCATCCCCTGAAGCCCCAACAGCAACACCATTTCTTTTGCCAATAAGTGATAACATCCCGACAACCAGAACCACAAGCAAAGCAAGATGGCAATTGAATTGCAATGTGGCAATAGACCTTGCTCTATGATAATCAGGGTGACTTCTGCATTTAATAGTATAATTCCCTCTACTTTTTTCATGTAAGCTACATCCATGAACCATCAAATTAGTGTAAAATGAAAATCCCATTTGTACAAACCATGTTCCGTGTAAAATCAACCCAATACCTCGTACGGATGTCGAGTAAATCGACCTGTTAGATCTCAACTGTAACATTGTTGAAACCACACAAATAGCTATGGGAACACATAAAAGATCAAAATATCTATTCTCAATCCCACTTGTATCCTTTCTTTGCAAGTAATACAACAAAAATTCTTCAACAAAAGCTAAAAGCAGAACTAATTCAAGAACAGAATCAGGCCAAAAGTATGAACCTTTCTTATTATTTAAAAGACCCAAAGCAGAGTAAAGCAAGAAGAGCAGAGCAAGTGAGAGTACTTGTAACTGGAGCACCGTCCCCACCCGATCCTTTGAACTGAAAGCATCAAAGATTGAAACCACCGAATTCAAGAAAATCAATAGGGAAAAGATTGATACAAAGATGAAAGATGGTGAAGAAGAAAAAGGGTTCTCTTTAGTTTTAGAAATAGAGGAAGATTTGATCTGGATTGAAAGTGAAGAAGAAGATGGAGTTGGATTCGGGTTTAGGGTTGGGTTTAAGGAGTTGATGAATTCCCATAACCCGATCAAGATGAAACCAACGCCGGCAACGCCGTAATTGAAAAATCCCATCTTTTTTGTTGTTGTAGTAGTAAAAAGTTGAAGCTTGAAAGGCTTTTAACTCTGTTTTGGGTTTTCTTTTTTCTCTCTTTGAATCTGTGACAATTTTTCTCTTTTTGCTTTCTCTTTGAAGAATTCAAGATCTTTGAGGCGGCTTTCTTTTATATTCTTTTACCTTTTTCTTTGCTCTTCTTTTCTTTGGAAAATCAGAGTCTAGAATACTGGAAACAAGACAAACAGTCATTCGTTGCTGCCGGTTGTTTGATGTTCCAATCCGATACCTGGTACTCTTGACTTTCCTGTTTGGGGTTTTTTAGGTATAATCAGAAATTTAGCACCTAATATTTATTCATTTTATCATTTTTGTCCTAATTTCGTTTTATTCTTTGAACTCCAACTTTAAAATTTTAATAAAAAATTTCAATGTTTTTTAGTTTGAAAAGTTCTAAACTATTAAAACTTTGACCGTATTGATATACTAAAATTTCTTTTGATGTCCCAATTTTTTTTTGTTAATTTCTTTTTAATTTTGATGAAACACTTGTTTACTATCATGGGAATTGTAATATTGGTATATTAAAATTTTAATGGTTAGTCAATTTTTTATTTAAAAAACAAATAATTTAATTAAATTTGAAGGTTGAGGGAAAAAAAAACTTATACCAAAGTGACAAAGAAATAAATTTATTATTATGTTTCTTTAGTCGCAATGATAACAACATTTACATCTTTTTTTCATTTGACTATTATTCTTTTTTTTAGTTAAATTTGATTATTAATCTTTTAAAATAAATAAATTTACTTCTTTTTTAATAAAAATACGGACTAAATTATGAATTTTTAATGATGTTGATGGGGCAACTCGTGTGATATGTTCACTTGTACTTTATGTTGACATTATATTATTTGTCTTATACGTTAATCAATAAATAAATTAAAATTTATAAAAAATCAAATTTAAAAACTATAAAAATTAAAAAAATGAAGTACATGTGGAATGTTACGCGGGTTGTTATGTTTAAAAAATTAATGTTTTAGTTAATATTTCCATTAAAAAAATTACAATTCAACTTTTTTTGAAAGGTTGATGATCATATTCAAATCTTTTTAAAATATTTAGGGCCAAATTAATGAAAAGTGTAAACTAAATTTTTCATTATGCCATTTATCATTAAATTTTTTTTGTTAAATTATGCTATTAGTCCTTGTAATTTGGCCATTTTTAGTCTTTGTAGTTTTCAAATTTTAAAAATTCAATTATCACTAAATGATAATTGTTAAATTCAATAATTTAAGTTTTGTTAGTTCTAAAATTTGACGCATCAAACATACTATTATATGTATAATATCATGTTGACTTATTATTTTCACATGTTACTCATTAAAATTCAATTAATGGATTAATTCTTATCATTTGTGTAAGACTAAAATTTCAAAATTCACAAATTAGAATGATCCAATTTAAAAATATGGACTAAATCTACAACTGTACGTATAATAAAAGACTAGTACTTGAATCTAAACAAGCAAGTTTAATGGTTACTGTTTGGGTCAAGGCTAAAATTTCAAAATTTGAAAGTAAAGGGACTAAAATTGATTAAATTAAAGTATAGAAATTAAATACACAACTTTTACAAAGTAAATGGACTAATAACAGAATTTAACCGAAAATTTTCAAATCTTGTATTGTGGATCTTGTGTAACCCGACCCGGGACTCGTTCAGTGTTTTCGAAAAAGTCCAATTCTTTTGAGCCTTTGTATTGTGCCTTTTGTGCTCCTTTTGGGCTATTAATTGTGGATTTAAATAAGAATTTATTTTTATCACACTCAAAAACAACTTTAATTTTCTTGAAAAATTTCTCGGATCTAATCAAATTAATTATTTTACTATTAAATGGAAAAAATTAGTCTCAGGAATCAAATAATGCCAAATTAAAATAGATTTAATATTTTTTGTTTAAAAATATTATTTACCTTTTAATAAAATTAATATTTTTTAAGTTTTTATGATTCTATAAAATGAAATTTTTTATTTGAAATTGAATTGCAATTGAAAAAAAAAATTGATCCATTTAATAATAAATGGATTAATTTAATCTAATCTCTATAATAGAAGGATCTCTAAAGTAATTTAACAAAAAATCTTAATATTTACATACCTATACTATTATAAAACCATTGATTAAGTTGACCAAGTGTTAATTATGACAAATGAAATAACCCAGATTCCCTTAAAAAAACCCATTGATTAAGTTGACCAAGTGTTAATTAGGGAAAAAAATTAAAAACCCTTTTAAAAGTTTTTAAGGGTAGTAATTGTGGTTGAATGAAAGAATACTTTTTATATTATATTTTTTTGGGTGAATTGTAAGAAGAGAGTAAAATTTTAACAGTAATTCAATTAACGTAATTCAAATTCAAACACACTTAAAAATAGTGAATACTTGATCATTAAACTAACACATAAAATTCATTTTTATATTATGTTTTCTTTCCTTCACATTATACCTTTTTGAAAGAGGTAATTTTTAACCATGATAGTTTCTTAAAGTAGGTAATTTTTCCTGTCGAATTTTGCATTCCATCTCTTTAACCATGGTCCTTTGATATTTCAAGAACAGAGCATGCGCCAATATTACGAGCACAACCAGCTATCCAAACACCATCATGATTCTGCACAACACTCCCAATAACCGCACATTCAGACTGTTCATTCCTAGCCAACGTTCAGCTTAATCCAATGAGAGAGCCCTCGTGCATCCCCGTCCAATCGTAGGTGACTGCTCAAGTTGTGCATACCTGCTAGGCTGCTATTAGCCCAAAGTCGGCGCACTTGGTGCATTAGACCCCCCCCCCCCCCCCCCCCACCACAACAGAATCAACATTTGAAAAGTTAAACTACCAAAATAATTATTTTTATTTAATTCAAATTATATTTTAATTATTTATGTTTGAAATATTATGTTTTAGTCACTTGTATTAATAAATTGTAACATTTTAGTTACCGAGTCGTTAATTTCCGTTAACGGTGTAACTGTAAGCTAATGTGACACATTAAATAATCATTTCAAATAAAAATTTTAGGTTAAATTATATAATTGATCCCCATATTTTTTCGTTTTGAGCAATTTAATTTTTTTCTTTTATGTTCTTTTAATTTTCCTTTTTTTTCTCATTTTCTTCTCCTTCTTTCTCTGTTTTCCTTTTTTCTCCATCTCTTTTAACGTAATTTTTCTATGTTTTTCATTTGTTAAAATTAATTCCTATTTTTTTTATTTGAACAATTTATTTTTTTATTTTTTTCTTTTTCTTTTCTTCTTCCCCTTTAGTTTTAACAAATAAAAAATATAAAAAAAACTACGTTAAAATAGATTGAGAAGGGAGGAAAATAGAGGGAGAAGTATAAAAGAATGGAAAATAAAGAAAAAAGAAAAGAAAAGTTAAAAGAACATAAAAGAAAAAAAAGTAAATTACTCAAAACGAAAAAATATGGGGATCAATTGTATAATTTAACTTAATTGTTTTTGTTTAAAATGATGCTTTAACGTGCTACGTCAGTTTACCGTTACACCATTAACGAAAATTAACGGCTCAGTAACTAAAATGTTATAACACGTTAACGTAAGTGACTAAAACATAACATTTCAAACATAAATAACTAAAATATAATCTAAGGTAAACAAAAGTAACTATTTTGATAGTTTACCCCATCGAAAATATCTCTATTTTGTTGCTTCCAAATGTACCAACAAAGTGCAACAAAAAAGCAATCCCAATTATTCGAGTCAAAAGCAAGGGCGAAGTTAGAAAAAAAATTTAGGGATTGAAATTAAATTGTAATTTTTTACGAAAATAAAAATTTAATTTCACCATTTTAATAGTCTATATCTTTATAATTTTTAAAAGAATTAAATTAAAATTTTATCATTTTTAGGGAGATCAAAATGTAATTTTAGCTTTAATACTTTAAAATTTTAAAAAAATTAAAAGACTTAAATAGAAATTTTCCATTTTAGTTTAGGGCGTCTGCGACCCCTAGCTACACGCCTGGTCAAAAGAGAACCGAGAGGGATGGGTAATGTTCACATCCAACCACTCGGCAAATGGCGAGTTCAGAAATTCATGAACCCTATCAAGGCGTACAAGAAACATCCAAATTGACGTAGCCGGGTAGCAAAAATGCAGAATATAATTAATAGACTCAATTGGATCCCCACATGCAACAAACCGAGCATCCATTGCAATATGTCTGCGAACCCCAATCCTATTCGCTAACAATTTATTCTGGAAAGGTAGCAAAAGAAATACCTTAATTCGTTGAGGGCACCCCAGCTGCCACTTGGCTGCCATCTTTTATTGGGGACCTAGTCATTAGAAGAGGTTAAATGCTTATAAGTCGATTTCGTAGTAAATTTGTTGATCCCAACGCCACCCAGGAAAATCATTAGCATCCCATCCACGCAATGGCCTCTTAGTAGTTATACGATGAACAACTTCTTTTGATAGGAGAGACCGAAAACAATCCCAATCCCTGCTACTATTAGTCACTGTGGAAAATAGCCAACATTCCAGACAACTCGTTCCCTACCTCATCCCAAATATTACTAACACCCTTCCATAGCCAAGAACAATTTGTAGCATGAAAGGAACTTGGGATAACACCCTCTCATTTATACTTGGCATGGAAAACCTGAACCCAAAGCTGATCAGGTCAAAGAATTAGATTGAATCCTAACTTCATTAAGAAAGCTTCATTCTGTTTCCCTAGATCCTTGAACCCAAGACCTCCTGCTCGCTTTGGCTTGCATATATCCTTTCAGTTTGTTCTCGATGTGCCCCCCCCAAAAAAAGTTGAGTAATTTTTTCTATTTCAATGCACACTCTTTTTTGGGACAATAGTCGATTGCATAGAATACATCGGGATAGCTGCCGAACTGAGTTCGCAAGAGTAATTCGTCCTGCTAAAGAGAGGATCTCATCCTTTCAGCTAGAAAGCTTTTGTCGAATGTTGGCAATAATGTAATCAAAAGTAGATTTTGTAACCCTATGATGCAAAAGAATAAACCCAAATACTGTCCGAAAGTACTCAACACAAGAAAAACCTAACCCTATAAAGATGACCCCCCTCAATTGTAATATATGAAACATTCTTCGAAAAATAAACCTGTGTTTTTTGCACATTGACATTATGATTAGAATGGATGCAGAAGTCCACAACTACCGGTCAAATTGCTCTCATTTTAGGGGCGAATCTAAAGGGATTGACAAGGCCCCGATCCTCCCAAAATGGATAATTTTTTATTTATGTCCTTTAAATTTTTTAAAATTTTAAATTAGTAAAGATAATATTGTACTTTGACCCTTAAAAATGATAAAATTTTAATTAATCCTTTAAAAATTACAATTTAATTTCAGTTCCCCTAAAAAAATTGATTTCACTCCTGTCTCATTTGATCCATTGATGCCTCACTATCAATTTGCTAATACACCAAAATTTTATTACTAAAATTTACTATAAAATACTGCTATAAAATTTAAAGAGTAATAAACTACACCAACTTATAATTTTTCGTACAAATAAACTAAATAGAATTGGTATATACAAAAAAAAAAAAAAAAATCTTCTAATGTATTCTTAAAGATTTTTCATTGAGATTTTAATTGTGTCGACAAAAGTTGATACTAAAATCTTGTGTATCCAGATTTTAGTTTCACTTAATATAAATCATATATCAATTCTCCGTTAAATTTATTTTAATTACTTAGTTTAAATATAAATTATTAAAATTTACTATTATTTTCTTACAAAAGTAATATTCCAAGTTAAAATATATAGGTCAGACTTGGATTGTTCTTTTATTTTGAACCCACCTAATTCGACTTAAATTATTATATGAAAATTTTATATAGAATTTAATATATAATACTTTTAGCATATTAAAATAGTAAAATAATTTTTTGAATTTGATGGATAAATTCAAATAAACAACCATTTAATTATTTGAATAGGATCCAAAGTAAGTCGACGGAATATGTTTTAAACTGTCCTCTTTGCCTACTTGAATGTCAGTTATAACCATATAAAATGGTGACGTACACAATGTAACCCACAAGCAAGAAGCTTAGTGGATTTAGGATGAGTTACGTGACTCTAACAATATGTTGAAACCGAAAGCCATAACTGCCGTTTGGGAGAACTGAAAAAGACTAAACACCATATAACTACGAAATTATGTGCTTAAACTATATAAGTAATTGTTTAAAAATAATATATTACAAATCACGGGTGTTAGGTGAAATGATAACGCTTAGCTTTTATAAATGTTAATAGCATGAGTTCAAAATTCATCATATGTAAGATTTTAATTGGTTTGCATGAGTTCAAAATTCATCATATGTAAGATTTTAATTGATTTTATTAAAAATATAAAAAAAATAAAAATATTCTCATAATAATATAATTTATTTTAAACATAGAAGGACATTGTACTAATTTTTACAACTAAATTAATGTGGATTGATTTGTGACATCAAAGTTAGGGTTCAATGTTGGTAGAGATTAAGATTAAAAAATATATAAATATATACCTATATGATTAATTATATGTAAATAAAAATAGTTTGAAAACCACATGTTTTGGTACATTGGTCAAAGGTGTCACCCTTGACTCACATCATGGGTTGGAATTACAAAAATTACTTGTTAGTGATGTGTATGGTGGGAAGACATTGTGTCAAACTTCTACGATTCTATGTCAGACATGTTAATTTTAGAAATAATTAGCAAAGATGGTGAGTTTGACAAAACGTAAAATCCTAAGAAGCAAAAAATGATGGTCTCATATCGTGTTCTTGACAGCAGAGTACCCCTTCTTTTAGACGGTTACAATGGTGAAATCTAATTTGGGACAGATAACTTGAATGCTTACACAAACAGAAACGTTAAATTACTTGCCTGTCTTTAAAATGCGTAATTACAGATACTCTGTCCAGTTGAGTTCAGTTCATCTTCATCTTTCTTACAGAGTCACAGAGGAACAAAGAGCATGAAAAGTAAATGCTTTTACTGTTTCTTGTTCTTGATTTTTCTGGGTTTTCAGGATTGTTGTGAGGGAAGGTTGTTGTTAGCTTCATCAAAACCTGACAGAGGTAATGCTGCAGGTTATGCTCGTTGGTTGGTCTCCCAGAATAGTTGGGGGATTTTAAGGTAATAATTTTTCTACGAAAATCTTTTTTTCGAAATGCTGACATAAATCCATCAATTCTATTTCTTGTTTAATTACTGAATTAAGTTTTAATTTGTACACTTCATTTTCCTTAAAATAGTAAAATACTTATCTTCAATACATGAAAATCTTTAAAGATAAAATCAAACACACACCTATGTTGTATTTTCACTACCAAAGCCGAGTAACATACGAAAATATTGTTGTGTAGGATTGGCTTATTTTTCATTTTAAATTTTGCAGTACAATATCAATGGAGTTGGGAGGATCACCATTTGGGTAAGTTTTCATAACCTACGTTTAATTCTTTGTTAATGAATTGAAGATGTTCCTCGTGTTTAAGCTCAATTTTGTTGCTTGTCCAACACCTGATCTTTGATGGGTATTTGCAATGTCCGAACATGTTGTGATACTCTGTTATGGCCCTTCATTTTCCCCTACTTCATCAACTCGTGCCGCAGGAATGTTGTTTCATTTAGCGATGGGGTAGGGGACAAAAGCACTGGCATCCCCTATTTCTACTTGACAGCCCTTGATCCCACCGCAAGAAATGCATTGAAAGACCATCGGTCCTCCCTCACGATCAGTGAGTATCCGCTCGGAACTTGTGGAAATGCGGATCCAGAGAACCCTGTTTGTGCAAAAATCACACTCACGGGAAAGGTATATTTGCTATAAATACCAGTCACACACACATCGACTTTTGTATTGATACTTGAACTGAATTAGGTTGTGTTTTTGATGTCTTAGTTGGTACTACTTGATGCAAACTCCAAAGAGTCGAACTTTGCTCAAACTGCCTTGTTCACAAAGCATCCAGAGATGAAAGGTAATTCTTAACCCAAACCCAAAATGACTGTCATTTACCGGGTGTATCGACCAAAGTTGCATTTGTTGATCAACAGGGTGGCCTAAGAGCCATAACTTCCGGATCTTCAAACTCGAGATCGAAAACATATTCATGATTAACTGGTTTGGTGGCCCTAAACCTCTCACTGTTGGTCAATACCTCAAACACAAAATGCGATTATCAAAGCTGTATATTGTGTTTGTCAAAAGTTCCTAAAGGTATACACTTTGTACTGAAGAATCATCTGTGATGATGAATAAGCCTTACTTCATATCGTAATCGCATTTTTAATGTTTGAAAATTCAATCTGAACTCCATTGTTGTACTTCGTTATATTTGTTTATGAATATGAACTAGGTTGTGAATAAATCCAACATAGGTTGTATTTTGAAGCAACAAAATGATATTAACGTGGAAAACGTGAAGTCGTATGATATATATAAAGAAAAGTCATGGCTCTTACGGCTAGCAAAGGTCTGAGTTACCTGAACTAGAAATGAGTGTAAAATATAGGTATCCGTATGGAATAAAGAGCCCATCATGCTCAACTTTTTCAAAGGATCTTCATTTCCCAATATCAAATATTCAAACATGTGGGCAATATGAATACTTTAAGGAAAATGATGAGTATCATGAGTAAAGTTGGAGCCGATGCTTGATATTCAGGCAAGCAAATGTTCCCTTTGTATTATCACATTCTTGGTGGATGTTATTTCAATCTCTTCATTATTTTCAAACTCATTCACTGATTGAAATCCATCAAATGCCAATTAGCGGTTTGACTTCTTATATTCATATCAAAGTTTTATATTTATAAGATTTCGGAAAGTTATTTTCGTCGTATCATATTTTATTTATTGAGTTTTTATTATAGAAGATGGTTGTCGGTGAACTTTGAATATGATGTGGGTTTCACACTGCGCATGCTTTTGTCATTTGTTTTTCTTCAATCATGTGCATAAAATGTTCCTATCCGACAAATTAAGCATTCAACGAATTTGGTGAAAGAATTTGCTTGTAAACATGTTACAAATTCAAGTTTCCAATTACAACATTTTTATAACTGTTCAATAGTTTGATTAGCAGCCAGGATTTCAGATGGTCACAGCGTTTTAAAAAAAAATTATGAGAATTTATTTTTATCTTTAAAGTAGATAATAGTTTATACTAAAGTTCAGTTCAATAGATTCCAATGGGTTCTCTTTTGTCACAAGAGTCTTTCTTTTCTGCCACATTGGAACGACCAGGGTCCTCGAGAGAGCCACAAAGAAAATCAAAAATAAATTTTCTGATGGTCCTGAACCAGAGAACGTGGTAATGGAAGATAGCCTCCCAAAGGTTTCATGGCAAAACAAACTTGTAGGGAATGTGGAGGATATGGGGTTAGAGGATGAAGTGGTTGTGGAGTCAAAACTTGAAATTGGGGAGGATGACTACACAATTAGTATTGAAGGCAAGTATCCTGAGATTCCTTTTTCATGTGGATTCATGAATGGATTGATAGGAGCATAGCTAAGACAATTCTAGTACGTCTCTTTGGAAGAAAAATATTGGCTACAAAGCTTTGGTAGGTCATCTACAGTCTTTATGGGTTTAACTAGGAGATTCTAGGTGGTTGACCTTGATAACAATTTCTTCTTGGTTAAACTCGGTAAACAAAAAGACTATGATAATGCCATAATTGGAGGGCCATGGACAACCATGAAACCGAGATTTCACAAGTGAAAGTAATCCTTTGAAGATGGTGGTCTCGGTAAGGTTTCCTTGACTTCCATATTGATACTATACAAATGGTTTGTTGAGAATCATCTCCAAAGTGTTGCGAAATATTACAAAAGTTTATTATAACATAATAGAAGCGAAGAGGGATCGCTTTGCTTGCCTAGCGGTGGCGATTGATATGAAAAACCTTTAATTTCATGTGTTGGTATTGATGATCATGTTCAATATGTGGAATACGGGGGCATGCCTGTCATCTATTACGAGTATAGCTGCTATGGGCACACTAAGGAGAGTCATTCGAAACAACAAGGGGATGGGAAAAAAGTGGACTTGACGGAGCCAACGATGGTACTGACAATTGGTACTATGACAACTACAATTGCGGGTGTTAGAGATTTCGAGGGAAGATAGTTCCAGAGACGATAGTAAACTTCGAGGCACGGATGACGCTTTCCAAAGAGAACTATTTGCCCCCACACAAAGTTGCTAGAAGGTTAAGACAGAGGTCTTCCCGGGATACAACGAAGTTTTGAGTTACTTTTGATTAGCAAAATCACAGAATTCCCTAACTCTTATTCTAATTTCTGAAAATTGTAATTGATTGCAAAAGGAAAAATGTTAATTGTTGTGAGCATCATCGTCCATCTATTTATATGCACTCAATGGACACCTTTTGAAGAGTCACAACCCTTTCAAATTGGATGGACATCTTTTGAAGATTCACAACCCTTTTCATATTGGACATACCTCTTGGAAGAGAGTTATCCCATGTCCATTGGATGATAAGTCATCATTTTTCAATTAAATTTGAAAGATCATCACTTTTAATTTGCAATCTATATATTTCCAACAATCCCCCACTAGATTGCTAATTCCAGAAAATAAGTACACAACGATTAAGCATAAAGAAAGGTGTTCGCAGATTGAACTTTTTTTTAGTGCAAATTTCTCAAAGTATCAAAAAAGTGAATGGTGGCTAGTCGCTTGAACCATCACTCTTAAATTCAATACCGAAAAAATTTCACACATAATCATAAAGAAATAGAGTAAGAGTTTAATTGTTTTAGCACCGTTATGGCCATGTGCTCATCCCGTTTCATGAACATATACAAGATAAACCATAAATAAAATCTCGTTGAAGCGGCAGCACTTCATGTCCATATAGGTGGATTTCATGATAATTAATGTCCATCCATTAAAAGTAAAACTCATTCACCTAAAATATAATCACTAAATCATAGTTTTTAGTACACATTGTCATTCGATAACTTGTTATTACCCTTTGAACCTTGAAACTAACTTTTGGCTAGAAAAAAAAGTAGGGTTTCCATTATCAATGACTCAATTAGAATGATTTTAATCCCATCTTAGTGATGGTACTTTTAACTAAATCCCTTGACAAACCTTTTGTCAGTGGATCCGCTAAATTGTCAATTAACTTAACATAGGTAACAGTTATCACACCGTCCCTAATCAATTGTCTTACATACTCATGTCTCAAACTTATATGTCTAGACTTTCCATTGTACACCTTATTGTACGCTCGAGACATGGTTGATTCACTATCACAATATACGGAAATGGCAAACCTATGTTGTGGCCACAATTTTATATCTAGCAATAGATTTCTTAGTCATTCCGCTTCCTTTCCCGTAGCCGCTAAGGCTATAAACTCAGCCTCCATAGTTGAATGTGAGATGTAAGTTTGTTTCTTGGCGGCCCAACTAATGGCTCTATCTCCGATTGTAAAAATCCATCCAAATGTGAACTTATTGTCACTTAAACTTGTAATCCAACTTGCATTCGAGTAACCTTCTAGTACTGCAGGATAATCACTATAGAATAATCCCAAATTTTTTGTTTTATTAAGATAACCAAAAATCCTACAAATTCCTTTTCAATTATCGATACCAGGATAATTTGTAAATCTCGTCAATTTGTACACAACAAATGCGATATTGGGTCTAGTGCAATGCATTGCATACATTAGACTTTCAATTGCGCCGGCATACTTCAGTTGCGCTATAGCCGTGCCTTTATTCTCACTTAACTTGAAGTTCGAATCGTATGGAGTATTCGAATCCTTGATATTCAAGTGTTTGAACTTTTCCAATACTTTCTTGATGTAGTGAGATTGGCTTAATGCAAAGCCCCTTTCGTGCTTTTTCACCTTTATACCAAGAATTGTATTTACCACGTTAAGATCTTTCATCTTAAAATTCGAGGCTAGATACTCTTAGGTCTCACGAACACCTTCCATGTTCGTCCCAAAAATCAACAAATCATCTACATAGAGGCAAATAATTACACCGTATCTATCGGTGAATTTAGTGTAAATACATTTATCCGTACTATTATGTAAAAAACCATATGACAAAATAATAGAGTCAAATTTCTCATGCCACTGTTTAGGGGCTTGTTTTAAATCATATAATGATTTGATCAACTTACACACCTTGTGTTCATTCCCAGGAAGCACAAAGCCTTCTGGTTGTTCCATGTAAACTTCTTCTTCGAGATCACCATTCAAAAAAGCCGTCTTAACATCCATTTGATGTACATGTAACTTATTAATGGATGCTATAAGAATTCGAATGGAGGTCATCCTAGCCACTGGTGCATAGGTGTCAAAATAATCTAGGCCTTCTTTTTGTCTAAATCCTTTAGCCACCAACCTAGCATTAAAGATTGGAGAACTCCCTGTTGAAGTGTTCTTCCTCTTAAACACCCATTTACACCCAATAGGCTTCGATCCTTGAGGAAGATCAACTAGAATCCAAGTATTATTGGACAATATTGAATCCATTTCATCATTGATCGCCTCTTTCCAAAATGTCGCATCCCTAGAAGTCATGGCTTCACCATAGGATTGTGGATCACTATCCACATTAAACATTATGGGGATCTTCTTAATTACGGATTCTCTATTTCCCTCAACAAGGAATGCTAGAGATTGTGAGGAAATGAAATCGGGACCAAAGTCTTTTACTTTTCTCACTCTTTGACTTTTCCTCGGTTCCATATCCTTATTGTCACAAAGACTTTGTTTGGTTTGATCACTTGAGATCATTTGTTGATATTCTTTTTCAGAATTTGTTGAATCATCGAAAAACTTATTTTCAATGAATACAACATCTCTTGCTTCAATTATCGTATTTGACACTAAGTCAAGAACACGATATGCCTTAGAATGTTAGGCATATCCAACGAATGCTCCTTTGATGGCTCTTGGGCCTAACTTTGTTCTCCGTTGGTCGGGAACTTTATAGTAAGCCAAACACCCCCACACTTTGAAATAATATAAGTTTGGCATCCGACCCTTCCATAACTCATATGAAGATACTTTGAATTTTCTCGATGGTATTCTGTTAAGGATATAACACGCAGTCAATAATGCTTCACCCCATAAATTATATGGAAGTTTAGCATTTAACAACATCGAGTTAACCATATCCACTAAAGTACGATTCTTTCTTTCCGCCAAACCATTTTGTTGCGGAGTATAAGGCGCAGAACACTCATGTACCACACTTTATTCTTCACAAAATACATTAAATTCATTTGAAAAATATTCACCACCTCTATCACTACGAAGCACTTTGATTTTCTTACTAAAAATATTCTCAACCTCGTTTTTAAAACGTTTAAACATATCAAAAGCCTCGTCTTTACTTTTCATGAGATACACAAAGTAAATCTAGAAAAGGCATCTATAAAAGTGATAAAATATCGTTTTCTACCTCTTGTTAGAGTTCCATTTAATTCACAAACATCTGAATGAATTAAATCTAACACTTACGAATTCCTTTCACACTTATTAGGAAATGGCTTCTCGGTAATTTTTTATTGAATACAAATTTCATATTTATCCATAAATTCATCATTACTTAGATTGATATAACCATTCTTTTGCATATATTGTAAAGTTTTAAACTTAAAATGTGCTAAACGTGCATGCCACAAAGAATAAGACTCAACAATATAAGCAGAAGAATTGACTTTATTTATATCAATGCTCAACTTGAACATACCCTCATTACAGTATCCTTTTCTTACATATATATCACCCTTAAGCAAAACAAACTTATCGGATTCCAAGATAACCTTGAACCCCTTGTTACACAGAAGACTCACAGACACTAAATTCTTTCTCACATCAGGAACATGTAACACATTGGTCAAAGTCAATTTCTTCCCAGATGTGAAGTTGAGTTCCACCGTCCCTTGACCGAGCACCTTAACCGATTGATAGTTGCCCATAAGCACTTCACGGTTTGCCATTGATTCATAATTCTTAAATTGTTGTCGGTCATTACACACATGAACAGTAACACCAAAGTCAAGCCACCAATTATGAGACTTATCAGTCATGGCTATGTTGAGTTCGGTAATCATACCAATCTCCAAATTCTCAACCCCTTCTGTAACCATGGCCACTAAGTTCATATCCTCCACCATATTGGCTTTGGAAGTTATGGTATCTTGCTTCTTTTTGAAAAGTTTACAATCTTTAATGTAGTGTCCTTTCTTATTGCAATTATAGCAATTACGAGTTTTTTTCTTCTTGTTTTGCATGTTATTGGTCTCGAATGTGGTCTTTCTCTTACCATTTCGAGAGTTCTTGGACTCGTTCACATGGTTCACTTTAGAACTTTGGGGAAGATAAACTGCATCACGCTTTCGAGTTTCCTCTTCCATGCGTAAATGCCTAAGTATTTTCTCCACAGTGAAGTCCTCTGCCATATGCAGAAGTTTCTTCCGATAATTGTTCCAAGACGAGGGCAATTTTTAGATGATAGCCCCGACTTGTAACATTTTCGAAATTACAACTTTCAAATCACGAAGTCTACTTACAAGGACTTGTAATTCATGGACTTGATCTATGATCGGGATACTATCAAGAATTTTGAATTCAAAATATTTCATCATTAAAAATTTATAGGTACCTTGTCGCTCGGTGTTGTATTTCTCTTCAAGAGCTTTCCATATTTCCACCGGGGATTGCATCGACATGTAAAGATCATACAATCGATCGAACAATGTGTTAAGAATGCGTCCACGACATGTGAAATTATCTTCCTCACGCTTCTTCTTGAGTTCAGCCACTTTCACAATTTTCTCGGAATTTGCATTAAAGGCGGGATCTTCCACGACTTGTAAGTTTGGATCCAGAACGTATGCCACATTCAAGACAGTAAGAAGGAACAACATCTTATCCTTCCAACGATTGAAGTTTGAGCCATCAAATCGGTCAAGTTTCACAAACTATTGATTCATCACTTTGAATACGGTGGTAGCCTTCGTCGCCATCTTCAAAAATAGTTCTCTTTGATTGTTAGAGATTTCGAGGGAAGATAGTTCCAAAGACGATAGTAAACTTCGAGGCACGGATGACGCTTTCCAAAGAGAACTATTTGCCCCCACACAAAGTTACTAGAAGGTTAAGATAAAGGTCCTCCCGGGATACAACGAAGTTTTGAATTACTTTTGATTAGCAAAATCACAGAATTCCATAACTCTTATTCTAATTTCTGAAAATTGTAATTGATTGCAAAGTGAAAATTGTTAATTATTGTGAGCATCATAGTCCATCTATTTATATGCACTCAATGGACACCTTTTGAAGAGTCACAACCCTTTCAAATTGGATGGACACCTTTTGAAGAGTCACAACCCTTTTCATATTGGACATACCTCTTGGAAGAGACTTGTCCCATGTCCATTGGATGATAAGTCATCATTTTTCAATTAAATTTGAAAGATCACCACTTTTAATTCGCAATCTATATATTTCCAACAGCGGGTGCTACGAAGGATCCGGTTTCTTTATACAAACCTTGGATGCAAACTCTGACCCTTAGACGAAGATCAAATATTTCAGGAAAGTCTAAAATGAAAGGAAAACAAGACCAACTGTTAGTTGAGGGAGTGAGCAAATCGCGCTTCCAAATCTTGGAAGATAATGATGATGAGAATGAAGTTGTTTTTGATAAGGAAACTCAATATTATCAAATGAAAAATAAGTAAATTGAATATACTCAAATGAAAAATAAGGTGAATTTGAAAGGCAGAGAATCAAGGGGAGAGATTTTAAAGGGATCAGTTTTCGAAGGTTTGATGAAGGATTCACGTGGAGGAAAAATTAATGGTGGGCCAATCGTGAAGGCTAATGGGAAAGAGCCACAATCTACCCTTGAGAAAGATCGGTCCAAGGAGGTGGGGGTAGGAGAAAGTAAGGGAAATGGGCATCGGATCCTACGTGGTTTTAATCCGGCCATTATTAGTGCTACTACCTTACCAGAATCAAGTCACACAGTTGTGATCTTTGAAGACGAAAACACCTTGATGGGCCAGGCCCATCATGTGGGCTACTTTATTGCTTATTCTTCAAAAGATCCCATGCATGCAATGTGGAGGGTTGGTACGCCTATGCATGAGATAACCAAGTGTGGGTTTAAAGTATGGAAAAAAAAGGTCGTGCCAAATCTTCAGGGTCATTGTTGCTTGAATGGATTGATTTAGTGACTCATCAGCTGGATAATCTTGATAATGTTCCGCGATAATCCATGACTGTCGTGATTTGCTGTTAGAAACTTGTTTGGAAGCGATGCATCATATTAAGGGTACTCTGATGATACAAAAGTTGAATTTATATGACATTCATGCCATCTGAGACCTGTTGCATCGAGATTGAGATATTGGTATTAGGCATATGCATTGAGAATGCGATAGGATGGTTGATTGCTTAGCAAAAGCTACAGAAGGAATGGTTATTGACTTTTACTCTTGGTCCCAACCTCCTAATTTTGCTTTGAATGTGTTGCATGAAAATGTTACTGATTTATCTTTTTCTAGATTAATTGTTATGTAATAGCATTTACTCTCCTTAATAAAACAATAATTTTTATATTAATACCGACATTTTGTCTAAAATCTAGTATTGAGTGGAAAATCATCCATGTTGACTAGCCAAGAGTTGAGGTTTTACAAGAAAATATCATACAAAATTGAAGACAACTTTTTACTCGAAACATACAGTATCTTGTAATGAAGGTTGTTAACACCTATTTAGGAGGAACGTGTGGTAGAAGCTACTTTTGGGTTGGTGAGAATCTTTGAACTTGCAAGATAGAAGGAAATGTTATGGGAGCTTCACAATGTGTGTTTTGAAACGTTGTTCGATACTTAAACCAATTAGATAATTTAAGAGTGTTTTTTAGAGTAATCATGATGGTGATAGTGATAATAAATTTTACTTTTCCATGTAATCGTTGTTTTTGAGGATATGAAGATTGTTAATCTAATAGGATTGTATTTCCGTCTCTTTATCCTTCATTTGATTATCATTAAATATTGTTGTTAAGTTTTAATAATATCACATTATTAAATCTCAAATTACGATCTATTAATAGATTATTTATCTTTTTTAAGAATAGTTTAAGTTTGTATTATTCAATCATCTCATACCAAATATGTATTTATGAAATATAGGCCTTTTAGACTATTAGGCTTGAAACCTAAATTCCAACTGGTTTAACAAATGGAATCCAACGAATTTGTATCAAATAAAAAATTGCAACCTTTTATCAAGTTTTTCGATGGTCAAATGAAAATTTTGCAAACCCAAAACTTGGATATTCACTCTTCGGGAATTAAAAGTGAATAAATCCAAGTATTACACTATTTGAATATTGAAAAAAAATGGTCAAAAGGTGCCCTGAAGAACAAGATTTGAAATTAAGCCCCTCCAACCCCTTTAGATAATATTAATATTTTAAGTGAAATATATAATTCATGTTATAAAGTAAAAGTGGAACAGTTGATGTTTGATGGGCTCACTTGATTTTCACTCTGTACCAAAACGATATCCGACATTACGAAATATTCTTCCCTTGTCTGCATTGAATTGAATGAGAGGGACAAGAAATTATATCACCCATAATTACACAAGCAAGGATGGACAATATTGAAGGACAGAGTAAATTTTGTCTAAAAAACAGTTTTTTATTAATATTTTAAAGGATGTGAATAAAAATAGATTTTTTTATTATTAAAATATTGTTTTTTTAAATATCAAACTATAGCTCCATTTGTTTCAACGTAGAAGATTTTATCGAAAATATTTTTAATTTTTCCTAATTTTTATTTCATGTAAAATAAGATGATAAACATAAAAAGTTCTCTAGTTAACATAAAATTGCCTTTTTATTCTTGTAAAGTGTCTTATTAAATTTTTTCTCGTAAGACATTTTTTAAACTGATAAGATTCTGTTCATTGTAACAATCCCATACCCAACCCGAATCTCAGGTCAAAGCATCGGGATGTTACATTCTCTACTATATTTTTCACTTATTAAATATTTTCTTATAAACTTTCATAATTTTTCAATTTAATATTTTTTTATCCTAAAAGTTCAATATTCACTAATTAATCATATTAAATCAATATTCTTTCTTGTTACACTTTAATCACATAATTTATCTTAATATATTGTTTCACATATCAAATTTCTATGTATTTCACTTCTATTATTTCATACACATTTTCTCAAGTTTAACAATTTAATCATTATCATCATAAAAATTCCATATTTTTCCATAATTTCACTTTTACAATACTTTATACATATTTTATGATCTCATGACACATTCACTAATTTTTATCATAATTTCTTTATTCACATATTAAATTGTTTCACACTTCAACTTTTGTACATTTTTCAATTTAGTTCTTATTTCCATGTAATTTATTTTTCACTTAATAAGCACTTTAATCAAATTATTCATTATAATATATTATTTCATATAACAAATTTTCATGCATATCACTTCTCTTATTTCAATTAAAAATTTCACAGAATTTATAATTTAATCCTTAAAATTTATCATACTCACAATGGAGCTGAAAATAATGATATTTAAAATATTTCACATATAAAAATAATGATATTTGAAATAAGGGTAACCTACACCCAAGATTACTAAACTATTAGTAAGCTTATATTTTAATCACTCAATTTTAAAAAGTTACAAAATGGTCATTAAATTTGTTATTAAACTTAGCAAAAGAAAGAAGAATAAATTTCAATATATCTATTGTTGTACAAGTGTTAGGTTTTTATACTAGTACTTAGGAACTATATATAGAAACTAACTAGTCAAGATCCTAAGTTATAGCCTAATTTGCATGCTAAAAATACAAATTTACATTAACTTAGTTAAAATCCTAAGATATAGCCTAATTTACATGATACAACACAGATTTACATTTACATCCCCCCTCAAACTCAAGGTGGTGTTATGGATCGTAACTTGAGTTTGGAAACTAAGTCGTGAAATCTGATTGGAAGATGTGTCTTTGTGAAAATATTTGTGATCTGAGCTGATGAGGAGACAAAAGCAAGGTGTAGAGTGCCCTAAGTAACATGATGTCGTACAGAATGACAGTAAATCTCTATGTGTTTTTACGTTCATGAAACGCATCATTATGAGCGACTTGAATTGCATTGTGATTATCACAATGCAAGACAGTAGCAGAAGGAGATGAGAGCCTCATATCTTCAAGTAGTTAACTTAGCCAAAGTAACTCCGAAGTGGTATCAACAATAGCACAATATTCAGATTCAGTGCTAGAATGAGCAATAACAGTTTGTTTCTTACTTCGTCAAGAAATAAAGGGATCACCTAAAAAGAAACAATAACCAGTGGTTGAGCGTCGGTCTGTAAGATCTCTTGCTTAGTCAACATTAAAATATCCAGCAAGAAACAAGGAAGATTGAGCAGAGAAATGAATACTATAAAAAAGTGTACCCTTGACATATCAAAGAATACGAAGAACTGTTGAAAAATTAGATGGTCTGGGAGATGTCAAGAATTGACTAACCATATGAACTGGATGAGCGATATCAGATCGAGTCACTATAAGATAGACTAGGCTGCCAACAAGTTGTCGATACAAAGTAGGGTCAAAAAGAGGAGTGTCATCTAAAAAAGTAAGTTTGACATTCGCATGTAAATATGTTGTGCAAATTGTGCAAGTATACATGTCGAATCAAGTAATACAGTAGGAAAATCATCTCCACAGGGATCGGATTGGATTAATTCAGTTTAGTTATTACTATAAGGTGCATGAACTATGTTATGGAAAAGATAGTGATGGAAATGCAATGGCAAATAAAGTGATAATAATGTTTTCAAAATTTAAATCAAACAACTAATTAAATTGCAATGGAAAAGATACTAAGGTAAAATTAAGAGGGCTTACGCTATTGAATGGGAAGGTTGGGGTTACCAGAAATCTACCCTTAATAACCCATAATGCCTTGGCAAATTCTAAACTACTTTACTGCTCACGAGATATCTACAATGGTTTGCTTCTTTCGAGAGCAAAACCTCAAGATACTTCACCCTAAGCACTATATGCCTATATGCTTCAGATGTGATCCTTAGCACTAATTTATTTTCATCCTGTGCAAACACTACTCTATTTCTTTAAGTATTAATGACATCCTATATTCGGATTCGAGAAATCGGGTTGGGTATAAGGTGTTACAATGTGTATGCGATATGTTAGAGAAATGGATGTGAATATGTCTGAATATGCTTATTGATCTGTTAGTTTAATGCACACATCTGATATGAAATTGTATGTGGCTTAATGAGCAAAGTGGTTGCACTTGAAAGTACATTACATGAATATGTGATAAGTGTTTTCTGTCATAATAAACATGATAAGTGCAAGTGTGCATAAACCAAAAAAATGAATGTGTAATATGGATATATTGCCCTTATGATCTCTAGAAATCATTGGATACTCATATATGTGTTTTGATATTGGGACATGTTAGAGGGATAAGAGAATGTGAGCTAAGCTCCATTCAAAGGGACATGTTTGATGTGTTGGAGAGTTTTAGCTTAATGCTACACTTACTTGGGACATGATTAGACTCTATGAGTCATTAGTGTGATGGAAATTTGAGTACACAATGTGTTGTATTTTTATACATATTTCATAATCACAAGATGCCAATGTATCAACATGATTAAATGATTAATGGTGATAAGTGTTATGTGCTTTCTAGTATTGCTTTTAACCCTTGATATTGTGGTTTATTATAGCATCTTAAGCACTCACTGAGCTTGTTTAAGCTTACACTCTATTGTGTTTGTTTTTTGTAGAGAAATAGCTTGAGTGGAGTGGTAAAGTGAGCAAGCTTGTGATCCTAAGGCAAAGCAACTTGATTGTGTATGTGAGATGGTTTTCTTGGATAATAAAAGATGGCAATGTGGGTCCATATTAAGGGATTAGACTTTAGTTTTTGTTTTTGTTTGTAAATGGACATTCCATGGACTGTTTAAAAACCCTTATAATTGATTTTTGGATGCATTTATTGCTTGGAATGTTGCATGAATGGTTAGGTTATATATGGATTAGCATGCATGTGCCTTAGTGAATTGTTGTTATAGATGCTTAAATGACTGGATGAATGCTTGGACAAATGAAAAATGACTAAATGGCAAGGTATGGAGCTATAATGCTCTTAAAATTGCCTTATATGCAAATTTGGTATGTTAAGTAAATTGAATTGGGACTTTAGAAATGCATGCTAGCATAGATAATTGGATTAAATGCTAAAGTATGTTAACATATTATCTTGTGTAATTAAGCATGTTTTATATGATCTATGTATGTTATATGATATGTTAGAATAGGGAAATTGACATGAAAACACAAAATGGCATGTCTAGTGAGGTGTCAAAGTGTCACATGCAAGTTGTTGTGATTTTTCTACAAATATTGCAGTTGACATCGTGACGAGCCATAAACAACGTTATGACGAGGGACGTCGTTGAGATGTCATTTATCGCGTCATCAAGATAAAAGCCCCCTTTCAGGCGACAATGTGATGTGAATAATCACGTCGTCACAATGTGGGAGGTTGTGTGTTTTGGACATGTTTTGTTTTCTTTGCAATTGAAGTCCTTAAACATGTTAAAATGTCTTGAAATTTTTCACGAGTAAGTCATATGTGGTAAGTTTCATGATTTTACTTAATTTTGTATGATGGTTTTTTCGTATATTTTGCAAATCTTATGATTTAGTCCTTTAAACTTTGTTTTAAAATTAAACGACTTTTACTTATCATTTTGAACTGAAATTTTCAAATATAGTCTCAAATATGGTTTCTTAACTACAGGAAGGTTTAATTGGATAAATTGTGATTGTTTTGCATGGTAATTGTAAAATGACATTTTTACCCTTGTTCTTATTTTGTTGTATTGTGATGGACGAAGCATGACTTAGGGTAGTATGTTTATGTTTAATGGCTAATTGAATAATATGCATGTATTGCATGGTGTGAATGTTGGTTTTTATGGTGTGTTTTAGTGATCGGTAAGGAGAGTCACATAAGTGGCTAATGTGACATTTCAGATTTAGGTAGGACCTTTTTGGTCGAGTTTGGAGTGCCAAAAAGTCATTGTGCTTGGAGTATTGGTTTTCTCAAAATGTCAAGGGGTAGGTCATTGGACTTTTAGACACTGTTAATTTCATATTTTGTTAGAACAAAAACAAATTTTCTATTTGGGTCATAGGATATTTTCTGCGTCATGGATATTTGACGTTTTTGGCAAAAGTAGTGACATGTTTGACAAAACAAAAGAGGATTTTCAACCACGACTCTCTAACTCTTTAATTAATCCTCTTTATGAAGCTATAAGTCTACTGAATAAAGATTGAGTTCTTATCCTTATCACCTTTGTTGGATGAAGAGTTGATTAAAAGATTTTTATCATATTTATCCAAGGAAATTTCCAAGAAAATTATTTGCTATCTTATTGAAGATTATCTTGTGATATCAAGTTGCTAATTGACATTATAAATAGTTGTCACTTTCACTTGAGGCTATAAATAGGTGACACTATAAAAGATTGAGTTCTTACACTTTGTTTTTTTTTCATTCTATTGACGAAGTTGAAATTCATTTGGGGTACAAAAATCTAAAAAAAATATTTGTACTTTTCTTTTGATTTTTCATAATTTTTTTATAATTTATATTTTTTTAAATTTTTAATATTTTTATAATTAAAGATTAAAATGATAAACTTGTGAACATTAAGTGTTAAATTTTTTAATTTAAGATAAAATTCATAAAATGTATAAATATTAAAGAGTTAAATTTATTATTAAGTCAATAAAACAAAATTCACGTTAGACTTTCGTTAAGCAACTAACGAAAAAATCATTAAAATATTTAATTTTAAAAAATTGATTGATTAAATCGAAAAAAATAATAATTAAATGATTAAAATAAAAATTAAATTATTGAATGAATATTTTTATATTTTACCCAATTTAAATAATAAATTTTGAAAACAATATTCTATATGTAAATAGTAGTTTAGGGTTAGAGAGAGATTTTCTAAAAAAAAATATGTTGAAAACTTTGATGGCTATTTTATACAATAGGGAAGGGGGAACTATTGGGTTATAATGATCTCGTCTCTCTCTTTTCTCACATCTGACAAAAGAGAGAAGAGCACAAAAAACCTTGAATTTTCTTCTTTTTTTTTCCTTTTTTCTTTTTATATCTAGCTTTTCTTACAACCCAACAGCAATGATGAAGTCCGCTTTCTCTCCATCTTCTCCATCGCCATCATTGTTCCCACACCACCTCACCTGCCTTTATGATCATTACCTTCTACACATTCTTCAAAGCTCGTCATCATTTCATCAACCCAAAAGGAAGAAGAAGAAGAAGAAGAAGAAGAAAGAAAGAATAAATCAGAAGGAGCGAAAGTGATGTTGTTTTCAAGTGGGGGATTGAGAAGAAATTTATAGCAAAAAGAAAGGACCTTTCAAGTTTCAAGCTCTAGGCTTTTTCTTGTTTTCAGCTTTGTTTCTTACTTGGTTTTGAGTGAATGGGTCTTTTCTTTTTTCTCCTGTTTCTTCTAGATTTTCCCGGTCTTCTTTTTTTGGGGGGAATCAAGCATCTTGGTCCGAAACTATTTGCTTCCATCAGAGCAAAATCAGTACTTGCTAGCTTTTTTTGGTTTTGTATGGTTTTATTGTTAGGTTATTGCAAAACTTGTCTGTGTTCACTATGTTCTGTAAGAGATGTCTTTCTTCTCTTGATCCTATTTCCATATATGATCTTCTCTTTCACATATGCTTTCTGCAATTCCTCCAAGCTGATCTAAAGTTTCATCAGCCATATATTTATCTGTATGAATTTTGTATGCCTTTTTATCAACAGATCTACCATGCTTATCATAAATGAAACCGTAGTATTTTGTTTGTTTTAGGGTTTTTTTTTTACAGTTGAAGCCTGTTTCCTTCCAAATTTTTTCATGATTCCTGAGCTTGCTATAAATAATAACTTGACAGAAAAAAATATGCTATCAGATCAGTCTTCCTTTTAAACAATATTTCCTTTTCTTTCTTTCTCTCCAAAGTAAAACACATATAGGAGAAGGAATTCTTGGATAATATATACATATAAAAGGCAATCTTTTGGTATTACCTTCTTATTTCATCTTTGGTTTTCGAGGATCCAGATATATATTCTTATCCAAGTAGAAACCTAGGACTTTGATTGAGCTTATTGGAAGGCAACAAAAACACTTGGCAAAATGTCCCTTCATTGGTTAAATAAGATTTCTTTTAATTTAAGTAAGCTTTTGTTACTACTATGGGAGCTAGTTTCCTTCAGATATACATACATATAGTGTTCTATCAGTTGATTATGTAGGATGATATATTGTTATCCCTTGTGTGTTTTTGATCTCTTCCAGTTTCTTTATATACATACGTGTAAAGTAGATGAAGAGAAAGTTAGATCCATAAAGCAGTATAATGGGGTGGTTAATCATAGTTTTGAAGGGAGAGGCCATGCATGTATGTTGTTCCTTTTATATTCTTTGTAAAATTGCAAAGGTGAGAAGGGAAGGAAGTACATTCAACATCATATCTGTCTTCCTTCATTTCTATATATTCTGATTTAAGGTTTGGGGTGTAGTTTCGATACTATGGATCATAAGATAAATGAAGAGTCTGAAAT
The DNA here is from genome assembly GCA_005610355.1 of Gossypioides kirkii. Lineage (NCBI taxonomy): Eukaryota > Viridiplantae > Streptophyta > Magnoliopsida > Malvales > Malvaceae > Gossypioides > Gossypioides kirkii. The sequence continues at coordinate 48,773,763 of CP032248.1, forward strand.
ATATAGGATGACTTACTCTATCTGCAATCTGCAATCTGCAATCTGCAATCTTCAATTCCTTTTCCTTGTTAAATATATAGGATGACTTAATCTAAATCATGATCAACGCCAAGTTTTTCTTTTATGGTTTTGGCTTTTTATTTTACAAAATTACATCTCTAATCTAACACCTGTTTATAGAAACAGATAGCATTCTTGTATTTAGATGTGTGGTATGATATTAAAGCCATTATTAATATGGTTGCGTTCGTAGAAGTAAATATTGTGTCTTATTTATACGAAAAGGTTGTACGTACAGGTCATGAATTACTGTTTAAAAATAAATTCTAATTGGTTCAGAAAAGTATAAAGTATAGTTAACAGGTTTCAGATCATAATATACGTTTAGGGAAACCTTAGTAAGTGAACAGGCTTTTGTTTAAAGGATTAGGCAAGTTCAGTGGGCTTTCATTGATCGCCCACTCAGCTGAGATTTGTGGTTGAAGGGGGAAAATATTTAGGTATGATTTGGGCTGAGGACTGAGAGAAGTAAGGTCACCCTCCTTGCTAAGACACTATATTTTTTGAATGCAGAACATAATGAAGGGATATATCGGATTTAGCTGACAGAAACAACTCCAAGTTATGTGAAAGAATTTTGGAGACTCATCATTGTAGAGTGGGACCAATGTAAAACAGAAGGGCATGGGCTTGGGCTCTTATACTTTGATTACGGTGAGCAAAAGGAAGATAAAAAGAGGTGAATAATGGATCAAAAAGTGTGGAAATGGCAGTGTAGCTATAGATTGTGACATATCGAAAGCCTTTTAACTTTGAAAAAGGAAGAAGAAATCATATTCCAACCACAAACTCCTCAAGTATGGAATGTAAAATGTATCAAGAAATGAATAAGTGCAAATCTATCTGTCAACATCCGGTTTATGCGTCTATTCAACTCCTCCTACAGTTATATTACTCTGATATGTAAACTGAATTTTCCTACGGAAAACAGAAACATATTAGAAACTGGCACTCGTATCGGACATGGTTACAAGTATGATTCTCTAGTGAATAAACTTTTTTTTATTTAAAAATGTACTTATATCAGTTGTGACACCTACACATGAGTAATATCATTAATATTTTGTGGGGTGTGTCTCGTATTTATCGGACACATTACAAGCACCTTAGACGAGAATCGACGAGTAAATGAAGAAGGATCGTGTATCCCGACGAGAATAGATTAAAATACCCTAAACCTACAGATATTTTAATATGATTAGAATTCTAATCTTTAACATATTTAAGAGGATCGTGTATCCCTGTTTTGATAAGCCAACCAAGATGTAGTCATAGCCTTTTTCTTTTAGGGCGATAAAATGTAATCGTATACGAGTTTTGGTGAAAATTTCGTGGTAATTATAGAGAGTATTTTATATCCTTTTTGTGAGTGTCTTATGAAATTTGGAGTTTTGTTTATCGATTTGCTCTTTAAAATCTTGAGCTTTGTATTCGAGATTTTGAGTATTGTACGTTCAATACTTTTAGAGTTATTGTAATCTCGTTTGTTTACTCATTTAGTGAAAAACCAAAACCTCTTTTACCCGTGACTTTTCTCCTCTTTGATGTTTTCCACGTAAAATATCTACGTTTGTTCTTTTGTACTTTTATTACTTTGTTACATATACGAGTCGATCCCAACATATTTGTATCTATTCTTGTAAAACTTATTACTAATTTCAACTATAGGAGAATGTGGTTTTATTCCTAAACGCAGCTTTAAGGCACTTCAATTCGTAGTTGTCAGATTCAAGTGTCACAAGACAACATTATTTGCAATTTCAGGTGTGCATTTTGAAAATGAAAGCCCCACATCCACATGATAGCAGGTAAAAACAGTTTGTGATGGTTAAACTATTAACTCAAATCTATTTCATGAAACAAGGCAAACACAAAAAAAAGTATACATCTTTTGAAAAAACCCAGAAAGAAATCAGTAAAAAGAAACCAGATTTAACAAACAAACACCTCAATTAACAGCATCACACCTACGCCTAATCTCTCCTCTTCTCCCAGTTTTGATCCTATAAACACTAAGCTTCTGCATAGCTCTAGCAAAATCTCGAAAGAACTTGTTTTGATCCTTTGCATACAATTCCACAAAAGGCTTTGTTCTAGGATCATTATACAACCCATGATCTGATTCCAATAGCCCTAAACCCTTTGGTAAATTCTGATAATACAAGTTGTCAAACTTGTTGGGACTCATTATATCATTGAAAACAGACAAAGTTGGGTTCTTTGGGTAACCTGAACAAGCTTGTTTCAATGCTTGAGCAAACCTTGGATTGTAATGGGTATCGTTCCCAATATTAGAGCTGAACTCTTTGCAATGTGAAAACCCAATTGTGTGTGCTCCACTTAAGGCCGCCATTTCTTGAACATTGAACCCACTTGCCGCAAAAAGGCTGATTATCTGTGACATGCTCATGTTGGGTTTTGGCAGTTTCCCTTCTATTGAAGAAGCTTGAGAAGATCTCGAATCTTTCCGACCCAAAAATACTTTATAGTAGGGGCCGCCGAGCATGGTTACAAGGTCACGTGTGGCTACCGCGAGGATGTCGGAACAAGAGACTGTATTGGGACATGAGAGTTCCAGGGCTGTCTTGGCTCGGACAATGAGGTCGAATGGATCTCCGGGGAGGGAGAGGTTGATGTCTGCATCACGTTCGGCTTTGTTGAATGGAGTTGAAGAGATGAGGATGGAACCGTCGCAGCCATTGGGGAGGCAGTCGTGGAACATAAGACGGAGTGTTCCGGCGGCTGTCGTGGGGTTGTTGATTTGCTTGTCGGTAATAGCTTCTTGCATGATCTTGTTGAAACTTGGACAGGTTTTGGAGTAATAATCTAAGCTTAACCTTGACTCCGAAAGCAATGCGGTGGAGGAGAGCAAGAAGAGAACAACTAGAAGCAGCGAAGGCGGTGGCGGCGCCATTGGTTGAGCTGAGCTTTGAGGGGGAGAAAGCAACGGGGGCTTTTTAGCTTTGAAGGTTAGGAGTGAGAAAAATGGGGGAGGGGGGTAGATTGGCAAAGAGGGATATTTTAATAGGGAGTTGGTGTCACCACAAATTACGGGATGTTCGCCATGGCAGGAGAGATCCAGGTAGTTTTATGAATGAGATGAAATCCTAACCGTTGATAAGTATGTGATGCGAACGACGAATGCGGTTCCAATGTATAGATGATTTGACAATGCCATGTTTCGTAGTGAGTTTCAAATACGTATCGTCTTTATTTTGATATACTAAAAGTTATTTTTTTAAACGTATAACTTACTTGTAATTATTTTAGTAAAATATTTATTTTAAATAAATAATGAAAATATACCACAATTATAGATATATATATATATATTTATAAATATAAATTTTAAAATTAAAATTTTTGTAACACTTAAATGAATTTATTAACCTTATTTTAATTTAAATTGTTTTATAAGTTACGTATGATTTTTTTAAGGATTGAACTAAACGTTTATCATTCCACTTATATTTTAGTCGTTTAATTTCATTTGATTATCATTAATGTAAATAAAAACATTCATAAAATATAATCAAACTTAGGTTTAAAACTCGAATTTGGGCCAATGAGCTCTTGGTATTAAGACTAAGACCTTAAATTTTTAAGTATTTAAGTTCAAATCTTATCATGCACAATTACAAGGTGTAGATCTTTAACCCCATCTTGTGTTATTCCATGTTTAGATTTTCAATTGATTTGTTTTAGTATATATTATTCTAGTTCTTAATTTTGTGTGTGCTTAGTTTTGTTTGGTTCTATTTTGTAATTGTATATGGTTATACTATATTTATATTTGTAAACTTTAAAAAAGATGGGAGAGATCCACTAATATCGGCATAAATTTAAAATAATTTTATACATTTTCATATAATTTGTACAATTAATATTTTAACAAAAATTAAATCTATTAATATAATTGCATTTATCAAGCATGTCAACTTTCGAACAAATCCGATATCTATTTTATATCAATCTAAAATATTATATATATATATATATATATGATTAAAAGTTGTGTACATAAAATAAACAGTGAGAAAAAATTTAATTTATATTAAATTTGACATGCATAACATATATTAATGGAATATGAAATATGAAATATGATTGTTGGGGATAAACTCGGCCGGTTTAATCAACGAAGAAATTAAAAATATCAAATACACATATTTTACGTGGAAAAACCCCTCCGAAGAGGATTAAAAAAACCATGACAAAGATAATTTCACTAAAACAAAAAAAACGAAGAGTACGAAAGATAGAAATAAAACTAAACCCTGAAACTCAAAATAAGAACCCTCAAAACATAAATACAAAATATAAGTGGAATTTATTAATCTTATTTTAATATTTTAATGCCGCTTGACTCGATGGTAATTCTACAACCCTTCAAGTCCAAATTTCTCAAGCAGATTAGATTTTTCTTTAAGTTAGACACATACCTGACATCTGACAGTGTCCTAATTTGTAACATCCGCGTTTTTGAATCGGAGTTGGAACAATATAGGGAAGGAGTCAAGAATTAGAATATGTAGCTAAAATAAGAAGATTAGGAAAATTTAAGGATTAATTAGTAATTGTGAGAAAGGAGGAAGGACTACATTGCAATTTATCCAAATTGAATTATGAGTCATCATGGGAATTAGATTGATTAAGGAGGGGCAAAAGAGTAATTTGGTGGAAGATGTTTTTGGAGGCAAATTTTTGGGCCAAAGTGTAAAGTTGGAAGGCCTAGGGACTAAAAGAGCAATTTTACCATTTTTAGTAAGTGAGATATTTTAAGAGAAAATTCTAGAGAAATTGAGAAAAGAAAAAGGAAATAAAAGATTAAAATATCATCTTCTCTTTAAAAAGTCCAACCGTCCATGTCATTCTTCTCCATCCAAACTTTTGTTTTTATTCCAATTTAGTCCTTTCACCATTGTTAAGCCCTCCAAGCTTTAAAATCCTCCATTTTCTTTGAAATTTCCTTAAGAACGGCATAGAGGGAAGTTAGTAGACACCTTAATTTCTTTATAGAGTCCACTTTGAAGTGTTAAAGTGGATAGGGATTGAATTAGAATTTTGGAAATTCAAGAACAAAGAAAGAGGGAAGAAGGAGAAGGACCAAATTGAAGAAAAAGGAAAGGAGAAAGCTAAAGTGTGAGAAGAAATTATCTACAAGTGAGGTAAGTACTACAAGTATTAAAAGACTTAGTAACAATTAAGTTAAAGTGTTTATAATTTTAATAGATATGATTAATCATGATGAAAATGAGATGTTTAATTATAAGTATGATAATTATGTGTGATTGAATGAAATTTAGTATAAAGAAGCATGAGAAAGGAATTAATCTCATTGAAATAGTTTGGCCAGAATAGTATAAAAATTCACCAAAAATTGTATAAAAAGATTTAAGAGTTGAATTAAATATGTAATTAAAGCTTATTGAGTATAGTTTCGTATGGAAGAAACAGTGAAATAAAAGGAATTTTATATTTCGAGATATACTCGTTTTTGTGTAACAAGGTCAGAGTAGGTTCGAGTTCTCTTGTTCTAACTTTGAAAAATCATAGAAAAATTTAGAAAAATTATTAGAGATTGAAATTTATATGGTTGAATCCTTAATGAGTCTATTTTCAAAAGAAATAGACGAGAACATTATTGGATCTCTGTACTAAAAGATAAATAATTTTTGGTAAAGGAAGGTCGAAACTGTTAGACAGCAGAGAATGGGTAAATTAAAAGAATTTACTGTATAAATTGGCTAAAGTAAAAATTCTGGAATTTTTATGGTAAAAATATATTTGAGTCTAGTTTCAAGAACATAAAGCGGATATTAATTTCGAATTCTGTAGCTCAAGATACAAATAATTTAGTGACTGTGACACAAGTGGACAGCTTTGAAAATTAATGTAAAAAGAAAAAAGAAAAATTGAATAGAAATGAAAAATTGATGCGTATAAAATAATATGTGATAAAATTGAGAAATGAGAATGCAATGGATAAATCAAAGGTTTCCAAAATTATTAGTACCTAATTGTTTATGACATTTGGTTGTTATTTGGTTAAATTGATTTGTATTACTATAATCTGAATTATTCATTATTTAATGTTTATTTCGATATTTATATTTAATAAGTGAATATGAAGTAAGCGTTAATATTTAGATGAATGAAAATTTATATTGAATTAATAGTATATTTGAATTGAATTTGAATGATTTGTGAGCAAAATTGAAAGTGAAAGTGAAAGTGAAATTGGAATTGAAAGTGATATTAATTGTAAATTGAAAATCCCTATTAACTAGTCGGGCTGAGTCGGATATAGTTGGCATGCCATAAGATTGGAAGAGTTCAGGGATACTTCGACCTTGAGTCGATGAGACACTGGGTGTCATTATTTTACTTCGGATAGATTCGATGACGTACTGGGTACCACTTTACTTCGGCTAGGCCGATGAGACACTGGGTGTCACTTTATTGCTTCAAACTATCCGATGAGGCATTGGGTGCCATTCTGGAGTGTTTCGTTGGATTCGTGTATCCGCCAAGGTCCGAGTCTTGTTAATAGGGTAAACAATGTGAAAAATAAAGAATGTGCAAATTGTGACATTGAGGTAAGTGAAATGATAATCACATGAAAGGTAAGTACAATATATGTATAAGAAATCAAAAAATGATAAAACTAAGTAAGCTAAGAGGTTGGAATGGCTAAAATGTGAAATGAGGAAGAATATGTTAATTTATAACACCACTGTAAGTTAAATGTTATATACATAAAAGGTATGTATTTTACATGAATAAACAATTATATGAATGAGTTTGAAATGAGTGATTAAAAGATGAATGATTAATGACACTTGTAGTGCTTACTAAGCCTTCCCCAGCTTAACGCGTTTATTTCAACGCTTAGGTATAAGACCTCCGAGAAGTTAAGATTGGATTAGGTGCCTCTCATCAAATCACATCAACATCGGAAGATTGCAAGACAAGATATATTTATTTTGTGAGAAATGGCATGTACAAATGGTATACCTATGTGTCTCTAATGAATAGGTTACTAATATTATTTTAAAAATTTACATGAATTGAAAGAAAAATTTTATTATACTCATTTTTAATTCTCTGACACTGTATGTAATACTCTTATACCGGATTTATACGTATGAACAGGGTGTAGGGGTGTTACATAATTGTCCCGTCGTGCATACTGATCTGAACAGTAACAATATCGGTTACTTTACTGGGTGAATCATTCCCCATGTGCACAACTCCACCTTTAATTGAACTATATGTATTGAACTATATATGGAGAATCAGACCTTGTTGAGACACATGTGAAAAGAACACCTTGAATCAAAGATCCATTCGGACGTAAGCTCAGAGCTTCCACTTGTTTACACCAACAAGAAATCATCACCCTTGTTATTGATCAAATTAGCACCAGTTAAATCTTACTCATTACTCTCAGTAGCCCTTTTATTTTGCAGTTTGTAACAATCTGTCTTGACGTGACCTACCTTATTACAATAGCGACATCTCTTGTCTCGCTTCCTTGATGCTATCAAAATCGAGCCTTGGTTACCTGGTTTGCTATCCGAACCAAACTCATTGTCGAGTTTATCATTACTCAACAGATGATCCTTCACATCCTTGAATGAGAGATTATCTCTGCCATAAATCAAGGTTTTCCCAAAAGACTTGTATGAAGAGAGTAAAGAGCACAATAATAGCATAGCTTGTTCTTCATCGTCAATCTGAACTTCAACACTCTTTAAATCATTCAAAAGAGTAATAAATTGATTGATGTGAACTCTAAGATACTCACTTTCGTTCATGCTGAATGTGTACAACCGATGTTTCAGCACTAATCGATTAACTAAAGGCTTTGTTGCGTAAAGGGTTTCTAACCTTTTCCATAATGTGAATGTTGTTTTATCCATCAAAACCTTCTGTAACACATTATTTGTTAGACATAATTGAATCGTGGATAGAGCTTTTTTATCTAACCTATCCCATTCTGATTTATTCATGTCTGTAAGCTTCTTCTCTGTAAGGACCTTCTCAAGATTGCCCTGAATCAAAATTGTCTTCATTTGAACTTGCCAAAGATTAAAATTTGTGATGCCATCGAACTTATTAATATCAAACATTGTTGTTGTCATCTCTAAACGGGTTGATTGTGGAAATCGAACTAACTCTAATACTAGTTTGTTGAGGATAAACTCGATTTAAGCAACGAACAAATAAAATAATGAAGAAATTGAAAAGATAGAACACAAATATTTTATATGAAAAAACTCCTCTGAAGAGAATTAAAAACAATGGACAAAAATAATTTCACTAAAACGACAAAAACGAAAAACACAAAAGATAGAGATAAAACTAAACCTCAAACTTGAAATAAGAATACTTAAAACATAAACACAAAATTTTTTAAAAGTTGTAAAAACTATTACCTAAATGTGTAATGAATTATTTTTCTCGGTAAAAAAAAGACCTATTTATAGAGTAAATTTGTAGGTCAAATAATATTAAAATAATTTATACTAATCAAAATTTAAATAAAAAACTAAAAATAGAGTTTAACTAAAAAAAAAATACAACACATAACTTCACAATAAATTCATTAAAAAAATAGTCGAATAAGATCAAATTTCTAAATCATCGTGTAATCGAAATTTATTAATGTAATTTTAAATATTTGTATTTATGCAAATGTAGGGTTGTCATACAACTGGATTTTTGTATAATTAGCTATCATGGATTGAAAGAGGAGAGATAAAATTATTTTGATATTCCAAAAATTAATAAAAGGAAATGGATGAATGAATGAATTAGATATTGTAACAAAATCAATAAGAAATCGAAAAGAGGCAGCAAAGCAGCGGTGTATTAATGTATTTCGTCCCTCACATGCTAATTAAAAAATTAAACTTATCTTGGATGAGACATTACTCCATTGCAATTTCTTATCCACAAAAAAAATTACATTCAGATGGTGAATATAACTAATTAAATTCATTTACAAACATAATATTAATTTAAATATTAATGGTTATAGTAATAAAAAAATATTATATTTTTAAAAGAAATTAAATATAAATTCAAACTTTAAAAATAACGTTATTGAGAGAATAATTATTGACTAAATATAAATTATAGAATCAACGTAAAAAATATAAAGAAATGAATTTAAAAGAAATTATGGAAAAATCAAACATGTAACGTGATAAAACTCATAACCCAAATGTCCATCATCCTAGGTGACAGTAACACAAGTTCAATTCATAATATCCAAGCTTAAATTTAAAAAGAAAAATATAAAAGAATAGAAGGAAGTAGAATGATGGGCGACAGCATCATATTTGAAGGCAGAAGGTATCAATCACTTTGTTGTTAAAACGAGCGGCGAATTTCGAAGCTGTCATTTTGTTATTGTTGTTTTGGTTTCCCCAAATCTGGACTTCCGTCAGATCTGGACTCCTCCTTTTTCTCCCCTAATTAAATAAGAAGATAAGTTTTACTGATTTCATTATCATCTAATTGGGTTTTAAATTATGGGTCAACTTCAACTTAAGTTCTAAACTTATGAAATTTGCTGTATTAATAAATGGAGACAAGGTAGGATTGAATTTTAATTTGCTTTTATAAAGATTGTTGATTTTAACTGATCGATTTAATTTTAATTCGATTGGTATGAATATTGTTGGAGAATATAAATTCGAATATGTTTCTGTGCATTATCTTTTAATTTATGAACTGAAAGAGACTCTGAATAATCTTAAGGATCATGTAAAAAAATATAAATGTAAAACAAATTGTTAAAAGAAATGAAGAAAGATGGAAGAGTGATGATATTGGTAATTATAAGGCCTTAATTTTTCTTGGATGCCGATTCATATCCACGTGGTATTGTTTTATATTAGCGAAGTTGAGTTTAAATTTAGCAAATGTAGTACAGCATAGAGATCTGCATCCATTTTATCAAAATTATTTTACCCATTTTACTGTAAGACATAATTCAAGTATTCGATGTGGTCTCCAACCCCATTATTACCATTAACTTCTTCTTCTTCTTCTTCTTCTTTTTTAAATTTCCTCGTTTCAACAAAACCTCTCAACCATCTTCAAATCTTAGTATTGAGTTGCTTTTTCATTCTTAAAATTAAATCTTTTCTCTCATTTAATTTGTGTTTATAGATATCATTGATAGTATTGATGTCACAAGTCAATTTGAATTGGTAAAACCTTCAATTAATCATTCAATTAAAGTTTCGTTCTGATAATGTATTATCCAATTTTATTTTTAATAAGCACAATTTTATTATCTCTTTCAGTTGTATATATTAATGGTGCTGTTGATTGAGTTGGTGTTACAAGTTAACTAAATATCAACTCAAGATGGATGACAATACCATGATAAATAATTTTAATGCATTTAGTATTGTTAATATGATGTATTTACGTTTTAAATTCCGTTTTACTCATAATTTAATTTATTTTTTTCAATTTAATATTGTAAATATTTAATGTGTTATTATGATTTATTAGTTTCAAACCATACATTTCATTGTTTATAATTATATTTGTAAAAAAAATATTTATGTATTTTATATATTTCTTTGAATTTTTAGAATTAGGATCAAATTGAGAATATTTGTAAATTTTAATAGTTAATTTTCTAAAATTATAACTAAATTTATATAATATGTAAAAGTTGAGGACTAAATTTGTTATTATATCAATTTTTAACTGTCACATCAGCTTGCCTTTTTTTATTTTAGCAAGAGTGACCAAAATGATTGAACTATGTAACGTGGATGCTTAAATTAATTTTTTTTTTCTTTTAGGTGCCTAAAATGAAAATTTTCTGCAATGGGGAAGTTTACCTTTAATTTGTAGATTGTAATTTTAATTTTAATTTAAGGGTGTAAAAAACCCTCAAAATTTAAAAAAAATCAATTAAGTCATTGTTTTTGGTTTTTTTTTTTGCATTCACTTGAGTAATTGAACTTTTAAAATGCATTAAAAAGACCCTCAAACTTTTTCAAAAAAGCAATTAAGTCCTTCTTTTTTTTGCACTCAACTGAGTACTTGAACTTTTAAAATGCATCAAAAAGATCCTCAAACTTTTTCAAAAAAATATAACAAATTAAAATCAATAAAAAGTTAAAAAATTTAAAAAATTAAAATGATTCAATTGGGGCTTAATTACTCTTTTTTTTTCTTTCTTTTTTTTACATTTTTAAGCCTTTTATTTGTAGAGTGAGTTATTTGGATATTTGATTATTTGTGTAGTTGGATTTATATTTAAGTTTAGTTGGGGTTGGGCTTTGTATTGGATATAACTTATTTCGTATTTGATTGTTTGGGGTTGATTACAGGTATGGGTTTAAGGTTTGTAAATTCAAAACCCAAACGCAACCATTGAAACTGACTAATTATACCCATTTTAATCCAAATTTATTGACTAATTCAATTCGGTTCCTAATTCTTTTCCACTGATTTCCTCTTTCTTAGACTACATTTTCTTCATGAACCAAACACCATCTAAATTTGGAATAACATTTTCGGCCAACCCAAATCATTGACTACCTTACCAAAACTCCATCAGAAGGTGTTCCATAAACACCGTTGACATCACCTTTCTGCCCTTTTACATCTCTACATGGCTTTTCACAACTTTGGAGTTGTTGAAGCCTATAATTAAAAAAAATATGACACCAAGCATTTTTCAATGTTGATAATTCTGTGTAATCACACAAATTATTATCTAATCATACATATTATTGCAACATTTGTAATGCTTCGTGTAATTACTAGAGGTGTTCATAGATCGGGCTTAAGCATAATATTAGCATATTTTATATTTGTTTAAACCCAATCCATCCTAAAATATGAGCTTAAAATTTTATCCAAACCCACTTATATTTACAAAAGATTAACCCAAACCCATTTTAGGCCTGCTCATATTATTTTTTAAAAAATAATTATTTTATTTATTTTAATATTTAATAATTTTATACATTTTTTATTTTTTGAAAATTTTTATATAGTCATCTTAACATTATTTTAATGTTTACATTAGAGTAGTATTATATATTTAGTTAGAGGCGTCAGTGGGGCGAGTTTCGCAGGGTTCCCCTCCACTTCACACCTAATTGGGCGAATAATACAAGTTTTGCAGGTGGTGGGATGAGGATAAAAACAAAAATTAGACCCGTCGTGAGTGGTGGAGTAGGCGTGAGTATGATCTTGTACCCGCCTCATCCCTGCCCTGCCTTGCCTCGCCCTGCCCCATCCCGTCCCATCCCTGCATAATATGATAAACATATTTAAAAAATTAACATTTATTAAAAATTTTTTTTTGGAATAATATGCTAGCTAAATTTATTAGAAATTAAAATAAATTACAAACGAAATTAAAAATGTAGCAAGAAAATAACAAAACAAAGGGAAATTAAAAAACTAGAAAACGAAACATCATACCAACAAAATACGTCCAATGGCTGCAACAACAGGGATGAAATGAAACACTGGAGAAAAAAAGCAGGAAACAAAACTCCTTGTTTCTATCCACCTACACGCTTAAGGATTAAAGTAGGAATGGTGAGCGAAACCAATAATCTTGCAGGTTGCTTCGCAAAACAGATTTGACTGCATCGACAAACGAACCGTAAAAGGGGATCAAACTATTGAAAAACCACCGATAAAGAGCTGAGCATTGTGAGAAAACTATCCACGAATGCAAATCTACCACAAAGGTAGACGAAAACGTACCATAAGGCAGAAGCGTGCCACAAGGCAGAGGAAAAACGTGCCATAAGATAGAAAAAAAGCGAACCGCAAAGGCAGATAAAAATTAGAAGAAAACTAAAACATAAAAGAAAATAAGAACTGAATATAAAAAATTAAAGGGAAGGAATATTGGCGATCGACGACCAGCATTAAAACTGACGTCGTCACTGGCTAATCAAGAACGAAAGAAAGAAATAGAGCGACAGAGAGAAAAAATTTGAAAACCCTATTTATTAAAATTTAATTTTAATAACAATACTTAACTCACATTTACTTCTTTTTTTTTTAAAAAGAGTAAAGCACTCCATAATTTCTCATTCAATTTTAACACACCTCATTTTCTCACTTTTTCTGTTTTACATTAAAAATCTAAATTTACTCACCATTGCTCCATGCCTCAACTTGCAAACTTGAAGCTCATGCTTATCATATCCTTTATCTCTTACAGTCATATTCTCCTCACATTCTCTCTCTCACAGACTCTTTTTTTTGTAGGATTAATCTCTAACAGAACTCTCCTTCATCTCCTTTATCTTCTATTGTCACCATTTAAAAAAAATAAGTCATCGTGATATTTTAATTGATAAATATAATATAACTTTCGTACAAGTTTAAAAAATTTGGAAAATAATGTAAGGACTTTGATTAAAAAACAATGGTTAAAATGAACAAAGATGAGGTAATTAGAATTTGTGTGTGTTGGAGTTATTGGTCGCAATCAAAGCTGGTTGGGTTCTTCCTAGGTTTTGTTTATGTCTTAAACACTTAACAGCTCATTCCCATTCTGCCATTAAAACACAGCATGTGGCTGATGACCCTAACTCTTACAAGCTGTCGCCATTCATTAGTTTCCCTTCAAGGGCTCGGCCCGTATATGGTAAGATTTGTTTTTCCTTTTTCGTTTGTGTTAAAATTAAATAAACATTTACATTTATGAAAATAGATAATATTTCATATCAATCGTTTACTTTTTTTTGAAAAACGTTTACAATGAATGCTTTACTATAAAAACAAATATTAATAAAACATTTTGACTAATTATTAAAATAAATCACAACTGGTGTTTACTATTTTTTTCTTAAATTGTATGATCTCATTCAGGGCGAAATTAGAAAATTTTTTAGGGGACGGAGTTAAATTGTAATTTTTACTATAATAAAAGTACAATTTTGAAAAAATTAAATTAAAATTTTATCATTTTTAAGAAATTTAAAATATAATTTTATTTTTACTAATTTAAAATTTTAAAAATCTAAATAAAATTTTTTTTATTTTAGAGGGAGTCAAAATCTCTGCCAGCCACCCTTGATTCGCTCTTGTTATGATTCGTTGAATAAATTAATGAATTTCTATTTAAAAATAATTTTTAAAATAAGTCAATAATTCCGAGAAGCAGTCCTCTCAAGAAAACGACTTTTGAAGTCTTATGAGAAAATCCACTTCAAAGTCGTATCTTTTTGTATGTATAGGTCTTTCTTCCTGTCATCTTTGAATTATATTCTTTTTTAAATTTTAATATTTAATATTTTTCATCTTATTTAATATTTCAACCATCATTAATTTCTTTTAATTTGAAAAATAGGATAAATATTAAAATTATATATAAACTTTAATTTAATATGCAATTGTATACATAAATTTTAATTTGATGCAATTGTATATATAAAATTTTAATTGTGATTCAAATGTATATCTGAAACTTTAATTTTAATGTTAATCATTCACGTCTAAAGAAATAAATACATTAATTTATTTTTATATTAGATAAATATAATTTTTTATGTATGTAATATATAAATAAAGATGATGCTGCATCAATAATTGTGTTAATAATTGACAAAAATTGAATAAAATCAAAATTTCATGTGTAAAATTGTATAAAATCAAAGTTCAAGTATACAATTACACATTAAACCATAGTTCTTGTATAATTTTGAGATTTATCCCTTAAAAATTAATAATAGTAAACTCTAAATTGTGGTTTATTAGTTGGTGTTGACTTTCATTAACAATAATTTAAGTTAGAATGACAGTTTTAGCAGAAACAATTGGCATATAAGAAAGTGTTATGAGCAGTTTTTGTTTTTTAAGAAAAAGGAAGGCAGTAATGGAAAAAGTGGGTAACTAAGCAAAGCAGCAGCAGAAATGGAGGCTGGAGCATCAAGTTGTAGAATTGCCGGTATAGGGTTCCTCAAACAGATAGAAAGAAGAGGGTGTTTAGGTAGAATTTATCTCTCTTGGGATCTATTTTATACAAATGCTCCAATGCCTCTTGCACATATTCTGTATATCCTTAATCAGTGGCAGTGAAGGAAGTATATAACAACTATTTTAATATTTACACTGAAGAGGAGTTATGTGGCTTTCATTTTTCGTATTTAGTACATATTTTAATGTTAATCTGTTTTCATGACTCAAGCTGCCTCTTTGAGAAAAAAATTATTGAAAACTGGACATATAACAACCATGCTAAATATTTATATATGGCTGCATAAAAGGCAAATATATTATTTGAACTCAAATAAATAACATTAATATGGTTAATTTATCATATATGATTAACAGATGGAAAATCAACCTGGGTTTTGACGAAATTATGAAAATAACAAGAACATAGGGTGGAATGGACCATCCATCTTCAGGGAACTTATTACATAGGGGTTTTAGCATATCGTAAATAGAGAAGATGAAGAAAGTGTGGGGGCATTCTAGCATCTCCCACACAGGGGACCGATATATGTCCCTGGTGGAAAACATTTGCATCTGTTACAACACATCTTGCATGCTCTCAAGCAAGTTTTGGTACTTGAACTAAATATGCACCTCTTTCTACAAAAAGGGTTGCAATCTGCTACCAAACATCAGTTGTCAGAAAAAATA
The DNA here is from genome assembly GCA_005610355.1 of Gossypioides kirkii. Classification (NCBI taxonomy): domain Eukaryota; kingdom Viridiplantae; phylum Streptophyta; class Magnoliopsida; order Malvales; family Malvaceae; genus Gossypioides; species Gossypioides kirkii. Next base: position 48,789,486 of record CP032248.1, read on the forward strand.
AAGTTTTCCAGAGTTATTGGAAGCTGATATTAACTTTCCTTAACCATGGTAAGCTCAAAAAATAGATTTAAGTTCTTACCCTTTGTCGTCTTAAAAGGTGGCAATGGTCGACTTGGTGGCTTCCATGGTCGTGTAGTAGGAGCTTGGGGTGCCTTGTAAGGTGGTGCTGCAGTTTTTGGTGGCTTATTTGACGGAGTAGGAGCCTTGGATGGTGCAGGAGCTGGGGGTTTATATGGGGGAGTGGGATCCTTGTGTGGGGGTGGAGGAGATTTTGGGGGGTTATTCGGGGGAATGGAAGCCTTGGGTGGTGGTGCTGGACTTGGAGCTTTGTATGGTGCTGAATTTGGAGCTTTGTATGGTGGTGCAGAGGTGGGTGACCTCACTGGGACTGGAGTTGGAGTTGGAGTTGGAGCTGGAGCTAGTATAGGAACTTTAGCCTTTGTTATCTGAATATTAACTAGCAAAATTTTTAGCCGACAATCGACACTGAATAACTCAAATATTTAAAAGAATATTTGATATTCAAATTCCAAATACGAATTTGTAAAATAAATAAATGACATAAACACAAGAACAGAATGCGCAATGCACAACTGGGATGAATGGAATTGCTGCTTTAAAAAAAGCTAAATTAAATAAAGAAACAATCACTCTAATTAGTTGTATTGTCCAGTTAATCAGTTAAAAGTAAACTTTGGACAACCATTTTAAGAATTACAATTGCAAAATTCACAAGACAAATAAGCAGCAGATAAAATTTAAAATAGAAAATACCTCAATCTTCTCTTCCTCCTCACTGGATTCAACCTACAAAAAGAAAAGAGAGGATGGTCAACAAACAAAACCCATTGTTGTTGAGTGAAAAAAAAGAGAGGAAGGTAAGGCATCTACTCTAATGGAAACGAGTAGAAGAGTAGCCATAAAAAACAGCATGGCTCTGAAACTGAAAGCCATGGTGAAGATGCTCACAGATGAATCAGTAGGAACCCCACTCTCGTGGCTTAAATATAGTTTGAGGCGGTGATAATCCACGTTATTTACTCTTTCAATAAATGTTTGCATGCCAGCTTCACCATTTCACTCTTGCTATTAGTTAACCTTAATTTTACTCTAATAATAATAAATAATCTTTTATAATTTTTATTTTTAAGGAAATTTATTAAATCATATAATGAATGGACATGTTGTTACTTTAAATTGTTTGATTAAATTTCCAAATTAAATAATGTAAGTATTAAATCATTTTAGTGATAGTCTGTAATGGATATTGTCGAGTGCCACTCAACAACTCTCAGTTCATTTTGTCTCAATAGCATCACAAATTCTGAGTAAAAAAATCAAGGATAAGCTTTATCAACACAACAAAAGCTTTAGTCTCATCATAATAAAATGAATATTATGGCACGTTGATAATTAGCTCTATCACAATTTAAGTACGATATATTTAAAGTGATTACAAGCATTTAATACGATAAGAAAATCAGTCTCGAATGATCCAAAGCGGCGAGCAAAATAAAAAAAATTAAGTATCCACCAAATTGGAGAAGACGACGATAAAATAAATTTGCAAACTGAAAAAAAAAAAGAAAATATTGAGTGAATGAAAAGAAAAATTAAAAGGCTAGTGAAAAAAAAAAAAAGATAAACGATAACTAACTCGAAAACTAAAATCACAACTAAGTAAAATAAAAGAGAAGAAGCAAACTACTTTAAACTTTTATAATTTTTATTAGAATATCACAAAAAAAAAAATTAAACGTCATATTTTAAATATAACTACAATAAAAAATAACATATAAATATATTGATAATAATTTTTTCCTATTAATAGTATTGGTATTTGCTGAGGTTTTCGATGAAATGATAAAATTGACATCATGAGATTTTTTTTTTTTATAAAACATCATTATTTCTATCGAAAGTTATTTTAGTAATGCAATCAACTTTTAAATTTATTTTGTAAGGAATATATTTAAATTTCTATTGATCGATATTTAACAAGTTTTGTTAAATATGTCAGATAAATACTGAAGAAAATATCTTTGAGAAGGTTTCCTTATTACCATGAGACATTAAACACTTAAATTCAATCTTATTTGTGTAATTATGTGTGGGGGAATTAGTTTAGGTAATGAGTTAATTTAGATTAGGTTAGTTTGTTGGCTTAATTATTTAAATTTGAATAAGTTATCCTCTAGATCTCTGTATTTTTTTATATTTGAAATTTAATTTTTATTTTGATTTAAAAAAATTTAATTATTATATTTTTTAAATTTAAAAATATAAGTTTAATGATTAAACTATTAAAATTATTTTATTAAATTCAAGTTCATTATAATGTTATATTTTTGTTACATGATTATTAAGTAAAAAGACTTATTTCAAATTAAAGAACTTTAGCGGTTTTAACAATTGAACTTAAATTTTAAAATCTAAAAAATAAAAAAAATTAAATTTCTAAAAATAAAAAATTTGAACTTCAAATATACGAAAAATACTTGAAACATATTTTAACCAACCTATTATATAAATTTTAAAATATTTGGATAATTATAGTTTTTTTTAAACTCCGTACACAAGTTAAAAAGAATACACATGTTTTTAGATTTTGGTTTGTGAAATTAAAAATCTTTGCCTGCATAATCCCTATTTAACCAAAAAAAAATAATCCCTATAATATAATATAGGCGTTTGTATTATCTATATTACATTTATTATGTGTTTTATTGAAAATATCTTTTTATAATTTAAATAAATTATATTATTCGAAAATAATTTAAATATTTTATTTAAAAATTAATAAAAATGTATATAATATAATTTGAACTAAAAATGACGTTTAATTCATTTAATAAATGCAACTACGAAATAAAGTTTAACCTTTATTTATAAGTTGTTACTTAAATTTTATAAATAAATATATACTAAAAAACCGAATTACTCAGACATTGTGCTGATTATAGATTTGGCTATGGAATTTTTTCACGTGAACCAAAAGCATGTGTTTTTCATTACAAAAACTTTTAATTTAAGCAACTGTTTAATGTGAAATACCAAATTTCTTGAAAAAAATTTAAAAATCAATTCGAACTTAAAAAGATACAATTAGATTTTTTTTAAATAATTTTATTATAAGTTCTGATTAATCGGTTTTTTTTTTTACATAATGTCTAGAACTACTTATAATCTCTCCCAACCAATAAATAGAAAGATAATGCGCTCCAACGCACTCGAACCCAAATCCTCCGACATTAACAATAATACTCATGCCAATCAAGTTAAGACTCAATCGACAATATGCAATTGGATTTGAATGTTTCCCAAAGTTTAAAATTTTATAAAAGTGAGATTATTTATTTATTTCATTACATGTGATACCACATGGCATGAAACAATGTTGAGGAATTTCGTTTCATTCCATCCCACCGCAGAAAATAGAAATAAAAGGCAGATTTTGATAGCACATTCCGCTTTCATCCAAATCCAATTGTGTGTTGAAATTCTTCTAGAAGTGGACATTTCCCCATATTTAAAGAATAAACATTGCATGCATGCCTCATAAATTTTAACATTAATGCTTAATATTGATTTCTTAGAAAACGAGAGATGAAATGAAAATATATGATTACAAAAGGTGGTATGGGAACGGGCATTGCCCCACTCATTAATAACCATTGAGATAAATGATTACCCAACATCTCACTGCTTCACCCATATTATGGTAAGGAAGGGATGGCTACGGGTAACTCCCGCTTTTCTCTTCTTTTCCAATTTTCATTTAAGGCTCAATTCCACCAAAAATGATTTATTTCTTATATTAATTATAATTGATGATGTAATTACTTTTTATGAATTATTATAACTTTGATTTATAAATTTATTTTAACATAAAATATTTATTTATTAGCATATAAATTGTAATGAAAAATAAAGATTGTAATAATTTATCATAATTTTATAAAAAAATCGAGATTAAAAAATATTAAAGGAATTAAATATGTTAAAAAATAAATTCTATAACAAGGACAGTTTAGTAAAATGTACTTCTAGGTAATATTATGTTTCGTTAACCAAACACTTGAATATTTCATTTCAGTCAAATAAACCAAAAAAGGTAATGTAACATACCAGATGTTCGATCCGTAATCTTTTATTTCCGTAATCTTATTACGAACGTAACATTACATTCCTTAAACCAAACGTTCCCCTTAATAATATGTAAGCTTAAACCCTAAACATATAATTAACCGATTAGAATATATACCATTAGCTTTATATAATTAGTGATTTTTGCATGACTTGATTGTTTGAAATTCTCATGTTTAAGTTTACATTTTGAATACTTTGTATGGTTTAAGATATTAAATTATTTGGGATTGTTATGAAATTTTTACTTTGTTTGGAATTCTAATGTTTAAGTTGTTATTCGTTAGACATATTTAATTTTTTTGTGAAATCATTACATTTAATTTGTTTGGATTGTTATCAACCTACTATTATTAATTTATTTTGCATTTATTTATTGTTAATTATGAATAAATTTTATTTAAAATAACTGTGACAATTGTATCAAAAAATGCGATTTTGGAACTTCATTTTCATAAATCGATTCAATAAAATATTAAATACGAATATTTACAGTATATAAGAGTATATTGTTGTTTGCCCCATCAATATCAACTATTAAATAATTAATTTAAGTTCAGGAAATAAATTGTAAAAATTCAATCACTATAAATTTTTAATTAGCCAAACACTTAGAAACTTAAATTTCAATTTTCCAAAGATCTAAAATGGTAAATGAACTATTTTGTTAATCTCCACTATTTTGGCTAATGGTAAATAAGGTTTAATTAAATAATTTAGATTAATTAAAGATTAATCATATAAAAGACATATGATAGTGGGATATTCCATCTTCTTCATTTTCTGCCGGCCAAACATAGAAAACCTAAGAAAAACCCATTTTTGAAGCACAAACATTCAGCCACTTGCTTAGGTATGAAATTCAAGTCATTTTTTTTTAGTAATTTTTATGAATTTGATACCATGAAAGCTTTGGTTTAGTTAGCTCATGTATCAATTTGTAAAAATGATAAAGTTTTTTAAAGTTATCATTGTTAATTTCTTGAATAATTAGACTTGAAATTGATAGGTTTTAAGCTTAGATTATGGAAAGAACTAGATTGTAAATTTAATTTAGCTTAATTGTTAGTTTCGAACATAGGGATCAAATTGAATAAAATGCAAAGTTATTATGAAATTTTGGTAGGAATAGAAAGTAGAGGGTCTCTAATGAATGTTTGTAAAATCATATTTTTAAATCGAGGCTCAAAATTAGAAGTTATGGTTATTTCAAATTTAGGGACTAAATTGAATAAAATGTAAAATTTTAGGGGCATAAAATTGAGATTATATAGGTTCATTCATGTCATGGAATAATATGAAAATATTTGTTATTGATGGATTGTATAAAATAATTGCTTAGATCAAGAACCGGATCAAAGCGAAGTTAATCAAGGAAAAGCTAAAATTGTTGATTAGTCTATAAAGAATCAACTTGTTTAGTATTTGATCAAGTAAGTTCATATGATATTTATTTACTTAGGTTGTTATGTGTAACAGCCCGATACTTAATCCGATCGTTGGGTACAAGTTACAAAGTGTCATATTCGTTGCCGGCACAACTACGATCAATCACAACCAATTTATATATTATCAAAAGATTAATTTGCAACTCAATCATGTATATAATACTATATATAATGATTTTCGGATCTTATACAAGTTTACAAAAGCTCTAAAATTAATCTGAGACCAGAATAACTAATTTGTAACAATTTCCAAAACATCGAGTTAGCGTTGCGATTAACTTTTACTTAAACATATTTTATTTCTTGTAACTTAATAATTAACAAAACAAGGTTAATATGCAAGCTCCAACCGTCAACATATATAGATTATGGCATAATTTCCATTTAAAACCCCAATTATTTACTAATTAAGCCTTTAGACATTTAAAAACCACGTGATTAACTTTTATGGTTTTTATAATTTAGTCATTATACCTTAATTAACCCTCCAATCATTAAAATTTTCGAACCAAAATTAAATAGACTTATATAACAACTCCGTAAAACATTTAATAAAAATATTTACGGACTCGATTTATGAAAACGAGGTCTCATTATCTCATTTCCAAAATCACTTACTTTAGGGTCAAACCTCCTATACTTTAACTAACTTTCTAATTAACAAAATTTATCATATTAAAAGTTCAATATAACACTATATTTGACTCGTAAATATTAAATAATAATATTTACGGACTCACTCGTTCGAATTGGGGTTTTGAAATCATTTTTTTGACACCACTAAAAATTGATATGTTATAGAAACGACGTATTTAGAACACAACGTTTTGTTTAAAAACAACATACAATAAATAATAAAATGTATCGTTTGAAACTAATTAATAATAATGCATGAAATATGTATGATATTAAAATGAAAAGAAATAGATTAAATTGTGAGTAAAATTGAATTTAAACATGTAAATGCATAATATTAAAATACTAAATACACTAAAAATGTTTATCATGATGTCGTCATCTTGAGTTGGCGTCGAGTTAGCTTGTAACACCAACTCAATAAACAACATTATCAATATATACAATTGATGAGAATAATAAAATATGCATAATAAAATTAAAATGTATAAAAAATATTAAAGTAAAGCTCAGAGTGTGTGGTAAAATTAACATTTTACTAATGGCATTGACATAGGTTCAAAAACAACCATGTGCATATTTTTATCTATTTATTTAAAATAAAAAAAACTATAATATCCTTAAATAATATAGCTTAAAATAAAAATGAAAGAATATCAATGCAATTTTTCTAATCAAATTAATGACCGATTGACTCATAAGAACAACTCAATCAAGAATTTAGAAAATAATATAGATAACATGTACCTAACCCTCAATCCAAAATTAAAATAATGTACACAAAAACTGAAATAGAATCGGTGAAAATCCTAGACAATAAATTTGTAAGTCATTATTTTACCTAAGAGGTGCTCATGGTATGTGATCTAAAATCTAAAATACGATGCTAAGTGTGGGGATGGGGTTACACAATTTGAAACCATGTTAATAAAAACTTTAATTCATCGTTTTATCTAAGTTAAAATATTTTAAATACGGAATATATTTAATAATTTATGTTATTCGAAATTGAATGTGGGAATTAAATATAATATATATGTAACTTACATATATTTAATTTTTTTTCCTTATGTATTTAGAGTATTATTGAAGGGCGATGTTTTAAAACTCATCCCATATACAGATTATTTGAATCACAATTTACAAAATATTAATATTAATGTTTTTATAATTAAATTTTAATGAAAATAAGTTTTATTATTAAAAGAAAATTCGATGGAGCACGCTTTTGGGCCAGCCCGAAAACTATAACAGTGAATGGCCCAATATCGCTACTCAAGGTCACCAATTATTATAACTAATATAAAGTTTCCCGAAACTTGTAAATCTTTATTTAAGTTTAAATTGGATTTGCAGTTCGTTCTTTTAAAATTATTTTATGTTAATATTTTGATAAATAACTTAATATAAAATTCTATATTTTTATTTTTAATTACTAATTTGATTAGTGCAAATTCAAATATCTTATCCATCCCTTCCCCTCCGGCATATTTGTTTACTTACTTCATCACACGCAATATATCTTTATTAATTTAAAATGCTTAATTGAATTAGTGTTATTAGATAATCTGCTACTAAAAAAATAATAATTTTTATTATAAAATTTATATGTCAAAAAAGCTCTTAGAAATGCAAAAAATCAATTAAGTTTTTGTATTAAATTTGCATTCAATTAATTCATTGTCGTTAATTAAAATAATTAATTAAGTTTTTCCGTTAACGGTTTTTGTCATTGACCACATTGATCATTAAAATCAAGTGATAGATCAATCAGATGTTGACACATGACAACTTCTGGTTCAATCTAATATTTTCATAAAAAATTATAAAAATATAAATAAATTATAAATAAATAAATATATATATATATATATATATATATATATTAAAATTGATATAAACTAAATAAAAATATAAATATTATAAAATATAAAAATTCTAATAAATTATAAACAAATTATAAAATTAATAAAACTTATTTAAAATTAAAACAAACGTAATAGAATTCTTAAAAAAATAAAAAAATTGTAAATTTTATAAAAAAAATATTAAAAGTATTAAAATTAATATGAACTTAAATAAAAAAGCATAAAAACTTGAACTGGACCGATTAATCTGAAATCAACAAGGGTATTGATCTAAGAAAAGCCACTAGACGGATTGACCTATAAACCAAGTGGTTGAATCGACTTTTTATTTTTTTAATATTTTTATCAAACCATAATTTCATTATTCAACTATTAGCACATGTTACAATGAACTATTCTAACCAAAATTTTTAGAATTAGACTAGTGATTGAAAAATTCAGGCCAATAATTTGTCAGTTAGATTGATCTATCTAATTCAATTAAATAAAATATTAAAAACTCAAAAAAAATTTAAATAAATAAAAAAATGATTTAGCCGTCCAATTCCAAGGTCAATCAACCTAATGACTTTCTACGAACCGATACTCTTGTTGATTTCGATCTATCGGTCCCATTCAAAATTTTATGATCTTTTTATAATATCCATAACTTTATATCAAATTTAATACTCTTTTTTTTTTATTATTTTATGATTATTATAGAGTTTTAATATTTTTTTATAAAATTTTAAATATTTTAAATAAGTTTTCTTAATTTTATTATTTTATTATTTATTAGAATTATTAGAATTTTATATCTTTTATAATATTTATAATATTTTTATTGGAAAAAATTAGATTAAACCTGAAATTGTCACATGTTACTGTTTGATTGATTCGTCAATTTATTTAACGACCAACATAGTCAATGACAGAAACCGTTAACAAAAGGGCTTAATTGATTATTTTAATTAACGGTAAAAACTTAATTGGATACAAATTTAATGTAGAATTTTTTTTTATTTTTTGAAGGGCTTTTTTAATATATAAACCTTATAAAAGTATTCAATGTCTTTTCAATAATTTTATATTTTTCTTTTAAAGTAAATAGCTTAAATTATTAAATAAACAAGAAATTAAATTGGAAAGTTGAAGATTATTTTGGATGCAGGTTCAAACTTGAGAGTTGTTTTAATATAGTTTTCTATCTTTCAACCCACGACATGAGTATCACATAATATAATATTGCATAAAATCAATTTAAGTTTTTACACTTTAATGTTTGTTTAATGTTTTATTCATGTATCCAACATATGTGATCAGTTGTTTTAATATATACACACACACACACATGCAAATGTAAACTTATTGGTCCACTATGCATGTCTGTAAACAACCATTGGTCAAAGCATTTAAAAGTTTTACCTCTTCCCATTGACCAACTTAAACAATTTAATTTAACCAAATTAAACTTTTTATGATCTTCCCATTGCTGACAAATAGTGATACAACTTTTGAATTCTCCAAATTAGAGAAGAAAAGAAAAAAAAGTGAAACAACCAAGTTTAAGGATTGGTCACTTTAGTATAACTGTGTCACATGGTAACACCCATTCTTAATTATTTTTAAATTTGAACTAAAGATTTATTTTTTCAATTTTAACAAAAATAATGAAAATAATTCTTAAATTTTTTTCTTTTAAATTTCTTTTTGCATTTTCTAAAATCATTTTAAAATTGTCAATCATTTCATTCAATGTTTTAAATTTAAATAATTTATTTGGTCCTCCAACTTTACAAAAAAATCATTTTAGTCTTCCATTTAATTTTTCATCTTTTTTAATCCTTAAACTTACATTTTTTTCAATTCACCTCAAAATAAATGAAAAAATTAACCTTTTTTACTTTGCTCATGTTGTATACACATATGAAACGTCAACATTTAATTAATTTTTTAAATTCTAAAAAAATCAAAAAATTATAAAAAATTATTTTTTAAAAATAAAAATCAATAAAATTATTAAAAATATTTTTAAAATTAAAAAAATAAATTATTGACATGTCATTTACGTGACAATCCACACGTATATCATGTCAACAAAATTAATAAACGTTAATTTTTCTATCCATTTAAAGGTGATTGATAAAAGTACAAATTTAAAATTTAAAAAAATAAAAAATTAAATATATAATTAAAATAATTTTTTTTTTATAAAACTGGAAGACAAAAAAATTCATTATACCATAGAAAAATAAAATTAACTCTATTTCTTAAAGCCCACGATTGGAAATCGCAAATAAAAAAAAAGCCTACCAACAAAGTGCAATTTTCTATGAATAAAAAAAAGTGCACTTGTCACATCTTTTATGGAATCTACATCTCTAAAATAAGATTTGCGCATGATGGGTACAACCTTTTTTGGACTTCTCATACAAAAACTCACAAAACCCATTTTTCTTTATTTTCTATAAAAAGGTATGATAATAAATAATATAATATATAGTTTTGAAATTAATTAATGGTATAATTAATAATAACCCATAAAATATGTACAATATTAAATAAAAAATTAGATTAAATTGTGAGTAAAATAAAAATTAAACACGTAAATGCACTAAATTAAAAATTCTAAATGAGTACAATTGTTTATCATGATATTTTTATCGATCTTGATTGATATCGAGTTAACTTATAAAATTAAAAAAATAAAAAATTATTAATATAAATATACAACTAGGGGAGGTAATAAATTGTGCATATTAAAATAAAAAATATAAAAAATTAAAATGAAACTTTGGTTGATTCTTAAATTTAAGATTTTACTAATCCAAATAGCATAAATTCAAATCTTACCACATACATATTTTTATTAATTTTTTCAAATAAAATAATTAAAATACCCTTAAAAATATAACTTATTTTTCTATTTAAAATATTATTATTTAATTATCCCCTTTAAAGTAAAAGTTGTACTTTTTCCTATAATTAGAAACTCTAACTATGGGATGAGCTTTTCTTACACCAATTGAGTGTCATTACTCTCTTAGAAAATAGTAACAATTTATTTACAAGAATAAATTTTATTTTTTGTAAAGTTTAAAAGTTTTTTGATTCACATAGAGAGACAATTTTTACACTGAAAATTTAATTGGTGTCGAATCCAACAAATATAAATATTCTTATTACAAATAATACAAAACAGTAGTATAAGATAGTAGGGTCGAGTCCACAGGGACTGATTGCTGTAATCTACTCTTGTATTTTCCTCTTGAACGTCGTGTCGAAAGGCGTGCCCACGGCTCGTGACTATCTCCTATAAAATAAAAAAATAAAAATAAAAGAGTGGGGGTTTAAAGATAAAACGTCAAACTAAAATAAAATAAATTAAAATAAATTAAGTGAAATAAATATTGCTGCTAAATAATTAATCGAGATAAAGAAATGAGAAAAAAAACTATATTTAATAAGCTTAGCCTCAGTCTCGGTTTCCTCCGATCTTGAATCGATACTTGAAAATTAATCTTCCCTTTTTAATCGATAAGTTGGTTATAGCGCTCGAAAATGTCCCAATCGCCAACTTTTCCACTAGTAGCCGGTTTCGGATATGACCTACAAACCGACCCTTGTCGAATGTCTAACCACGTCGCACGTGCTCGCGATTTAAGATTTCAACAGCTTTGCGCTCTAAAAAGCCCAACTCGAATTAACAACCTCAACCGTGTGGGTCATTTAAATCCGGTCTCTATCACCCTTGACGGAATCCAACTAGCTTCTTCCCACTTGGACACGCCAATTTGTTCACGGGAACTCAAATACAGCACGGCCAATTTGACTTCCCAACTGTACGCCAACCTATCTCGATCCAACGTGCACTTTGCGAATCAAAACTATAATTAACTTTAAGGGGCGAATTGTACTACCCCATAAACCGGAGTGACAACGAGTACCGATAAAAAGGTTCTCAGCATGGTTTCGTAACTCACGATTATTTCTTGACGGAGTGAGATAACCGGACTAAGGCGAAAGAGAATTTAGTGACGCATGATTTTAATCATGCTTGGTGGATGGATATGGTGATGGATTGCTTATGAATATGAAAGATGGAAAGGGGAGGGGTTAATGTAGCTATTGGACAAATTTATAAAAGGGAATGAAATGGAGATGGGAATGATAGACTAGTCTGATGCAAAAAAAAAAACAAGAAGAATAGAAAAGGGATAAATTCTTAATTGCTTCAAAGGATATTCAAATACATTTCAATTGAATCCAAGTAATCCCTATTTATATACAATTGAGCTACTAAATATAGCTTAAGTCTCATTAAACTAAATTACCCTATTTACTAAAAATAAATAATTTAGTCAAAAGAAAATAACTACTTATAATATAAAAATATAAACAAAAATAAGAAAATAACAATTTTGACTAAGTCTTATTTGACCATTTCCACTAAAAGTTTCTTTTGGCAATTCACTCCTTAATGTTCCTCAAATTCGAATCTAGCCAATCTCTTCACACATGTCTTCAATTTAATCCTTCTTTTGCTTGTTTTTAAGTAGAGAAGCATCAATTTGTATACCTGATAAGAAATCGTAAGAAATTAAAAGTACTTTTTTCTCAAAATTAATCAAAACACACAAATAAATTGCTCAAATAATTTACTTATCAAAGTTAATTAAGGTTTTCTATTCTGTGCATTCCGTTTGTGTTGTTTGAGCTTACATTTAAAGCAAGTTGAGGTCAAAGATAACAGAGAAGATCATTTGATAAAAAGTCAAGAAACGACTTAGACTACCTCATTCAAAGCACATGTAATAATTCAATTAATGATTTATTATTATAAATACCACAAAACTCGATTTAAAGAAAAATTTAAACTTTAGCTGTGCAACATTCAATATTTTCTCAATCGATTTTTCCAACACAACCAACTTTATCGAGTGCATAAATGAGTTATAAATTCCCTCCATCATTTGCCAGTTATGGGTGTAGTTGAAGCTACATAATACCGATTCAAGCCCATTATTGACATTTTTGGAGCCCTAGGTAAAATAATAAATTAGAGCTTTGGATCCCTTAAAAGTTGAAGAATTTTTTTGGATATCTTAAAAACTGAAAAAAAAAATTGAACCCTTTTCAGCCTTGGATCTTGGGTGGCCGCACTTCCAGACGACCCTCAAGGCCGAGCCTGTACCGGTTTAATGAAATTTGTGTCCTAATGAAGGAGGAAACTATTAAGACTAAGGAATGTGGACACACCTTCAGTAAGGATGTTCATGCCAAACTTGTTGCCCACGAACATGCTGCTAATGGCCATCATGTCTACACCTAATCCCATGAGCAACTCACATTTCGAGTTGAGGGGACTAGGCTCCTAATGCAGGCTACCAGTTGGTAATTATAGGGTCATTCTTCGAGCAGGGCATTGCGACTATAAGCATTTTCAAGAAAATAGATACCCATGTTCGCATGTTTGTGCAATATGCTAGAAGGTGTATCTGGATGTTCTGAGCTATGTTCCTAACATGTATAAACTTATTGAATTCACAATTTTGAATTTTGACTTTTTGAGAGAAGTGATGAAAAGTAGAGATTGTTCAACTGAACATGCCACACATAAATTTTGAGTTGAAAATTTGGAATCAAATTTATTGATAACTTCAAAAAAAAAATTACAATCTCTAGATATTTCTTTACGAAGAAGACTCATTTTATTTTTCTCTCTGGTTTGATTTTGATCTAAAGATCGTTTAGACTTGATATCGAATGGATGTGAATTATTTTAAGGGTTGTGGCGACTTATTCTTGAAACAAGTTTAAACCTCTTTTCTTTAATGAAACTGAATCAAAAAACGACTTTTTTCAAAAATAATTTTTGTCTCCCTTTTCATGATTGAACTAGATCAAAAAACGATTTTTTTCGATAATGTTAATCAAGATTTCTTCAAGTTTTTCAAGATTTTTAAACTTCTCACACTTGTGGATATGTAGAATTAGAGTATTACAGATGTAACATTTAACTTATAAGAACAAACTTGACTTTTTAGAATTAAATTAATGTGAGTTGTAATAGAAATTTAGAGTAATATTTGTGGAAATCTTCTAGGGGATTGGCGCCGGGAAATCAGGTTTAACATTGAAGACCCACAAAACGAAATTCACATGCACTCTCCTCACACGCTCACACGCTTTCCCTCCAATGCCTCTCCTTTTCCTATTACGTCAATGCCTATTTTCTTTTTGACCCTCCTATCACTACATTCCATGTTTACAACTCTATTTACACATTCTTCATTTATTCTTTTAATATCCTTCCACTTAATCAAATAATAATCATTACAAATCCTATCACATGTATCAATATCATGAATTTAAAATATAAGATATGTGTTTAATGTATAAAATAAATTAATATAAAACTTTGATTAAATGATAAATTTAAGATTTTAATAAACTAATTGGTATATGTTTAAATCCCATCATATGCTTATTTTAATTATGAAATGATATTTTCATAATTTTTTAATTGAATTGGTGACTCAGAGTTACATCTAGACATGTTCATGAGTTGGGTTACTCGATTAAGTTCGAAATTTGAAAGGGTTTGAACAAAAATATTAGGCTAAAAAATGGGCTTGAGCAAAAAATATAGACTCGTTTAAAATATGGGTAGGGCTCGAGTTTGAACATTCTTGATCCAGCTCGAACCGATCTATTTTAAGTTTATAATACTTTATATTATGTTATTTTTATATCTTATGTAATTTAAAATATATATAAAAAAATAAACCTATTCTAAATATTAAAATAATATAATATAAATATTTTTTGTGAAAAATTTTAAAAAATAATATAAATGGAATAATTTGGTTAATATATACAATCTTCCTCATTATATATAAAAAAAGCATCCATTTCATTATTACAAAAATAATAATATAGTTAATAAGGGAAAATAATAATTTTAATTAACGTAGAATCTTGGTTGCTTCATCATCGTTATTTTGAAAGGAAAAAAAAGTCATTTTCTTTCAATTCAGAAAATCTTCAAAAAACCCTTTGTATCTTATATTAAATTGGTTGTTTACAAGAAGAATGAAAAGACAATGAAGTATTCATCTTCGTCTTCGTCTTCGTCCTCATATTATTATTACTTTTTCAAAGAGAGATGTCTAAACAAGGGGAGGCTTCCTCCATTTTTCATGTATTTTCTTCTTTTAACTGTCATCTTCATACTCTTCATCCTTTATTCTACAAACCCTTTAACTCCCATCCCCGACCATGCCTTTTCCCGTAATCTAAGGCTACCAGTCATCAAACCACCTCCTAATCTTCCCCGTAAAGGCAAATCCAGAATTTTTCGTCCTCCCCTTCAAGGTAAAACCAGAATTTTTTTCATCCTCTTTTTCTAGTTTTCATCATGTAAAATTCCGTACGGCTCTGATTTTGTTTTAATAGGTTATGATGATGGGATTTCGAAGTGTGATTTGTCAACGGGTCATTGGATACCGGACCTCCATGGTTCTCTATATACCAACTCAAGTTGCACTACAATTCCCGATTCAAAGAACTGTTTCCGCCATGGAAGAAGTGACAGAGATTTTCTGAACTGGAGATGGAAACCTGACCAATGTAATCTTCCAAGGTTTGATCCCAAGGCATTCCTGGCTTTTGTTAAAGGGAAGACACTTGGATTCGTTGGTGACTCTGTTGCTAGGAACCACATGGAATCTCTACTTTGTCTCCTCTCAAAGGTTAGTTCTATTATCATCATCATCATCATCATCATCATTATTTTTAAACAACTTCCAATTCTCAGGCACTGTTTAAACATCGTCTTATTTTGATATCTTTGTCCATGGAATTTAATACCCAAAAGTTGGCCCACCTAGTTTCTGTCAATATTCTTTTGTCTGAAATTCGACATCGATTTTTTTTGTAGCAGTAATTGTCTCGAATGTGTAGTGAAAATAGGTTTGATGACATCTAGTTTTTGATAAATTAGTGAATTAAAGAATTCCCTGAAATGTTATGGATTTGGGTGAGACAGAGATCAATAGAAGTGGCGAAATGGACGGCCGTCCACAGAATTTGAAGCTAGAATTATGGAAGATGAAGCATCCTTGTTAAATGCCTGAAAAACCAGTGTTTTTTGAAAGACCAAGTCAGAGTGATTCAGAAATTTAATTAATTTGGAGTTTTGCATTTATGGAATGACATACACTGTTTTTCACATGCAACTCCGTACAAATTCTGCATCATTCTTGATTTTCAGCATTCCTAATAGACTAAAGGTTGGTTTGGATAGACGGTATTTTTATTTGTGATTAGTATAAAAATAATAGTAACGATGAGTTTAGATATTGTAACGATACTGTAGCATGAGATAAAGAGTAAGCTAAATGCATTATACCACACCGTCCATCCAAACTCATCCTAATTAAGGTCCCTTAATTTAAGTCTTAAATGTGAATTTAGGGCCAACTAGATTAAGGTTGATTTTGGCATGATTAGACTTTAGATTATATGAAGGTCAAAATGTTTTGCAGGTTGAAACTCCCAAAGATGAGTACAAAGATTCAGAAGATAGAAAACGGATATGGTATTTTCCTAAACATGATTTCACTCTTATGATCCTTTGGTCCAGATACCTTGTATCTGCTGAAGAAAGAATGGTGAATGGTTCAGGATCAGGCACTTTTAATTTACACCTACACAGAATTGATGAAGAATGGAGCAAAGATCTTCCTCTTCTAGACTATGTCGTAATCTCAGCTGCACATTGGTTCTTTCGACCCATTTACGTCTATAATAGCACTGGCATTGTTGGATGTGTATACTGCAATACCCCGAACGTGAAGGATTACGGTGTTGGATTCACCCTGAAGTTGGCATTTCGATCTGCTTTGAACCACATCAACAAGTGCAAGACCTGCAAAGTGAGGGTCACCTTAGTCCGGACATTTTCGCCGGCACATTTTGAAGATGGGGCATGGAACACAGGGGGAAGGTGTAACAGGACAAGCCCTTTGGGAGAATCGGAGATAAACTTGGGCGCCACTGAATGGGAGCTGAGGAGCATGCAAATGGAAGAGATCGAAAAGGCGAAGATCAAAGGTGCTAAGGTGGGGAGAAGGTTCGGGGCATTGGACATTACGAGGGCAATGCTGATGAGACCAGATGGTCACCCTAATGAGTCATGGGGAAACAAATGGATGAAGGGGTATAATGACTGTGTTCATTGGTGCTTGCCCGGTCCTGTTGATGTATGGAATGATTTTATGATGGCGATTCTGAGAAGAGAAGCTTCATTTGTTTCTTAGTGAAGGGGGGGGGGTAGATTCAGGGATCATATACCATACATAATTATATTTACATCATAATAATTTGATCTCCATTTTTTATTCTTGTGAAATGAATCCCATGTATTTTCTTTGTAAATTGATACCAAATATCATTTGTTCTGCATGGGCTAATAAAAAAGATGATCAATACTGAGCTACTTTCCATTTTTAGGTGTAATCATGTGGAGCAAACTCCATCTATGTGAACTTCTAAGGCAGGCTCAGAGTTGGATTGAAAACTTGATGATAAAAACGAAACCATTCCACCTCACTCCAGATATTGGACCTCAAACTTAATTTCAGAATATTCAATTTCTATTTTTCTTTTATAAAATAATTCACTACAATTCGCGAATTACTTGAGTTATACGACTCATCAATAAATGAACCAAAATAAAAAAAAATATTGAATTGAACCTTATAAAAGGTTTCACTCACAAATTAATATTTAAACTAAATCATTTTTCTCATCTTTGTACTTAATTTTTTTAGTTCACTTTTTCCCAAAGTTTATACTTTGTTAATCCAATCATTAGTCATACAGTTTAAGTTCATTTAAAAAAACTCACAAATTAATACTTAAATTATACCATTTTCTCAAATTAATATCTAAATTTTGTTTTGATCAAAAGTAATATCTAAACTATTCTTTCATTACCTATTTTACACCTCATCTTTGAATAGAAAAAAAAGTGGACCCGCAAGATTCCAAATGAATTGACTTATTAAAAAAAATTATTCTTTGAAAAATCTATCTCGTGCTTGATACAGTACGGTTTCACTGTGCAAAAATATTGAATCATTCTCTTAAAGCTCATCTTTTTCATTATAAATATTTCACTTGCCCCGAAATGACTAACCCAATAGAGAAATCTCAATTCATTAAACCTTTTGATTCAATTAAATAAAACGCCCCAAAGACACCATATCCTAAGAGCCCAAACTATTTGATTGAATAAATCTTACTGTTATATATGTTAAAAATATTTCAACCATTAATAGACTCATGAGGTCAAGATGGGAGGAAGAAGATAGAATTTTTTCGCATAATTTAAATACCAATTTGGAAGTTAAGCTATAACTCTCCTGTAAAATGAAATTATAAATGCATACTAAATATTAGTTTTTGGAAAATGGAATGAATATAGAGCTAAGCTCCAGAGCTACAAAGAGATAGTTGCCAACTGTATTTTGTCTCTTAATTATAAGAAAAAAGCAACATTCAAGTCTCAAAAACTATCAACTTGAAACAAAAGTGGCATTTCTCCCACTTGATCAAGTTTGACATTTTGCAAATATGCCCAAACTAACACATTTTTTTTCCTGCTTCTCCATTGTGTTGGGATCCAATGGTAAAGAGAGAATAAGAAAATATGAGATTTTGAAATACCGGCCAAGTGTAACATATCATCATCAACTATCAACTCCAAACTTATCTCACTTGGTTCATGTAATAATCCTTAAAAGGTGATACAGCAGGTCCGAAATTTGAGTCCGGACATCTACTCCAACATCCCAAAGATATATAATCTCCTTTGTACCAAAAAGAAAAAACCAAACTGGATTTCTTGTTAAAATCTGCAATTAGCCGGAACCTGGAAATGGTAAGTGTAACAATGACAAAAGAAACTCTAGCAACTTGGGTGCAAACATGGTGGGGGCATTCATCCAACTAAAACACAACACAAAACAAGCAAGGAACTTGAATATCACTATCAAGATGGTCCCAACCCAGGATTATGTCAGAAAAGAAATGGTTTAGCAAAAATATTCAAGGGTCATAATGAAAAGCAACACTCAATTATTTGCTTTCATCAAATCGTGGAATGCAAAAACATAAACGAGACAATACCAAAATCTGGTAATGGAAGTCAGGTTAAGCGTAAATGTGAGACGATTCTCTAGCCTATGAACACTTTCAACCGTAAGTCACTTCCATATGATCTGAATGCATTTCCATTGAAAGCGTGTTAGCTGCAGCAATCAGGTGAGAAATGCATGGTTTGGGATCCTACAACATGTATGTAGGCAACTAGACATACCATCACGACTCTACATCAGAAGTTAAACTCGTTTCTAAACTAAATTTAACAAATAGTAAACAAGACTAGTAAATCCTGCAACAAATTTTGTAAGAAAAGATTTATCTTCGGTTTGGGTTTATATTCTTTGCTTGGCCAAATAAAAGGAATTATGAATATGGACATTATAGCTGACAAAGGACACAGTGATGACATAGACTAATGAACTACTAAAATGTATGAATGGCAAATGATATATAGATGTGGGCAATCTTCTAAAGATTAGAATTCTAAACCAAGACGCAAAAGTCAGTACACTCGGTGCTACTTTGTCAAATCATCAATTCATACTGTTAAACATCAAAACAGAAACTCTTAAGCACCCCAAGCCAATTAAGATGGGACTTTTGTTTCGATTTCACATAAAAGATAACAATGATCATGTTGACAAATTATTGTCTAATTAAGCGTTTCCATGTTATATAATCCAAGGACCAAAGAATCCAGGGACAGATGTCCATAAACAAAATCTCATTAAGATTCTAGTACAAATAAATAACATATGCCATGTAAAACTTAGGATTGTTTTAAAGATTAATTAAATACTGGCAAAACCACACTAAGTAACAATCAAATTCCATCTGCTTATTTGAGAATGTCAAAACTAACAATCATGAAATTACTGGCAATTGTAGCAACTAAAAAGCTACAACTCGGACAGAAAACCTCGCAATCTGCTCTTTATAACATCTGAAATCCGAATTATAATGTTCGGCGACTCAATATGTATATTACATGTTTCCAGACATCTAAACCAAGATAGGAGACCAATAAAAGGCTTGAAATAACTATATTTTCTCCCTATCCAATGCAGAATCTGGCCATATCATGGTTAAATATATTTCATCAATGTCAACAGTAACAACTAAAAGCTCATGATATTCTTTAAAGTTTTTACAAGTTATCTAGACACCTAGACAAAGATAAAAGATCTATAACAAGTTCGGGTCAATCCCCTTTTATCCCAATTTAATGGAGAATCTGATTATTTAGTGCTAAAACATACACTCAACGAAAAGACATTATAAATGAGTAACCTATAAAGCAAGTGACAATAAAGAATCCATCATTGATGCTTAATTATAAACCTACTTTAACAACACATATGTAAACATATTTTGAAATTGTAACAAAAAAAAGAAGAAGCAAGAACTAACTCTGTCATAATGACCCTTTGAAATCTCATGGCTCAATAGCATTCCCAAGTCCAAATGAGAAATGTTCACGAACAGGTGAAAACTCCACCAATCCAATATCCATTGCATACCCAGAAACAGGCAACTTCAACTCTCTCAACACACAAAATGCCTCAGCCATTCTTGTTTTTGGCACTTGTTGAGCTACAGCACAATAGGGAATCCAAGCGTCAGCTTTGAACTCTTCCCCAATTTCAATCCCTTCCTTTTTAATTGCCTCACATAACTGAGCCTGGAACTGTAGGAGGGACATTGTTGGAGCTGGTGCAAGGAAAAGAAGATTCTTTTCATTTGGGAAAGTCCCAAATGAAGAAAAAGATAGAGGTAAAGGCTCCTGCTTTGAAACAAAGGACTTTACAACAGATTCAAGCCTGGCAGGGTCAAGAAAAGGGCTTGAGAGAAGAGTAATGTGAGGCCTCGACTCAATTTCAATTAACTGAGTGCTGATTTGCCGACGAGCCAAAACATTCCATGCTTTCAAGACTTGGTTTTCAAGTGCTGGGTCAAAGTAAAGCTCAATCGAAAAGCCTTGTGACATTGAAAATTTGAGGGTAATAAAAATAATAAAAAAAGGAACCCAAATTTTTAAAGGGAGATCTAACAGTACCCAGATGATGAAAATTGGAACTTTAACAAGAATTGAAGGTGACCCAGAAGGGGAAATTGATTCAAAACCCTATAAAGAACATGGGAAACCAAAATACCCAGGTTAGATTTGGTGTTCTAAAGGCCAAAGGAGGATAAAAAAGGGGATTTTATGGTGTTCTCAAACAACCAGACAATAAGAGAGGACTCTGATTTTCTTTACCAATTTCAATAAATAAATATTTTAATATTTATATTAATATAATTAATTTTTTTCAACAAATATAATATATTTATAATAATTTAATATATATATATATAATATATATATAATATAATGCACGAATTATAAAGTTTAATTCAACCAAACACTATTTAATAACTTGTAAGTTTGAAAGTTTTTTTTTTTAATCAGGGAAATATCAGTCAAAGTCAAAAAGTTACAGCTAAATCTTCTTTTGACTAGCATCTGCATGTAATATTTAATTATTTTTTTAAAATATTATATTTTAATGGTAGTAATTAAAGTTAAATAATATTTATTATTTAAACTATTAAATATAATTAAAATATATTAATTTATAAATTTAAATATTATAATAAATAATTTCAAATCATTTTAACATATAATATAATTTTATTTTATACTTATTAATATAATATATTAAATAAGTGATAATTAATATACTTAAAATTTTATTCAAACAATAACTCTATTGTATATTAATAAAATTAACCCAATTTTTTAAAACTAAAATTATCACAACGTTTACATATAAATTTTTTACTTAATAATTGTAATTTGAATTATAATTTTCACAATTTTTCTTACATTTTATGTTTTAGAGTTTTATTTAAATAATAATTCTATTTAAAATTAGCCCAACATTATTAATTAATAATTATAAATTAAATTATAATATTTTTAAATTTGTAATAGCTATTACAACTTTTATTAAATTATAATTATTTTTAAATATATAATTATCATAATTTTTTAAATTTTTAAACGTAAATTTAGTAATATGATAGAAATAAAAGGTGTTCTTGTTAGCTCAAAAGTTTTTCTAAATTTATATTTTTATATATATTATGTGTTATAAATGAAGTTTCTATTGTTATTTATTTCATTTTTGGAATATCTTTTTAATTATTTTTCTAGTACTAGTAAATAGTCAACTATTAAACCTTATACTTTGTGTAAATTATAGATTTAATCTTTATATTTTAATTTGGTTGATTTTAGTTTATGTACTTTTCGAATTAGTTAATTTTATTCCTTATATTTTTCGATTTTTGAAGTGTTAGTTCTAACCAAATGGTAGGAGTTAAATCTATTTGATTAAATTATGATATTAGTATAGTGTTATGCATAAAGTTGTAGATTTAGTTCATGTTCTTCAACAGGATCATTTTTAGTCACTATATTTTTCGAAATGTGAAATTTCAGCCCTTAATATAAACTACAATCATTAAATCTATTAAATTGTTTTTTGTGAGTAATTTGGTAAAATAGCAAGCTAACATAACATTATATGTGAGATGATATGTTTGTTGTATCAAAATTTAAAAATATTAGAAATTAACTTAATGAATTTAATAGTTACTATTTGATCAATACTACAATTTTTAAATTCTAAAAGTACAAACTAAAAATAACGAAATTAAAGTATAAAAACTAAATTTATAACTTTCACATAGTACAAGGACTAGTAGTAGAATAACCACTAATAAATACATCCTATATTTTAGTTTGTCTTCTAGCGGGCCTTAATTTTGGATTGTTCAGTCCTAATCCAATTTATGAATTTACATACAAATGCGAGTAGGAAAAATTTTTTGAACTTAAAATGTTGCCCGAAGTTGTGGAGCTGATCACTGATTACATGGAAGTAAAATCTTCGCTCACAATCGTCAAACAAATATAAATAGTTACCCGAAGCTTTGTGTGGATAAAATTTCAATTTATCAAAAGAGAAGACAACTTGATCGCTGATTGGCTTGCAAAGATATGTTCTCCAAATGATGTTGATATCCTTGTTATCGACGTTCCTAATCTGCACATTAGGAAATTACTCCACAATGATTTATCTAGTATTTCTATTGTATAATCCTTTGAATTTTAGGTTGTAAAAGGCCTCTTTATATATATAAAAAAATTCTTTATTGTTAATTATTAGAATAATAATTTATTAGGATTATCATGAAAGTGTATTAATGTGAAATTAATTAATTTGGTCATATATTTTAAAAACTCTACTTAAAAAATAACTTAATTTATTATTAATTAATAAAATTATAAAGCTATAAAATCGTTGAATATAATTGTATAAATTAAAAATAATAAAAGTTGAAGTTTTTAATTAAATAAATATACTTTATATATATAAATATGATAATAATTAATAATGTTAAAATATTTGTTATAATTAATAAAAATTAAAAGTGTGAGATTAACATTATATATATAACGATAATATCAATATACTAATAATTTAATATATAGTGTATAAATTTATTTATTTTTAATTTATATGTAAAAACTCAAAAGAAAATAAATTTGTTTTTAATTAAATTAAATATTAAAAATTTTCCAAATTATGTTTCTATTAAATTTGTATAAACCTTGAATATTAAATTATGTTAATAACAAATTATTAATATAAAATAATTATAATTGAAATTATTCATAATGTTTTTTCATTATCAATGTAAAAGTTATTATTATTCAAAAAATATATTTTGAATTCATATTAAATTAAACTTATTATTTTAAATTAATTATCACTTAATTAATGTTACAGTTATATATCAATTAAAATTAATGTTTAGCATTATAAATATATGCATTAATAATACATTTTTATTCAAAATAATATCTAAAGAATTACTCAAGAAAGTATTTGTTTTCATCACAAAAAATATGATTTCCATTATTATTTGAGATATTTAATTATTATTTGATATTCGATAGTTTTAGTATTAATTGATTTTAATAATATTTACATAATTGTGAATGTTGTTTACTATTGTGTTGTGACATATTATATCAAATATCACACATTATATTTACATAAGATTTAAAGCTCCAGCTTTAGTTGTTACCAACGCTAAAATAATGTTGAAAATATTTATGTAAATTTTTCTTAAAAATCCAATTTACACTCGTCATGATAAAATAATTTTTTGTTGAAATATTGTTCTTAAGAAAAATTGACACCAACATTTTGACTGAAATAGTTTACAATATTGATTCTTTAGACTAAATTGTTTAAAAAATTAAATTATATAGATTAAGTCTCAAATTTCAACACAATATTTTGACCATTGTCTTATACTGTGAAAGAAAAAAAAAACAAGGTAAAAACAAAAGATTTGGGAATCATGAGACCCTTAAAGCATTCAAATTATGTATAAACACATAGTATTTTAATCGAAAAGTTTACAATATTAACTATTTAACTAATTAATAACATTATAAAAATGAATAGAAATTAAATATCAAATTTAAACATAATAAGAAAACCCAAATTAAAATTAAACTATTTTTCTAAAATGTAAAAAAAGATGGCACTTTATTAGGTAGTGATGTAGGTGCTTTGTTTCTTCATTTTGTGGTTGTAGAAGCCCAATTTATCCGGACCTTTATAATTCAAATTTTATTATTTTATTATTTATTTTTTTATTAAATAAATAAATAAATAAATAAATAATGGAATTAAAAAATATATAAACCCAATTTCATAAATCAAAGTTCAAATACGCCCAATCCAAACTTAAGCCTAAACCAAATCCAAAAAATGTCCAATACAAAAATATCCCAAATCCATTACAAGCCCAATACCTTTAAAAAAAACTACCCAAACCCTAAAACCTAGCCTAATGCCTAAACAAATCTAATTTCACAAACCCTAAAAAACTAAACAAACCCTAGCCTTCTCTAGTTTCCAACCGTCGTCGCCAGCTCACCCACGCCGCCACCACCGTCGTCGCCACCAATTCCGTCGGATCTGGACTCCACCTCGCGCACGTCACCGAAAAATCCGGAAATTAGGTGTAAAAAAAGTGTTATAAATACGTTAGATTTAAATGTAAGTTTTTTACGAAAAAATACAGGGAAAAAATATATGAAATTAAAGGAAAAAGTCACAAAAAATTGAAAGAGCATCTTCTAGCAACCAAAATACGAGCAAGCATTCGTAAATCTCAGTCAAGCAAGGTATTTTCATTTTTTTTTCAAACTTTGGCACTAATAATTTCTTTGTTTTTCTAAAGCAAAAAAGGAAAAGAGACTCGATTTTTATCATTGGTGCTGTTCCATCTCGACCATCGCCGTGTCTATTTGTTGGGGGCTCATCGAAATTGGTTTTGGTGAAAAGGAGGCCAAATCTGGGTTGATGAGGTCGAAAACATTGAGTTTTTTTTTTTGTTTATCGAAAATCCGACCACCGTGGATGGTGGTCGAGAGTGACAACAACGGTGGGAGGAATGGTGGAAGGCACCCCACCTATCATGTTCGATCGTCCTAAAGAGAAAAATGGAAAGTTTGATTTTGAAAGTAAAATAATTTGTTTTGAGAAGGAAAAGGAAAAGATAAGGAAAATTTTAAAATTAAAGAATGAGTTTTATTTTTTAATGGAAAGAAAAAGATTTTTGTTTGTCATAATAGTAGAATACTCACGTGAAATGATAGGGAAAGGGTTTTTTTTTTTTAAAAAATTGATTTAATTTTCCATTGGAGCCCTCTTGTTTATTTAAATGGTTTCAATTAGGACTTTTTGCCTTTTTTGTTATTATCGATTTTACCCTATGATTTCATTTATTTTTTGTTTAAATTTAATTTGCGTTTTACCCTTTTCTATTTAATTATCTAAATTATATATTAATCGGTTCTTGTGCATACATTTTGCTTCCTTAAGTTATATATATATATGGTTAATCTCTTTATATATGGTATGTATATTTATATTTTAATATGTATGTTTGACTATTGAATTTTTTATTTTTTAGTGTATCTTTAACTGTTTGCATTTTATTTGTTCAATAGACATGACTTAGAATACCTTTCCTATTTATTCGTATGTATATATTCTTAAACTGTATTTTTTTGTGACATTATTTTTATTATTTGTTCTATCATTAAACATCAATCATGCTCATACGGTTTTTCTTTTTAAGAAATATTTAGATTTTAACAAAGTAAAATTTTTAAAATTAAGGAAATGTTATTATTTCGGGAATTTGAAAAGATCGTGTCCTAATTCACTGGGTGCGATTCTTTTTTCTTTGAACCGGTATAATTCAATATCCTTTTGAAGTTTTAAATACAAGTTTTTTTTGAGAGCTCGCTATTTTTGAATATTCGAATTGTTATGTCCTAACTTATTGGATGTGGCGTGGCTTTTTCTCGATTAATTCGAAATCACAGTTTTTTTCGGAAGCAAAATTTTTTTTCAAAATAAAATAAATTTGGCATTAATGCATTTAAGGATCGCGATTTAAATTTTTCTCGAATATTTAATTTTCAACAAATAATATTTCGAATAATCGATTAGGTATTAATTTTGAGCGTGTAAGGGTGCTAATCTTTCCTTATGCGTAACCGACTCTCGAACTCGTTTTATGGTTTCAAAGACCAAAATTATTTTAATGATTTTTTTTAAAAAAATCTCGAAAAGTGATCCAATTTCATATGACCCAATATAACGAGGACTTAATTTTCCTTTTCGGCCAAATCTCAACACTTTCTTCCAAGGAGAGACTTTGAGAAATACTTTGTCCCCGATTGAATACTCAATGTCCCGACGCTTCAAATCGGCATAAGATTTCTGTCTATCAAAGGCTGCTTTTAACCTATCTTTAATCTTCTTAACTGTTTCTTCTGTCTCTTGAATTAATTCTGGCCCAATCACCTTTTTTTCATTAAATTCTGTCCAACACACTGGTGATCTACATCTTCGACCATATAGTGCTTCGTATGGAACCATTTGTATACTAGATTGGAAATTATTATTTTAGACAAACTCAGCTAATGGCAAATAACGTTCCCAACCTGATTCAAAATCGATGATACAAGCCCGAAGCATATCTTTTAGTATCTGAATTACCCGTTCGGACTGTCCATCTGTTTACGGATGAAAAGCTGTACTAAAGTTAAGTTTAGTACCCAGAGAGTCATGCAATTGCTTCCAAAATCTTGATTTAAATCGAGGATCCCGATCGAAAAATTATTGATATCGGAATACCATGTAATCTTACAATTTCTCGGATATAAACCTCAGCAAGCTTCTGCAATGACCAGTCGGTTCTAACTGCTATGAAATGCGCTGACTTGGTAAGTCTATCAACTATCATCACCCAAATGACATTCTTTTTACTTGCTGACAACGGTAATCCTGTAACAAAATCCATCGTGATGCGATCCCATTTTCACTCAGGAATATCAATAGGCTGAAGTAGTCCAGTAGGAACCTGATGTTCTGCTTTTACCCATTGACAAGTTAAACATTTACTCATAAATTCAATTATGTCTCTTTTCATTCCTGGTCACTAATATAGTTCTCGTAAATTTCGGTACATCTTCATACCTTCGGGGTGCAAAGCGAATAACTGTCGTGAGATTCTCGAAGAATCGATTTCTTCAACTCAGAATTAATTGGAACACAAATCCGATTTTAATATCTCAAACATCCATAATCATCAATGCTAAAACTCTCTACTGTACCATTCTGTACCATCTCTCTTTTCTTCAACAATTTGTCGTCTCCTAGTTGTGCTGATCTGATCTGATCAAACATTACGTGTTTTACTCTCAACTCAGCCAAAAGACTCCCATCATTACTGATACTGAGCCGTGCAAACATCGCTCTCAATTCAATTGTAGCTTTTCTACTTAGTGCATCAGCTACAACATTAGCTTTTCCCGGATGGTAGTCTATAACACAGTCATAATCTTTTAGGAGCTCTATCCACTGTCTTTGTCTCAAGTTCAATTCTTTTTGAGAAAGAAGATATTTCAAACTTTTATGATCGGTATAAATGTAGTATTTCTCACCGTACAAATAATGTCTCTAAATCTTCAAAGCAAAAATCACAGCTTCTAGTTCCAAATCATGAGTCTGATAGTTACGTTCATGTGGCTTCAATTGACGAGATCCATAGGCTATTACTTCTCCATCCTACATTAATACACAACCAAGACTACTTAAAGAAGCATCACTGTTCACTACAAAATCTTTTCTTGACTCTGGTAATGTCAAAACTGGTGCTTCTGTCAACATTTTCTTCAACGTTTCAAAACTTCTCTGGCACTGATCATTCCAGATAAAAGGAGCATTCTTCTGTAGTAATTTAGTCATCGGCAAAGCTATATTATAAAATCCATTTACAAATCTTCTATAATACCTAGCTAAATCAAGAAAACTTCGTACCTCAGATACATTCTTCAGTACTTTCCATTGAACAATTGCTTCAATCTTTTCAGATCAATTCTAATTCCATCTGCCAATACCACATGTCCCAAAAATACAACTTCTGATAGCCAGAACTCACATTTGCTAAGCTTTCCATACAACTGCTTCTCCCGTAATATCTGTAATACAATTCTGAGATGCTGATCATGTTCTGACTTTGACTTTGAATAAACCAGTATATCATCGATAAAAACCACTACAAACTGGTCTAAATACGACTAAAAGATACGATTCATGAGATCCATAAAAGCAGCTGGGGCATTAGTCAATTCGAATGGCATTACCAAGAACTCATAGTGACCATATCTCGTACGGAAAGCTGTCTTCAGAACATTGCTTTCTTTTACTTTCAACTGGTAGTGGCCTGACCTTAAGTCAATCTTCGAAAATATAGAAGCCCCTCTCAACTGAACAAACAAATCATCAATGCAAGGCAATAGATACTTATTCTTGATTATTACCTTATTCAACTGTCGGTAGTCAATACAAAGTCGCATCGAGCCATCTTTCTTCTTAACAAATGACATTGGGGCTCTTCACGGTGATATGCTCGATCGAATAAAATCACGATCTAATAAGTTTTACAACTGTATCTTCAGCTCCTTTAACTCTGTAGGTGATATTCGGTACAGGGTATGGATATTAAAGTTGTACCCGGATAAACCTCTATAGCAAACTCAACCTCTCTGTCTGGTGGCAAACTCAGTAGTTCTTCAGGAAATACATCAGGAAACTCACAAACTGTCAGGATTTTACTGTATTGGCTTCCAACTGAATCTGATTTAATGACATAGGCTAAATATGCTGAACAGCCCTGCTGAAGTAACTTATTAACCTTTATTGTTGAAATAAGACATGCTGGCCCATTAGTACGGATACCATTTACCTCAATCCGACCTCCATCTTCTATTTGAATATTGAATTTCTTTTTATAGCAATCCAAAATCACTCCATATTTAGATAACCAATCCATTCCCAGTATTATATTAAAGTCTCCAAATAACATGATCAAAGTCGACAAGAAAAGTTTTATTCTGTATAATCAACGGGCATCTCGGACACGCTTGATTTACTAACACTGTTTGCCCCAATGGACTCGACACCTCTACTGACACTCTAGACACCATGGACTTTAATTTCCCCAACTCAGTTAGTTTTAAATTTATATAAGAATGTGAAGATTCGGGATCAATCAAAGTATAAACAGGCCCAGAATACAATAAAAATATACCTTTTACTACATCGTGGGTATCGCCTTCTTCCTGTGTTCTGAACACATAGGCTCTGGTCGGTACTTTAGCTTCAGACTGTTGGGTAACAATATCACTACTTCTTCTAACACCTCCTCCTCTGAAAATCGAACCACCTCTACCAGATCCTCTGCCTCTAGCTGTAGATACTGATCTCTGTGATGTTACCGATGCAACACTATCAATTTTTGGGTAATCTCTGATGAAATGATCTGTAGAACCACATCGGAAGCAGCTCCTAGTTAATTTCCAGTATTCCCCTCTGTGTTTCTTCCCACAGTGCTGACAGTATGGAATTTTTATTTCCCGAGATGAACCTCTCACACTGCTAGTGGATACCGTCATCTGTTTACCCTTGTTTCTTCCACTTCTATCCTATCCAAAATTGGATCTCCATCCACCTTGAGATTCCTTTGATCTTTTTGGCTGAGGATTCAAAGTGATAGTTCTCATACGCTTCCCAGTTGGTCTAACACATTCAGTCTTTTTGTCGAGGCCTAGAACTTGCTCCATCATTTTGGCTCGTTCAATCAAATTTACAAACTCAATAATACGGTAATATACCAACTGTACCTTGATCTCGTCTCGTAAACCCCGTAAAAATCTTTTGCAACTATCAACTTCTGTTGGTATAAATTCTGAGGCGTATCTGCTGAGTCTCGAGAATTCCCTCTCATAATCTATTACTGATATGTCACCCTGTTACATCATTAAAAACTCTTGCTTCTTGTCTTCGATATACATTTCTCCGATATATTTCTTTTGAAATTCTTTCTGAAATAGGTCCCATGTTATCTGATCCTCCGGTAGATGTCGAACCACTGATTCTTACCATAAATAAGCTTCCCTTTGTAGCAACGATACAGCACAAATCAAGCATTCCCGGGGGGTACATTCTAATTGCTGTAAAATTCTTTTAGTCGACTCCATCCAATTTTCAGCTGTTGATGGATCAACTCCTTTCAGACCCATAAATTTAATGGCACCATATTTTCTCAATTCTCCGATATATTTCTTTTGAAATTCTTTCTGAAATAGGTCCCATGTTATCTGATCCTCCGGTAGATGTCGAACCACTGATTCTTACCATAAATAAGCTTCCCTTTGTAGCAACGATACAGCACAAATCAAGCATTCCCGGGGGGTACATTCTAATTGCTGTAAAATTCTTTTAGTCGACTCCATCCAATTTTCAGCTGTTGATGGATCAACTCCTTTCAGACCCATAAATTTAATGGCACCATATTTTCTCAATTTTTTTATTGGGGCCCGTCTCTGAGTTGGTACTGAAGTCGTAGTAGGAGCAGTCTCCGCTACTCTTTGTAATGCATCGGTAATTACTCGTAATATATCAGAATCATCTCTATCATTTCTTCTATCAACTCTAGGAGGTGAATTTCTTACTAGGTTTACGCTAGGTGTTACTGACTCCGTTTCATCTAACCCGTATGACTCTTCGTCTCCAGTGTACATTTCTTGGTCAGTATCATCTATTCTTTCATCTGACATCTTTAATCTATAAAAAAAAAACAAACAAATAGGTCAGCATCCAAAGATCCCGACTTAGTTTCGACCCAACAATAACATGTACTTCTAAACTCAATTTCTGAGCTCGATTTAGTTCGAGAATCGGCTAAACCTGATAGCTCTGATACTAATAATTATAACACCTCTTAATCCTAAACCGTCATCGAAACAGGGTTAGAGTGTATTATCAAACATATCGTATAATTTACAAATAATAAATAAATAATTAATGAACATATTATAAAATAATCATAAAGTCCCTTAATTAGACCCTCGAGACTCAAAATATGTATTAGAAGGGAATTGGAACTTGTTCTTGTGCTCCGCAGATTTTTTTTCGTAAATTTTTTTCGAACTCGATATAACCCTCTTTATAAACATCTAACCTTCCCTGCAATTTCAACCTGTAACCAAAATAATTTGTATTCAAATTCACCTAAATCATAATCAATTCATTAACATATTAATTTAATAATTAAACATTCTTAATATTACTCAAAATTTACTAATAACTTTATTCATTTTTCATTCAAACTTAATGCCAAATTTTTTAATATACTCTTTACCATTTTATTAAACTAATATCAAAATATAGTATACCATTTTTTTTACAACCAACATTACAAGCATATACATGTAACCTATACAACAATTAGTACATGCCACTTTTACCAAAAGGGGAAAATTACATCACAGAATTTATACTGAGATCGGGATCGATCTGGATGCTGAACCAGGACCTTAATTTCTACTAACCTGCGTACGGAAACAATCGTACATTGAGTATTTCATACTCAGTGGTATTACTATAATTCAAATTATAAATAACCAAATAAATTTCACATAATCAATCATATAATACATAAACACATGTTATCTTAATTTATGCACCACTTCCATTCCATATCAATAACAAATCAATTTAACCAAATAACAACAAAATATCATAAACAATTAGGTACTAATAACTTTGGAAACCTTTGATTTACCCCTACTAATAAGACTCAGACCTTAACGGATACACGGATCCAACCAAACACACTAGAATGGCACTCAGTGCCTCATCGAATAATTCGAAGCAATAAATTGACACCCAGTGTCTCATCGGCCTAGCCGAAGTACTGTGGTACCCAGTACCTCATCGAATCTATCCGAAGTAAAATAATGACACCCAGCGTCTCATCGACTCAAGGTCGAAGTATCCCTGAACTCTTCCAATCCTATGCCATGCCAACTATATCCGACTCAGCCCGACTAGTTAATAGGGATTTTCAATTTACAATTCATATTACTTTCAATTCCAATTTCACTTTTACTTTCAATTTTGATCACAAATCATTCAAATTCAATTCAAATATACTATTAATTCAATATCAATTTTCATTCTTCTCAATATTAATGCTTACCTCATATTCACTTATTAAATATAAATATCGAAATAAACATTAAATAATGAATAATTTAAATTATAGTAATACAAACCAGAATTTCGCGATTACTCCTCGATAACTTTCTCCTTTCCTTTTTGTGTCGATGCTTCGGGTTCTTTGCTAGCTACGAAAATAATAATAATTTTCGCTATTAATTACAACACTAATTTATAATAATAATTGAATTTTTATCCAATTTATACCCTAATTCCAATTTAATCCTAATTAACTCATTTATTTTTCTAACTCAATTCATACTTTATTTTTATTCAATTTCCTTCCATATTCTACTTAACTATCTAATGTTCATAATAAAACCCTAATTTAAATTTTTTTTCAATTTAATCCCTTTATCACAAAACTTATAGCTTCTTTTACAAGTTAATCTCTTTATCAATTCTAACTTAAAATTCATTCAATTAAATCCCAAATTCACTATTTTGTTCAACATGAACTATGTTCAAAAACCTTAAAACTTTTAAGACCTCAACTTAATTTCATCAAAACTTTGTTCTAAAGCTTCTAAAACATTTAATTTAAGAGAAAAGGGCTTAATTGACTTACCAATTGAAGCTTAAAGCTTTAAAATTCTAGTTTCCTTCTTTTCTTTTTCCTTCCATTTTCTCCCTTCTTTTTGCGTTTGAGCTTCTGTTCTTCTATCCCTTCTTTTGTTTCTTTTTCTTTTCTTTATTCTTTTATGTTATATATATACATTAGTTAGTAATAATGTTAATAAATTATAAATATCTATTTGTTTAAATAATAAGTAAATTAATATTTATTTTACAAATGTACAAATATAATTTTTACACATGTATATTTTATTACCATACATTTGGCTTTAATTTATATATATATTTTATTAATCTAATAAAATAATATCAAGTAAATAATAATTTATACTATTATATTCTAATATTAATTAATAATAACTTAAATCATTAAAAAAATTTAGATTTTTCTCATTGTTTTGCCGCCTCAAATTATGAAATAGGCATAATTGCCATTTTAGTCCCTCTTTTTTTTTTTAATCTATAATTAGGCTTTCACCTCTTATTCAATTTAGTCTTTTTTACTAATTACTCTAAATTAAGTTAAATTCACCTAATCAAGGCCTAATTAAACACACTACTAGACTCATAATTACTCCTAATAATTATTTACGAACTCGGTTTACTAAGACGGAGGCACTATAACTCACTTTTTCTGTGCCTATGAATTTAGGTTATTACAAATACCGTCATCCCTGCATCAAAAGTTAAAATTGGTGATAGAAGGTCGATTAATCACCATTAATGCTGAGGAGGAAATCATTACATCAGTGACTAGCGATGTACCTTACATAAGTACAAGTGAGGAGGCCATGGAGTGCTCTTTTAGATCATTGGAGTTTGTGAATGCTACCTTCGTGGCTGAAGAAGATAAGATCCTTACACCGAGGATATCGGCGACCACCAAGATGAGGTTAGAAATGACAGTTGGAAAAGGTGCTTCACCTGGAAGAGGATTGCGGACGTATCTCCAAAGAAGGATTACAGTGCCAGTACTGGCAGAGAAGCGTGATCAGTTTGGTTTAGGATTTAAGCCAAAAATGAAACAGAGAAAAGAAGAACTACAGAAAAAGCAAGACAAGAGAAGGGCAAGAATAAGGGTGGAAGAGATCAAAAGTGAGCCAATGGTCTTCCCTCATATATCAAGATCATTCGTGTCGGGAGGTATTATAAACCCCGAGCAAAGACTGACAGAAAATAGGTTGGCAGGAATAATGAGAAATCTGTACATCAATGCTGTTTCTGAAGGAACGAGTAAGCAAAGAAATTTGGCAAGAATTCGCCCTTACGCCCTCGAAAGCGTTCTAGACAACTGGACTGCTGAAGAGCTCCCTGTAATTTTTAAATCTTTTTTAGAGTAATGTTCAGAACACCTTTTTTGCTTTAAGCCCGAGAGCAATTGGGATGTTTTTGTAAAGGGCATATATTCATTGGCTTTTTATTTTCAATAAAAAAGATGCACTTTCTTTCACCAAATTGGCAAAAATTCTCATTATTCTTTTCATTCATCTCATATCATAATAAATATTCTCAAATTCCTTTATCTTTCGGATCTTTTGGTCCATATGACAGGTCCCTAGATATCAACGATATAAGTAACGTCGTTGCCGACTTAGAGCCTTATTTTGAGCAAGATGTGTGTTTAGAGGAATCTTATGATTTTGAAGAAATCTAATATTGTAGTTTATCTCCTGATTTGTTATGGATGGTTGAGCAAGATGAGAAACAAATCCTACCTCATAAAGAATCAGTAGAAGTTGTGAGTTTAGGGGATGAAGTTGACAAAAAGGAGGTGAAGATTGGAACCTGTATCTCTGAAAAAATGAGACGAGTTCTCATTGATCTACTTCAAGAGTTTAAGGATGTGTTTGCATGGTCGTATCGGGATATGCCCGATCTAAGCACTGATAACGTGGTACACAAGCTCCCTATAAGAGAAGAATGTAAACCGGTCCAACAAAAGCTTCGAGGAATGAGACTAGATGTTCTCCTAAGGATAAAAGAAGAGATCCGAAAACAATTTGTTGTCGGCTTCTTACGAGTGGTGGAATACTCAGAATGGGTGGCCAACATAGTGACAGTTTTTAAAAAGGACGGGAAAGTAAGCATGTGCGTGGACTATCAGGACTTAAACAAGGCTAGTCCAAAAGATAATTTCCCGTTACCTCATATCGACACCTTGGTGGACAATGCAGCAGGTCATTCCTTATTCTCTTTTATGGATAGTTTTTTTGGGTACAACTAAATAAAGATGCATCCTGAGGATAGGGATAAAACTACATTCGTCACCGTGTGGGGAACCTTTTGCTACAAGGTTATACCATTTGGATTGAAGAATGCAGGGGCAACATATCAAAAGGTTATGGCAACTTTGTTCCATGACATGATGCACAAGGAAATTGATGTTTATGTCGATGATATGATTGCAAAGTCTCAAACAAAAGAGGAACATGTAGAAGTTTTAAGAAAGTTGTTCTTAAGATTGAGAAAGTTCCAATTGAAGTTGAACCTAAACAAATGTATTTTTGGGCTACTTCAGGCAAGTTGCTAGGCTTTGTGGTCAGTGGAAAGAGAATTGAAATTGATCCCGATAAGGTCAAAGCTATACAAGAGTTACCACCACCATGTACTCAAAAGGAAGTCAGAGGGTTCCTAGTGATATTGAATTATATCTCTCGGTTCATCTCACAACTAACCGAGAAATGTGATCCTATCTTTCGTCTTCTCAAGAAGCACAACCCGAGAGTTTGGGATGATGAATGCCAAAAGACTTTTGACAAAGTCAAATAATATTTATCAAATGCTCCAATTTTGATGCCTCCGAGTCCAGACAAACCTTTGATCCTGTACTTGGTCGTATTCGAGAACTCTATGAGATGCATATTAGGCCAACACGATGAGTCGGGAAAGAAAGAAAGAGCAATCTATTATCTCAGCAAGAAATTCACGGAATGCGAGATAAGATATTCTCCAATTGAGAAATCATGTTGTGCTCTAGTTTGAACTACCCGAAGGTTAAGGCAATACATGTTATATCATACAACTTGGTTGATTTTAAAATTGGATCCTCTCAAGTTTATGATGGGGTCACCTGCATTGAATGGATGGATGGCCAGATGGCAAATGCTACTTTCTGAGTTTGACATAATCTATGTGAACTAGAAGGCGATAAAAGGGAGTGCAATAGTAGCTTTTCTGGCCAGCAGAGCTCTCAAGGACTATGAGCCATTAGATTTTGATTTCTCAAACGAAGATCTAATGTATGTTGCAACCACAGCAAAAGAAGTTTCAGAAGAGCAATCATGGAATATGCATTTTGACGGTGCTTCAAATGCTACTAGTAAAGGGATTGGGGCAATTCTGGTATCCCCCGAAGGAGATCATTATCCCCTCACAAGCAAGCTTGACTTCGATTGTACAAATAATATGGCGGAATATGAAGCATGTGTCATGGGTATTCGGGCAGCTATTGAACGCAAGATAAAGATTCTGAAAGTGTACAGGGATTCTGTGTTGGTAATTTATCAACTCAAGGGAGAATAGGAAACGAGAGATTCCAAGTTGATGGATTATCGAAAATTAGTTCTCGAGCTAATTAAAGAGTTCGAGGACATCACCTTTCATTACCTCCCGCGAGAGGAAAATCAGATGACCGATGCTTTGGCTACTCTTTCTTCCATGATCATGATTAATAAGCAAGAAGATATGAAGCCCATTCAAATGGGTATTTATGAGGTTCTAGCTCATTGCTTTAACGTTGAAGGAGAAGAAAAGGATGATTACCCGTGGTACCAGAAAATCTTGCAATATGTAAAAGACCGTAAGTACCCTGAGCAAGCCACCGAAAATGAAAAAAGAACATTGAGAAGGCTTGCCATTGACTATGTCCTTGATGGGGATATTCTATATAAAAAGTGAAAAGATCAGGTCCTGTTGAGGTGTGTTGATTCTATTAAGGCCAAGAAAATCTTAGAAGTTCATGAAGGGGTTTGTGGAACACATGCCAATGGTTTCACAATGGCCAGACTGATTATGATATTTGGGTATTACTGGTCAACCATGGAATGAGTTTGCATTAAATATGCTAAGAAATGTCACAAGTGTCAAATTTACGGAGACAGAATTCATGTACCTCATTCACCTCTCCATATTATGACTTCCCCTAGCCTTTTTCTATGTGAGGCATGGATGTCATCGAACCAATCTTGCCAAAAGCTTCTAATGGGCATAAGTTCATTTTTGTGGTCATCGATTACTTTACTAAGTGGGTGGAAGCTGCTTCCTACGCCAGTGTCACGAGATCAACGGTCAGTAAATTCTTGAAGAAAGTAATTATATGTCGCTATGGAATGCCAGAGAAGATCATAGCCGACAATCCTTTGAATCTGAATAATAGCACAATAGTAGAAGTCTGCGGTCAGTTCAAGATCAAGAATCATAATTCAGCACCGTATCGCCCGAAAATGAACGAAGCAGTAGAGGCAGCTAATAAAAAATCAAGAAAATCATTGGGAAAATGACAGAGACTTACAAAGATTAGCATAAAAAGTTACTATTTGCTCTATACGCTTATGGAACGTCTGTCAAAACTTCTACCGGGGCAACACCTTTCTTATTAGTATATGGAATGGAGGCGGTCCTACCCATTGAGGTCGAAATTCCTTCCCTCCGAGTCTTATCAAAAGTGAAGTTAGATGAGGCAGAATGGATCCAGTCAAGATATGACCAGCTAAACCTAATCGACGAGAAGAGGTTGAAAGTTATCCAACATAACCAGATGTACCGAAAAAGGATGATGCGAGCCTATGATAAAAAAGTTCGCCCTAGAGAATTCCATGAGGGAGATTTAATGTTGAGAAAGATCCTTACTATGCAAAAAGACTTTCGAGGCAAATAGATGCCAAATTGGGAAGGCCCATATATGGTAAATATTTTTCAAACCCTGTAAACTCAAATTCAGTGAAGAAGTACTTTGCCTAAAAAAGAGTAGGGCCGAGATGAAAACCCGCAAAGGTCGACTCGAAACCTAAGAAGATTTGAGCCGAAAACCCAAAAGGGCGGTTCAGATTTGGATCAAGGATCGGGCATGAAATGAGCTTCTTTCTTAGAAGTAACAAGATAGAGAAACGTTGCATCTTGGACATCGACAGAGTGCAATTGTTTTCATGGGTACACATCAAGCTTAAAGTGGTTCTCATCAAGTTTGCTCGTGAAAGTTCATACGTTGATATATGGGGTATCTGGTTTTATTTCTTGTTGCTCACTTTAGCAGTTCTTTATCATTGTTTGCTAGTCTTTAACCAACATTTGTTATCTTGGCTGATGTTTTGAGTAATGTTTGATGTTTTCTCATTTATCTCCATTCAAACGCTATCGCCAATAAATTCAATCTTATCCATTTTTGTAACCATGCTCAGAGCATTCTTTGCATTGAAATAATGGTTAATGGACTTAATGATATAAGGTATAAAAAGATTTTTGCATATTACTTTGGGAAATTTTAAATAGTACAGGGACCTGAAATAGGACCGTTAGCCGAAAATAACTGAATCTGAGGGTTGAAAGGATCCTGAAACGAATAAGTTCAGCTTACGATTATCTCTTCGAATATCATATCAAGAACACCAGACTTGAAGGAAAGACATGGTGACACATCGATGTTAGAACTTAGGCAAATGACGATTAGTGACGACCTAAGGACTAAACCAATAAAAAACCATTTTTAAAATGACATTTTTGCATGCATATCAGCATCATTCGTGCGCATTTAGATAGGAGCATTTGATTCATTCAAATCATGGCATCCTAGTTACATGGCCTAGATGGAGGCTCATAAAACAAGTTCTACAGGTCATATCCTCAGAGGATGGCGATAGAACGACAAATCTTTTACCCCTAAAGCTATAGAGGTACAGATTGAAACCACAATAGCAAATCTCATACACCTAAAGCTGTAGAAGGGCAGAATGAAGCTGCAATGGCAAATCTCATTCACCTAAAGCTGTAGAGGGGGAAGTTGAAGTCACAAGGACGAATCTTATACTCCTGAAGCTGAAATGAAGTGAAGTTACAACCTCCAATCTCTTACCCTAACCAGAGGGCAGATTGAAGACCATCCGATCTCTTACCCCGATCATGGGGCAGATTGAAGACCATCCAATCTTTTACCCTAATCAGAGGGCAGATTGAAGTCAATCCAATCTCTTACCCCAATCATGGGGTAGATTGAAACAATCTAATCTTTTACCCTAACCAGAGGGCAGATTGAAGCAATCAATCTTTTACCCTAACCAGAAGGCAGATTGAAGATCATCAGATCTCTTACCCCGACCATGGGGTAGATTAAAACAATCAAATCTTTTACCCCTAAAGTTATAGAGGAGCAAATTGAAGGTACAAAAGTAAATCTTATACCCCTAAAGTAATAGAGGGGTAGATTAAAACTCATAGTAGTAAACCTTGATCTTCATTGAAGATACAGAGAAGTAGACTGAAAGATAAGTTACGAGCACCAAATCCCTAAAGTGTTAGTGGATTGAATCAAAGACTACGATGGTGAACCTCAACCTCCCTGAAGTTGCAAGTAGAATTGAGTGAAGCTATAATAGCAAATTTTGTCTCTTTGGAATCGACTTAGGGCAAGGTGAAATCGTGACACTAAATCCTACCTTCTCAAAGTTATAGAGAAGCGGATGCAGTGAGTTTGAACGTCTAATGAAGCGAAGGGTGAGCTACTTAAAGATGAAGGGCTAAAGAGACCAAATCTAGTAGGACTGGACAAAGTTGGTTATCTTTTTTAGTTTTTGCTCTGTTCGTGTTACACAACAACGAGCAAAGAGGGGCAGCTGTAGAAGCCCAATTTGTCCGGGCCTTTATAATCCAAATTTAATTATTTTATTTATTAAACAAATAAACAAATAAAAAAATAATATAATTAAAAATATACAAACCCAATTTCATAAATCAAAGCCCAAATACACCCAACCCAAACTTAAGCCTAAACCAAATCGAAAAAAATATCCAATACAAAAATATCCCAAATCCATTACAAGCCCAATACCTTTAAAAAAAAACTACCCAAACCCCAAAACCTAGCCTAATGCCTAAACAAACCCAATTTCACAAACCCTAAAAAAACTAAAAAAACCCTAGCCTTCTCTAGTTTCCAGCCACCGCCACCAACTCACCCACGCCGCCACCACCTTTGTCGTCGTCGATTCCATAGAATCCGAACTCTACCTCGCGGACGTCACCGGAAAATCCGAAAATTAGGTGTAAAAAAGTGTTATAAATACATTAGATTTAAATATAAGTTTTTTACAAAAAAACATAAGGAAAAAATATATGAAATTAAAGGAAAAAGTCACAAAAAATTGAAAGAGCATCTTCTAGCAACTAAAATACGAGCAAGCATTTGTAAATCTCAGTTAAGCAAGGTATTTTCATTTTTTTTCAAACTTTGGCACTAATAATTTCTTTGTTTTTCTAAAGCAAAAAAGGAAAAGAGACTCGATTTTTACCGTTGGTGCTATTCCATCTCCACCATCGTCGTGTCTATTTGTCGGGGGCTCATCGAAATTGGTTTTGGCGAAAAGGAGGCCAGATCTGGGTTGATGGGGTTGAAAACATTGAATTTTTTTTTGTTTATCGAAAATCCGACCATCGTGGATGGTAGTCGAGAGTAACAGCGACGGTGGGAGGAATGGTGGAAGGCACCCCACTTATCATGGCCGATCGGCCTAAAGTGAAAAATGGAAAGTTTGATTTTGAAAGTAAAATAATCTGTTTTGAGAAGGAAAAGTAAAAGATAAGGGAAATTTTAAAATTAAAGAATGGGTTTTGTTTTTTAATGGAAAGAAAAAGATTTTTGTTTGTCATAATTGTAGAATACCCACGTGAAATGATAGGGAAAGGGTTTCTTTTTTAAAAAATAGGTTAATTTCTCATTGGAGCCCTTCTGTTTATTTAAATGGTTTCAACCAGGACCTTTTGGCCTTTTTGTTATTATCGATTTGGCCCTATGATTTCATTTGTTTTTTGTTTAAATTTAATTTACGTTTTACCTTTTTCTATTTAAATTATCTAAATTATATATTAATCG
This sequence comes from Gossypioides kirkii, assembly GCA_005610355.1. Taxonomy (NCBI): domain Eukaryota; kingdom Viridiplantae; phylum Streptophyta; class Magnoliopsida; order Malvales; family Malvaceae; genus Gossypioides; species Gossypioides kirkii. The sequence goes on from CP032248.1 coordinate 48,831,100, forward strand.
GTTCTTGTGTATACATTTTGCTTCCTTAAGTTATATATATATGGTTAATCTCTTTATATATAGTATGTATATTTATATTTTAATCTGTATGTTTGACTATTGATTTTTTTTAGTGTATCTTTAACTATTTGCATTTTATTTGTTCAATTGACATGATTTAGAATACCTTTCCTATTTATTCGTATGTATATATATTCTTAAACTGTATTTTTTTGTGTCATTATTTTTATTATTTGTTCTATCATTAAACATCAATCATGTTCATACGGTTTTTCTTTTTAAGAAATATTCGGATTTCAACAAAGTAAAATTTGTAAAATTAAGGCAATGTTATTATTTCGGGAATTTGAAAAGATCGTATCTTAACTCACTGGGTGCGATTCTTTTTTCTTTGAACCGGGATAATTCAATATCCTTTTGAAGTTTTAAATACAAATTTTTTTTTGAGAGTTCGCAATTTTTGAATATTCGAATTGTTATGTCCTAATTTATTGGATGTGGCTTTTTCTCGATTAATTCAAAATAACGGGCTTTTTATTTTTGTTTTTTTTAAAAAATGGTTTCGATAGTGGTCTTTCTGTAATGCATTCTTGTTTTTATTTTTTGAATGGGCGAGCCAAGAAAAAGAAAGAAGAAACTTTTATTGGATGCATAGCATAAGGAAGAAAAACAAACAATTTTGCTGTAAATTAATACATGTAATCAATATTAAATATGAAAGATGAATATTATGCCATGCCACTATTATTTAAATCCATAGATGGGAAGTGAGTTGATCTTATGATGGAAAGCGAAGGTAGAGAGGGATGGGATTGGGAGCATATGGAGGTGAGTCCCAAACCGTGAAAGCACTCGTTGAGTTGATTCATTTCTTTGAGATTTTTGGACAATGACGATTCAACACATCCTTCAAGCTTTCAGTTGTGTTCACCCATTCAAATCCTTTCTTTGTGTATGCTTCCTCATTGATATCGCTTGTGAAGAACCTATCAGCTTCAAGCCTCCTACAGTATTATCATTATTCAATTCTTAGTATTCAATTTTTTTTGCAAAACAGTACGGAATTGTGATTTATACCTAGATGCCATTAGTAGGAAGACAACGAAAAAAGTTTCACCTATAGCAAACCCCCTGATCTTCTTCTCTGCCATGAGACCCACCATTAAGTCCAGTTCTTCAATAGCATCACCATAAACTTCCTTGAGAACTTCAGTGGCTTCCTTATCCTCAGTTAGATCTTCCCATTTAGAGATTGGTATCAATAGCAAAGCCCTACGAAATTGATTATACCTTGCAACTTTCCTTTCCCTATCCTTGTAAACTGCATCATTGATATTAATTTTTTAGATCCAATTTTCACGTGTTTGTTTAATGAATTCATGAATCATAAATTTCTAGTTTGAGACAAGCCATTACCTTCAAGAGCTGCCAAATCTCTATCGTCAGGTCTATCTTTGCCATCAACATCTTGTGCTACAAGGTCTCGAAGCCATGAAGGATAGTTGCAAAGCTCCAATGCACCACAAGCTTGATGTCCCATTGAAACAAATTGCCTGGTGAATCCAATTCGTGACAAAGTTTTTTCTCCTTTATGGCCGATTAGATCGGGCACAGTTGTTGAAGCCCAATTTTAACCGGGTTTGGGCCTTTGGTTTTAATTAAAAGTTTAAATTGATTTTAAATTTATTTTTAAATTTAAATTTAAATTTAATCAAATTTAAACTTAAAATTAAAATTAAAAGTCCAATTTAATGTCCATTTACAAATAAAGCCCAAATTATAAGTCCATTTACAAGCCCAATTGGGATAAATTTGGCTAGCCCAAATTCAATGACAAATTGAGCCCAAATGCTAACCTAAACCCCAAACCCCTTGACCCAAATAGCTACTTGCACTGCTGCTGTCCATCTTAGCCAATTAGAGCGCGCCACGTCATCAACCTCTGCCACAACTCTTAGCTTCAACTTGCTCGTACACTGCTGCTACAAGCCACCAACTGACCTGCACAAAAGGGAAAACAAGACGTGTATTAATGTACGAAAAACAAAATTGAATGATGATGTACATGGCTATAAAAGCCAAGACAGAATATGTGTAAAGGATTACGAACCCTTCTTTGAAAGAAATCGATAGATAAACCCTGTTTTGAAATTCCAAATACAATCCCTTTTATTACCAAACAATATTCAGAGCCAAATAGCAACCAAGAACATAAAGAGCAGAATATCATACAATTCAGTTTAGTCCAAGTATGCAATCCCAATGAATATTCATTCATCAGTATTAAACCTTTGAGTGTTAAACTGTTCATAACCTCTACATTCATTTATTATTTATTATATTATTTATTTTTCTTTTACCAATTTTCAATATCCATTAAATATCATTGACCATTTACAGCACTCATCCGTTTTTTATGAACCTGTTAAATACATTAAATGACGTTCTAAAGTTTAATATTAATGACCGTTATAACATACATTAATAATAGTAAATGTTTTGATAATTTTATTAAATATTTATAATATTAATATTTTTAATAATAATTTTATTAAATAAAAAAAAGGGAAATCGAAAGGTTATGACTCATCTGTTCACCGTTGCCGGAGTCGCCATCGCCGTCGTTCCCTTAAGCACCGCTCCTTCGATCTCATCGACTACAGCTGTGAACTGCAAGATCAAAATCACGAAATAGTTTTAAATCAAAAACTGAAATAAACTATGAAACTAAAATTGGGTTTTGAAACATAAAAAATATGGTTTTATAAAATAGGGGGAACAATGTTTGAAAGGCTCAGACTTGGACTTGAATCCAGATCTTGGAATGAAAAATTGGGTTTTAAGTTAATAAAAAAACAAAGGAATAAAGAAAAAAGGAAAAGAAAAAGAGACGTTTGAGCTTATCGGGATCGGAGCAAGGGCGCGTGAGGGCTAGAAAGTAGCGACCGGTGGATCGCGGTGGTCGGGCATAGCGGCCGGTGAAGCGCGTGGTCGGGGGCCTCATCGACGCGCGCTCACGCGCGGGTTATGCGACTGCCAGAGGTGGCCAAACTTTGGCCGGAGTTTGGCCTTTGGAGAGAAAAAGGGGGGGTTTAGGGTTTTTTCTTAGAAATGAAATGAATAATATAAAAAAAAACCTTTAAATTAATATTTATACAAGACCCATTGCCCGACCCGAATCCGACCCATGGACCTCTAGGATCCGTGTGTTTTTGGAGGATGAGTTATTTGCGCGTTTGGTCCTTCCGTATTTTTTATTTGTTTTTATTTAGTCCTTAAATCAACTTCTGTTTAATTACACAATTGGCCTAGCAATTTTTCAAGATTTACTAATTAGTCCTTTTACTTCTGGATGCCTGTGGGGCTACCACGTGTCACCTAGTTTTTGGTTTTATTACTTATGGGTCCCTAAACTGTCCAAAAATCACATTTTAACCCTAAAACTTTAGAAAATTACATTTTAACCCTAAAACTTTTAAAAATTACATTTTACCCCTAAACTTTCCTAAATTCTATTTTAACCCTGATTTTACCCAAAATTACCATTTTACCCCTGAATATTCCAAAATTACCATTTTTGACCTGATTTCACCAAAATTACCATTTTACCCCCGAATCTTCCAACAATCCATTTTTACCTCAATTTCACCAAAATTACCGTTTTACCCTCGAACTTTCCAAAACCCCATTTTTAACCTCGATTTCACTAAAAATTACCATTTTACCCTCGAACCTTCTAAAATCCTATTTTTAACCCCGAATTTTCCCAAAGTTACATTTTTACCCCCGAGAGTCAAAATTACCATTTTGTCCCCGGTTATCCAAAAGTCCCGTTTTCGACCCCGATCGCATCGTTCTTCTTCTTCACTAAATACTTGCATTTATTTTAATCATTATGCATTTGCATTTTACATTTTTGCATCCTATTTATCTGCTTATTATCTTGCGTCGTATTTTATTTCTCTTATTGCTATTCGATGTTTTAAACTTACACGCTCATTTTTAAAGTATCTTCAAAGACGAGGCAATATTCCTCTCGTGTAAAAGCTTCGAGAAATCGTGCCCTAATGTGTCGGGTGTGATTTTTCGTATAACTCACGCGCGTCGAATATCTTTTTTTAAGATTTTTATACCCGTTAACCCCGAGATTCCGAGAATATCGTGTTCTAACGTGTTGGTCACGATTTTAATTCTTCGCGAAAGTCGAAGTAAACGGGTATTCTATATATGAATCTTTTAAACCATGTGTCCGAGGATTACATTTTAAATTCAATACGAAATTTTCAAATTCTCAAAAATATATTTATATCACAAATAATTTTAAAAACGAGGCAATGTCCTTTCGTGTGAGAACTTCGAAGAATCGCACTTTAACGTGTTAAGTGTGATTTTAGTAATTCATGCGAATCGGTTATCCTTTTCAAAAGTTTTCAAAATACTCTTCAATCTAATAATTATATACAAAGTAACTTTATAACCAAAAGAAGAAACAATGTTCTTTCATGTGAAGATCTCGAAATATCGTGCTCTAACGTGTTGGGTGTGATTTTCATACAATTCATATGATAGAACACTCTCTTTAAAATGTCTCGAAACATCCCGCAGTTTTGAAACTCCGAGAATTTAGTGCCCTAATGTGTTGGACACGACTTCTAATTCTCATAAAGGATCGAAACACGAGGACAAATTTTCCTTAAAAGTTTTCCTTTGAAATTATACGAAGCCGTCTAAAATAAACATCGTATTTTAAATTTTACTCGAGCTTTCATTGTTTTCATAGAATAAGACCCGAAAATAATCATGTGGTACCAATTTTTGGGCATATGATGATGCTAATCCTTCCTCGTGCGTAACCGACTCCCGAACCTGTTTCTCTGGATTTCGAAGACCCATTTTTTTAAACGTTTTAAACGTTTTATGGTGATCCAATCACACCTAATAAAGGATTGGTGGCGACTCCCATTTCCCTTTTATTCCAAAAATACTTAAAATGATTTTGATTTTTCGAAGCCTTGTTCCCGAGGTGGTTTCGACATATGGCAGCTCCACTGGGGAATTTTTCAAAATAAACGAGAGTCAAGCCAAAATTGATAATTTTCGGGTCTTTTTTTGAGAACTTTTTAACTTCAGTTTTATTTAATATGCGATCCTCGGCATTTTTGTGTGGTATTTTACCGTATTGCTAGTGTAATTTTGCATTCATGTGCATTGTGATACTACCTTTTTAAGTGAAAGCGGGAAACTACTCCTTCGTAAGGTCTTCTCCTCCGTGTAGGATGGTAGATCGCTTTCGGGATTACAAAGTAACCTTATTTTCGTGAAGTTTTCACTTCCGTGCAAACATGCGGGAAATGCATCCCCTTAAACCGAACTCATCCGCATAAGCCTGTAATGGGTAAGGATAGAGGAATCTGCTGGTTTGGGCACCCTTTACTTTAGAGCCTAAACTACATATAGTGAGCCGTAAGCACTCACCCTAGATGGAGTTAGGTCGAGCCGTTAGTATACCCGAAATAATCTTTTAGGTTCTGTGTTAAATATTTGTATGCTGATTTTTTATATATATATATTTATCACCTGCTACTAACTATGTTTGTTTTGCCTCTTTCACCTGCATTTGCATCCTCATGAATGAAAAGGTGTTGATTTAAATCCGTTTTACCGACTAGGCAGTTTCATCATGAAGGAAGGATTTCTCGATAAAGTAGAAGGTAATATGGTGACGCGCCTATGGTCTGAGGAACAGCAACGCGAAAAAGGTGATAGCCTGAAAGAGGGGCATTTGTCAGAATTTTGGGATTATACTCGTATCAATGTGACTCATAACAACTTGCAGGAGTTGAAAGAGATTTGAGGACAGTGGGATAATGAGATGAAACAGATGTTTTATCAAGACTATGGAGATCTACCTTACTTACTGGAAGTCAAGATCGATAAGCACCTCTTCCGAGCCCTTACTCAACATTGAAACCCCGGATATAGTTGCTTCACCTTCGGACACTTGGATTTGACACCTACCATAGAAGAATATACTGCTCTGATTCGATGTCCAAGGATCCAAGATGATAAAGCATATTCTAAAGACGTGAGTGGTCCAACATTGTTAAAGAGATTGATGAGCGCAACGGGGATGAGCGAGCAATGGGTTGCTCCTCGTATAAAAGTAAAAGGAGACAACAGGTGCATTACTTGGAAAAGTTTGCGAGACCTGATTGTGACACACCCCGATATGAGAAGACGCATTGACATTTTCGCCCTAAGTATATACGGGTTGGTCTTATTCCCGAAAGCATTGGGGCACGTGGAAGATGCAGTAGTAGCATTGTTTGATCGACTCAGTAGAGGAATTACTCCCGTCCCTACTATCCTGGCAGAAACTTTTCGCTCGTTGAGTGCTTGTCGGAGGGAAGGAGAAGGAAGATTTATCGGCTGCGCCCAACTCTTGATGGTTTGGTTTCACAGCCATTTCTAGAAAGTGGAAAAATTTTCTTGTAAGGTTTTCTCGACCGACTTCTCGCCTTTGAAGAATTTTATGGCTTCGCAACGAGAGCTAAAAGTATCTGAAGAAAAGTGGGCAGCTGTTCTCCAGAATTTACGGGACGAGGACATTCAATGGAGCGCTCCTTGGTTTCTTCCCGATAAGGTCCTTTACCGCTGTGACGATTTCGATTGGGTTCCGTTACTCGAAGTTTGGGGTGCCACTAGGTATGCTCCTCTGCTCGTTTTGAGACAATACAAGACAAGATAGTTCGTCGCTGTAACTCATGGTCTAGCACATTGCGAGTTTTCATATAAAGGGAATGACTATAAGAAAAAGGTCCAAGAGGTGGCAAACGCGTGGAAAAGGGTACAAAGAATGAAAAAGTTCAGTGCGAACCCTCTAATAACCTCGAACTACGACTGGTGGAGGAGCAAGAGGGTTAATGATAACATCTCCGCGCCAAATCCGGAAAATGTTCGCCCAGTAGAAGAATGTCTACAAGAAGCTCCTTCAAAGTTAGACATCCTCAAACAAGATTTTGAAAGGAAAAACTCGGAGTTTGGTAAGAGGATAGAGGTATTGGAGGAAGATAAGATGAAGCTAGGGCTAGATGTAGATTTTCACAGACTAGAGGCGGAGAAGCTAAGAAAAGGAAAAAATAAAGTCGAAGAGGACCTCAAGGACTTAAAGAAGCATTACAAGAAGCTTCATCAGTCTATGAAGATTGCAGGGCTGGGTAAGACATCCGAGCAATGGCGCCAGGAGATTCAGATACAGAAGGACCAAGCGGAACAATGGCAAAGAAGGTTCCAAGATGGTCAGGCCCGTGAAAACGCCTTGAAGGGGGAATTGCTAAAAAAATAGGTCAAGAAGGCCGAGATGAGAGCTAAGATGACCAGCATGGAAGCAAGGATAGAAGAATTGGAAGAGTCATTATGGAGGCACCACAATCGGAATATCGTACTAGAGCTCAAAGCCTGCATGGCTGAAAAATAAGAGTTAAGAGAAAGAGTGCAAGAATTGGAAGCCACACTCCACAGCAATGAAATCCGACTCTAGATTATGGAAAGAAATTTGGAAACTAGTGAATGGCATGCTCGTCAAGCCCAAAGGGAAGTCGGGGAAAGAGATCACGTAATGGGAAAAGCATTGACTCAAATGAGAGAAGCTGCTGATCACGTACAGGAGTTGGCTGCTGAAGCTGATGTTTTGAGTCTTCAATACGAATCCAAGTCGAAGCGAGGAAAGAAGTTAGCTAGGCTTTTAGAAAAAATTAAAGCTCTAGGACAAAAGGCTAAACCATTTGTGTAACTTCTGTTTTATGTAAAGATTTTTCTCTCTCGAGAAGTTGCTCTAATGTAAAGTGGATTTTGGAATCAATGCCTTTTCTTGCATTGCATGCATTTCATTTGCATTATATTTTGCATGTTCTCGCATAATAATACTAATTAATTAAAATTAATAGCTAGTTAACACCAGTCATCATTGAAAATACGCATCATTATTATACCCGCAAGAAAACAAAAGCCATGGAACAACGGCTTGAGCAAATCCAGAAAGAACTACAAGATCATATATAGGAGCAAATGGCAGCAATATGTAGGGAAATGAAGAACCAATTTTCGGAGGTACAAAAGAGTTTGATGACAGAACTAGCGCAAGTTAAACAAAGCATGGCTGATAAAGGAAAAAGCCCTGCTATTGAGGATGACGAAAACCCGAGTGTTCCTTCGGGCTTTACACCAGTACACAACCCAGCCTTACAAGAAATACCGACCAGAGAAGCCCATGTCACCATTAGGCCACAACAGCAGACCACAGGCACGTCAGGGCCTGCTAACTATGTAGTCGGATCTGGGTCAAACCCAGCAGATAATGCTGCAAACCTGGGAGTTCCAGATTTTGATGAGATGATAAAAGAGGACCTCCCTAGGCAAATGGAGGAAAAGTATAGGCTATTGGAGGAGAAAATTCAGGCAATACAAGGAATTGAAAATTCTTACGGAGTTGATGCCAAAGAATTGAGTCTGGTTCCAGACTTGGTTCTCCCTCCCAAGTTTAAAGTTCCTGAATTCAAAAAATATCACGGAACGAGCTGCCCAGGAACACATCTGACCATGTTCTATAGAAAGATGGCGGGGTATGTTCATAATGATCAATTGTTGATTCACTGTTTTCAAGATAATTTAGCCGGATCGGGGGTCAGATGGTATAACCAACTGAGCAGAGCGAAAGTTCGTTCATGAAAAGATTTGGCACAAGCTTTCCTGAAACAATATGGTCATGTGATCGAGATAGCCCCCGATCGATTCACATTACAGAACATGGAAAAGAGGTCAAACGAAAGTTTTAGACAGTACGCACAACGATGGAGAGAAATGACAACACAAGTACAGCCACGTTGACAAATAAAGAAATCACAATGTTGTTTGTCAATACCTTTAAAGCCCCCTATCTTAATCATTTGCTGGGGAACGCTACCCAAAGCTTCGCCGACATGGTCATCTCAGGAGAGATGATTGAGAATGCAATTAAAGCTGGTAAAATCGAGGCGGGAGAAAATGCTAGAAGACCTGTAACATCCGTGTGTTTGAATTGGATTTGGAATAGTGATAAAATAGAATTGAGAACTAGAAACGTTTAGTTGAAATAAGGAAGGTTAGAAAATTTAAGGATTAATAGTAAAGGAGAGAAGATATGAGGGACTAAATAGTGAATTATACAAATTGAATTTTGAGTCATCATGGGAATTAGATTGATTGAGGAGGGGAAAAAGAGTAATTTGGTGGAAGATATTTTTGGAGGCAAAGTTTTGGGCTAAAGTGTAAAGTTGGAAGGCCTAAGGACTAAAAGTGCAATTTTACCATTTTTCTTAAGTAAGATATTTTAAGTGAAAATTCTAGAGAATTTGAGAGAAGAAAAAGTGGTTAAAAAGATGAAAATATCATCTTTTTCATTAAGTAGCCGTCCATACCCTTTTCTTCCATTTCCAACTTTTGCTTTTATTCCAAATAGGTCCTTCCACCATTTTTAAGCTTTCCAAACTCCAAAACCTTCCATTTTCTTTGGAATTTCAGAAAGAAAGTCATAAAATAGAGTTAGTAGACACCTCAAACTTCTTATAGAATTCATTTTGAGGTGTTAGAGAGCATAGGGACTAAATCGAGAAAATTTTGAATTCAAGGATTAAGGTAAGAAGTGATTAAATTCTCATGATATATATGTATTTTACTGTTATTTAGCATGAAAACTATTGAATTAGAGCTTATAGCTTATATGTGTTTATGTGAAATTGAAGAGAAAGAGAAGAGAGACAAGGATCAAATTGAAGAGAAAGGAAAAGAGAAGAACAAAGAGTGAAAAGAGAAGGAAATCAGCCTTTTTGTTGTAAGTACTACAAGAATTTTAGTTTATAGTTTATTTTTCATAATATATCTGAATTGTTAGCATGGAAATTGTTGTTTAATTATGTGTTATAAAGATGATTAAGTGAGATTAGTGTAATAAAACATGAGAAAGAAAATGTTTTCATTAAAACAGAGTGGACAGAATCACAGGGTCAACTTCTAAAATTCACTAAAAATTGTATATATTGAGTTAAGGGTCGAATTATATATTTAATTAAAGCTTATTTTGTTTAGTTTTATATGGAAGAAACAGTGAATTAAATGGATCTGTATATTCTGAGTTATAACTGATTTTGTGTAACAAGGTCAGAGCAGATACGAGTTCCCCTGTTATGACTTTGAAAAATTGTAGAAAAATGTAGAAAAATCATTAGAGTCTGAAATTTATATGGTTTAATCCTTAATGAATATATTTTCAAAAGAAACAGACTAGAACATTATTGGATCTCTGTACTGAAAGATAGATAATTTTTAGTGAAGAATGGTCGAAACTGTCAGGCAGCAAAGAAGGGGTAAATTGAAAGAATTTACTGTACAAATTGGCTAAAGTAAAAATTCTGGAAATTTTATGGTAGAAAAATGATTGAGTCTAGTTTCAGAAACATTAAGCGGATTATAATTTCGAATTCTGTAGCTCAAGATATAAATAATTTAGTGATAGTGATGCAAGTGAACAGCTTTGAAATATAACGGTGATGTGTGAAATAATGAGAAATGATTAATATGAATTGTTATGCCCATGTAGACAAGTTAGAACCATTGAGATAGTAGTGGCATGCCATTAAGGAACGCTAGCGCGCTTACCATTCAGCACTGTGTGTGCTTACTGTTTCGCACTTTGTGTGCCTACTGTTTCGCACTTCGTGTGCCTACTGATTTGCGCTATGTGCGCCTACTGATTGCACTGTGTGTGCTTACTGTTTCTCCAACACTTGTGTGCTTACTGTTAAGTACTTCGGTACTTTCTGTTCCGTTTATCTGATGGGTTCTATAAAAGTCTACTATGGGCCAGGTGGATAAATAAACTAAGTGAGCTATGGTTAAGAAAGCTATGATGACTAAATTGTGAAAAGTGAAAAAATATACAAATTATGATATTGAGATAAGTGAAATGATGAATACATGAAAGATAAGTACTATATGTGTATGTGTAATTAAATGTTTGATGAAAATTAATCAATAAATAAATAATCATCTATTATGCTTGTAGTGCTTACTAAGCCTTCACAGGCTTAACGCGTAGGTACAAGGAATACAAGAAGCCAAATCGGGACCTCTCATCACATCACATCACTTGAAGCTCAAATTTAGGTATATTACTTCTGATGTAAAATGGCATGTACTATGGAACTTATAAGTATCCTTATTAAAAGAAGACAAAAATGTTGTTTGGAAATGTTTTGTGTGATGAAATGAAATGATGAATTTAGTTGAAATTGTGTTTTGTACTAAAAATCATCTATTTATTTCTTTTAAATAAATTTTAAGTCTCGATTTTAATTAAAAAAAACATTCATGACTCGGTTTTTCTGTATTGAACCTTAATGTAATACTTTTATATCGGGTTTATACATATGAACCGGGTATAAGGGTGTTACAATACCTACCCCTAGAAGAAGAGATAACGAGATCAACAATACTAGGGTATACCGGCCTGGTGGTGCCAAACCTTTCATATCAAGTCAGCCTAGGGCACCAATAGTTAATCATCAAAATGCCCCGAGGCGGGAACCGAGTGTTAGGCCAAAAATTCAATACACTCTACTTCCAGTGTCGTACAAAGAACTCTACAAGATGTTGTATGACGCCCATGAGATAGCTCCTCAAAGGGTGAAACCGTACGAACCACCGTTCCCGGCTTGGTACGACGTAAATGCTCACTATGAGTATCACGCAGATGCTGTAGGACACTCAATTAAAAATTGCCCGACTTTCAAAAGGTGAGTTGAGGACTTGATAAGATTTAGGGTCGTGAAATTGGAAGACCCAGCTAAGCCTAATGTAGCTGGGAACCCTCTGCCGAACCATTCCAACCAAGGGGTCAATGCCGTGCTGGAGGAAAAGGCACGAAAAGTCAAGAGAAGAGTGGAGGACATTAGGTCTTCGCTACGATGGGTATGGCAGTAAATGGTCAAAGTCGGGATGATCGTGAAGGATGAGAAGTGTATGATAATGGAGACCGACTGCGAGTTTCATGCTGTTAGGGGCCATGAAATCCAAGATTGTGACGAGTTTAAAACCCTGCTGCAAACATTAATGGACAATCAGGAGCTGGAATTCTTCGAAGAAGAAGAAGAAGAAAAAGAAATCAAGGATATCTGTGCTTCTGAAGAGGGGTCGGTCAACCACCCGAAGGTAATCATTTGCAAACCACCAAAAAGCGTAGCCTGTGGCCAAACGACGCCTCGTATTGTCATCCAGAGACCTGCAACCTTCCCTTACAATGATAGTAAAAAGGTTCCATGGAATTACAACTGCAATATGACCATGCCCAGAGAAGGGGAGCCTAAGAAGGATGTAAGCTTGATTACCCGGAGTGGTAAAATTTATGACTCAGCCGAAAAAGCACAAGAGGTCAATAAAGGGAAAGCAATAATGTACGAGCCTGAAGAAGAAATAGCCGCTAGGCTTGAGAGATCCGTCAATGAACCAGTATCTGAAAAGGAGGCGAAAGAGTTTCTAAAGTTCCTAAGGCACAGTGAATACAGTGTGGTGGAACAGCTCCATAAATAACCTGCACGAATATCAATCCTATCTTTGCTCCTAAGCTCTGAAGCACATCGTGACGCATTAATGAAAGTGCTCAATGAGACTTACATGACCAATGATATATCGGTATATAAGTTGGACCACTTAGTTAACAACATTAGTGCAGACAATATCATCTTCTTTAGCGATGATGAGATCCCGTCCCGGGGGATAGGATCGACCAAAGCCCTCCATATCACAACTCGTTGTAAAGGGTACACGCTACCGGGAGTAGTCATAGACAACGGGTCAGCATTGAATGTATTACCACTTGCTACACTCTAAATATTACCGATCGATAGCTCTCATTTGAAGGAATGCAACAACATAGTAAGAGCATTCGACGGGACAGAAAGGAATGTGACTGGAAAAATTGAAGTACCCCTGCAGATTGGGCCGAACACGTACGAGATAGAGTTTCTAGTAATGGATATTAGACCTACCTACAACTACCTATTGGGGAGGCCATGGATCCATTCAGCCGGGGCTGTACCTTCTTCTCTACATCAGAAGGTAAAGTTAGTGAATGAGGGGAGGCTAATTACCATCAATGCGGAGGAAGAGATAATTGCCTCTGTAACAAGCGAGTCACCTTATGTCGTAACAGATGAAGAAGCTTTAGAATGCTCGTTCCGTTCACTAGAATTTGTAAATGCGACCTTCATTTTGGAAGGAAGCAAGGTGTCTGTGCCAGTAATATCATCGACTACTAGAATGGGTCTACGAATGATGCTTGGGAAAAGAGTTACCTCTGGAAAAGAACTTGGGAAGTACCTCCAAGGGAGAACCAACGTACCGACCCTGGTGGAAAAGCAGGATCACTACGGCTTAGGGTATAAGCCGGATGCGAAGCAGAAAAGGAAAGAGGTTGAAAAGAGACAAGAGAGGAGGAGGGCCAGACTATTTGGAAAAGAACTCTCGTGGGAACCCATGATTTTCTCACCTATTTACGAGACTTTTGTTTTAGGAGAAATAATTAACTAGAATGAAGAGCAAAAGAAAAAGCAAGTAACCATTGGTGCTGGGGGGAGCATCACGAGAGACTTGAGCATCAACGCCATATCGGAAGAAGACAAGGAGGGGAGTCTATCAAGGATTGGTCCGTGTGTATTTGGAAGCATCCTGGATAATTGGATCATGGAGGAACTACCTATAATCTTTAAAATTTCCTCAGAGTAATGCTCAAAATCACCTATTGCTTTAGGCCTGAAAGCAATAAGGATCTTTTGTAAAAGGCCCATGTTCATTATTCGGTTATTTTAAATGAAAGTGCATCTCCTATCCTAAAATTATTCGTTCATTTTTTTAAATAAATCACTTGTACATAACCAACAAATACTACTAATCATTCTTTCAATACACACATACTCATATACATACGACAAGATCATTCTTTCATAAATTCATTTTGTTCTTTGGACTTTCTTTTTTATCTCTCAACAGGTCCTCAAATATCAATAACATGAGTAACTCTGACGTTAACTTAGAACCTCACTTTGAGCAAGACATGTGTCTAGAAGAGCTTCAGAGCTTTGAAGAGAATCAGGATTGTGATCTCTCCCCTGATCTGCTTAGGATGATAGGGCAGGAAGAAAAACAAATCCTGCCTCATTCGGACCCTGTAGAAATGATTAATTTAGGGAGTGAGGATGAAAAGAAAGAAGTAAAGATGGGGACATGCATCTTTACGGAAACTAGAAAGAACCTCATCAAGCTGCTCAAAGAGTTTCAAGACATCTTTGCATGGTTATACCAAGATATGCCCGGTTTGAGCACTGACATCGTGGTGCACAATCTCCCTATAAAAGAAGGATGCAGACCCGTACAGTAAAAGCTCCGAAGAATGAGACCGGATGTGCTGTTGAAAATAAAAGAAGAAGTCAAGAAATAGTTTGATGCTGGTTTTCTCCAGGTCGTGAAATACTCTGAATGGGTAGCTAATATAGCCCTATTCCTAAAAAGGATGGAAAAGTACGAATGTGCATGGACTATCGAGACTTAAATAAAGCTAGCCCAAAGGACAATTTCCCTTTACCTCACATAGATACTTTGGTCGACAACACAGCAGGACATTCTTTGTTCTCCTTCATGGATGGTTTCTCGGGATATAATCATATCAGAATGGACCCTGAGGACATGATCAAAACCACATTCGTCACGCTATGGGGAACATTTTGCTACAAGGTAATGCCCTTTGGACTTAAAAACGCAGGGGCAACTTATCAGAGAGCTATGGTAACCTTGTTCCATGACATGATGCACAAGGAAATCGAAGTTTATGTGGATGACATGATAGCTAAATCCCAAATAGAGGAGGAGCATGTGAGAATCCTGAGGAAGTTATTTATAAGGTTAAGGAAATATCAACTAAAGCTAAACCCGGCTAAATGCACTTTTGGGGCTACCTCAGGAAAATTGTTAGGCTTTGTGGTCAGCAAAAGAGGAATTGAAATCGACCCAGACAAAGTCAAAGCCATACAGGAGCTACCACCACCCAGCACCAAAAAGAAATGCGGGGATTTTTAGGAAGATTAAATTACATTGCTCGGTTAATCTCACAATTAACCAAAAAGTGTGACCCTATCTTTCGCTTAGAAAGCGTAACCCGGGCGTATGGGATGATGAGTGCCAGGAAACTTTCAATAAGGTTAAAGATTATTTGTCCAAAGCTCCTATCCTAGTTCCTCCAATTCCTAGCAAGCCTTTGATACTGTACCTAACAGTCTTTGAGAATTCCATGGCATGCGTGTTAGGACAGCATGACGAATCCGAAAGAAAGGAGAGGGCGATATATTATCTGAGCAAGAAATTTACCGATTGCGAGACTCGGTATTACTCTATTGAGAAATTATGTTGTGCACTAGTCTGGACTACACGCAGACTAAGACAATACATGCTTTACCATACTACTTGGTTGATCTCGAAATTAGATTCTTTGAAGTACTTAATGGAGTCGGCAGCATTAAATGGAAGGTTAGCTCGGTGGTAAATCTTGCTCTCAGAATTTGACATCGTCTATGTCAATCAAAAGGCAATAAAAGGGAGCGCGATAGCAGACTTCTTAGCCAGCAGGGCTTTGGAGGATTATGAGCGGATAAATTTTGATTTCCCGAATGAAGATCTAATGTATGTCGCAACAGTTGAAGAGGCAACCACGAGGGAGCAACCGTGGATTTTGAACTTTGACGGAGCTTCAAATGCTGTGGGTAACGGGGTTGGAGCAGTCTTAGTCACCAGAGGGAGATCATTACCCTTTTACCAGCAAGCTTGATTTTGACTGCACTAATAACATGGCTGAATACGAAGCCTGCATCATGGGAATTCGTGTGGCCATAGAACGGGGAATTAAAACTCTGGAGGTTTACGGAGACTCTGCATTGATAATCTATCAACTTAAAGGAGAGTGGGAAATAAGAGATGCTAAGCTAATGGATTACCGCAAGTTCGTTCTCGAATTGATTACGGAGTTCGATGATGTCACATTTCATTATCTCCCTCGAGAGGAAAACCAAATGGCTGATGCCCTCACTACTTTGGCCTCGATGATCAAAGTAAGTAGGCCAGAAGATGTGAAGCCCATTCGGATGAGTATTTATGAAACTCCTGTTCATTGTTGTGATATCGAGGCAGAGGAAGAAGTAGAAAAAGACGATCACCCATGGTACCAGGACATCCTTCAATTTGTAAGAGATCGAAAATATAACGAAAAGAGAACATTAAGAAGACTTGCTAGCGAATATGTCTTAGACGGGAAAATCTTGTACAAAAAGAGGATAGACCAGATACTACTGAGATGTGTCGACGCAGTGGAAGCCCAGAAGATTTTAGAGGAAGTTCATGAAGGAATTTGTGGGTCGCATGCCAACGGCTTCACGATGGACCGACAAATAATGAGATTTGGGTATTACTGGTCTACCATGGAAAGCGATTGCATCAACTATGCTAGGAAATCCCACAAATGCCAGATATATAGAGATAGGATTAATGCACCCCCATCGTACCTCCATGTCATGACTTCTCCCTGGCCTTTCTCTATGTGGGGAATAGATGTCATTGGACCAATTTCTCCGAAAACTTCCAATGGACATAGATTCATCTTTGTGGTGATCGACTATTTCACCAAATGGGTAGAGGCAGCTTCGTATGCCAATGTTACCAAGTCTGCAGTCAGCAAATTCCTGAAAAAGAGATTATATGCCGGTATGGGATGCTAGAGAGGATTATATCTGACAATGCTTTGAACTTGAACAATAGCACGATTGCAGAAGTTTGCGAACAATTCAAAATCAAACATCATAATTCCTCTCCCTACCGCCCAAAAATGAATGGAGCTGTAGAGGCGGCCAATAAGAATATCAAAAAAATCGTGGCAAAGATGACCGAGACGTACAGAGACTGGCACGAAAAACTGCCGTTTGCCCTCTTCGCCTACAGAACGTCAGTCAGAACTTCTACTGGGGCAACACCGTTCTCCTTGGCATATGGTATGGAGGCAGTCTTACCCATTGAGGTTGAAATACCTTCGCTCCGGGTCTTAACTGAGCTCCAATTAGATGAGGCTGAATGGATCTAAGCTCGATATGATCAGTTGAATTTGATTGAGGAAAAGAGATTAAAAGCCATCCGCCACGGTCAAATGTACCAGAAAAGGATGATGCGGGCTTACGACAAAAAGGTTCGTCCTAGAAAGTTCCATGAGGGAGATTTGATTTTGAAGAAGATACTCCCTATACACAAAGATTTTCGTGGAAAATGGACGCCCAATTGGGAAGGACCTTACGTAGTAAAGAAAGCTTTCTCAGGAGGAGCTCTTATCTTAATAGAAATGGACGGCCAGCAACTGTATAACCCCGTCAATTCAAACTCAGTAAAGAAATACTTCCCCTAAAAAAAAGGGGGGGTCTACGATGAAAACCCACAAAAGGGCATCTTAGAACCAAGAGATTTTGAGTTGAAAACCCGCAAAGGGTGGCTCAAACCCAAAGCAGGTCAACGAGATAGAGAAAGGTTACAACTTGAAGCATCAACAAAGCACTCCAGGTCTTCTAGACACACGTCTGGGCTAAGGGTGATTCTCAATAAGTCAATGCAAGAGAGGCTCATTTTGGGCGATATAAAGGATAATTAAATTGCCCTTTTCTTGTACTTAGCCATTTTGATTAATGTTGTTCCCTTTGACTCCCTTGTTAATACAATTTTCAAAAGTAACTTCGTTTCCATACAATTTTTGTGCAAGCATTTTACGTTTAAATAACGAGTAATGAACTGATAAATCATACAAAGATTCATGAGCATTATCCTAGAAATTTTCAAAATTATAGGGGTCCGAAACAGGATCACAAGTAAGAAAACAAAGTTGAAAATGGGCAATTCAAGGTCAGTATAGAAGAGAATGGATCGACGCATCAAGGACAGAATTTGGATGGGCAATAAACCATACTGGCCCGACTAATAACAAATAAAACATTAATCAAGCACACATATAGTTAGAAGCATTTCAATTCATTTTGAGCATGGCATCCTGAACTAATTGGCCTACTCAAAGGTCCATTTGAGCATATTTTACAGGTCTCGACACCTTGAAGCAAGACGAGAAATAACAAATTCATGACAGATCCCCGTGAAGTTATGAGGACAACCATTTTTCGGACGGATTACAGTTATTTGATCCTTTACCCCAAGTTTGGGGCAGATCACCATTAATCGACCGTACTCCAATCATGGAGTAGTTCAACAAAACGGTAAGGCGGTAATCTCTCTGATGAGATACAGAGAAGAACACCAACTCAGCGCTCAGACGCGAGCAAATCTTCGAACCTAGCTTCCTGATAAGACACTAAGAAGCGGGTCGAAGCAATAAAAAGGTTAGCTTCCTGATGAGACACAAAGAAGTGGACCAGATTCGTCTTCCTGAGGAGATCCAGAGAAGCGAAACAAGCAAGGCGGTCATCTTCCTGATGAGATACAGAGAAGAACACCAACTTAGCGCTCAAATACGAGAAAATCTTCGAACCCAGCTTCCTGATAAGACACTGAGAGGCAGGTTGAAGCAATAAAAAGGTTAGCTTCCAGATGAGACACTGAGAGGCAGGTTGAAGCAATAAAAAGGTTAGCTTCCAGATGAGACACTGAGAAGCAAGTCGAAATAATAAAAAGGTTAGCTTCCTGATGAGACACAGAGAAGTGGACCAAATTCGTCTTCCTGAGGAGATCCAGAGAAGCGAATTAAAATGAGCGAGGCGGTCATCTTCTTGATGAGATACAAAGAAGAATGCCAACTCAAAACACGAGCAAATCTTCGAACCTAGCTTCCATATGAGATACTGAGAAGCAAGTTGAAGCAATAAAATGGTTAGCTTCCTGATGAGACACAGAGAAATGGACCAAATTCGTCTTCCTAAGGAGATCCAGAGAAGCGAATTAAAACGAGCGAGGCGGTCATCTTCCTGATGAGATACAGAGAAAGACACCAACTCAACGCTCAATGCGAGCAAATCTTTGAACCCAACTTCCTGATGAGACACTGAGAAGCAGGTCGAAACAATAAAATGGTTAGCGTCCTGATGAGATACAGAGAAGTGGACCAAATTTGTCTTCCTGAGGAGATCTAGAGAAGCGAATTAAAATAGATAATTGCAGTCATCTTCCTGATGAGACACACAGAAGAAGACCAGATCAATGAAATCAGACCCAAAGACTACGATGACGAATTTCATCCTCCTTCAAATTTCAAGAGAATGGGGTGAAGTCATAGTAGCAAATTTTGATTTTTTGAAACTGCCTAAAAGCAGGATGGAATCATGACACCAAATAATAGAAAGGTAGATATGGCGAAAATCAGACGTTCAACAAAGTAAAAGGCAGATCATTTAGAAGAAAAAGGTCGAAGAAAGGGAGCTTGACAAAATTGGGCCTCATTTTGGTCTTTGCTCCATTCCTGTTACACAGAAATGAGCAAAGAGGGGCAGTTGTTGAAGCCCAATTTTAACCGGGTTTGGGCCTTTGGTTTTAATTAAAAGTTTAAATTGATTTTAAATCTAAATTTAAATTTAATCAAATTTAAACTTAAAATTAAAATTAAAAGTCCAATTTAATGTCCATTTACAAATAAAGCCCAAATTATAAGTCCATTTACAAGCCCAATTGGGCTAAATTTGGCTAGCCCAAATTCAATGACAAATTGAGCCCAAATGCTAACCTAAGCCCCAAACCCCTTGACCCAAATAGCTACTTGCACTGCTGCTGTCCATCTTAGCCAATTAGACCACGTCATCAACCTCTGCCACCACTCTCAGCTTCAACTTGCTCCTACACCACTGCTACAAGCCACCAACTGACCTGCGCAAAAGGGAAAACAAGACGTGTATTAATGTAAGAAAAAAAAATTGAATGATGATGTACATGGCTATAAAAGCCAAGACAGAATATGTGTAAAGGGTTACGAACCCTTCTTTGAAAGAAATCGATAGACAAACCCTGTTCTGAAATTCCAAATACAATCCCTTTTATTACCAAACAATATTCAGAGCCAAATAGCAACCAAGAACATAAAGAGCAGAATATCATACAATTCAGTTTAGTCCAGGTATGCAATCCCAATGAATATTCATTCATCAGTATTAAACCTTTGAGTGTTAAACTGTTCATAACCTCTACATTCATTTATTATTTATTATATTATTTATTTTTCTTTTACCAATTTTCAATATCCATTAAATATCATTGACTATTTACAGCACTCATCCGTTTTTTATGAACCTGTTAAATACATTAAATGACGTTCTAAAGTTTAATATTAATGACCGTTATAACATACATTAATAATAGTAAATGTTTTGATAATTTTATTAAATATTTATAATATTAATATTTTTAATAATAATTTTATTAAATAAAAAAAAAAGGGAAATCGAAAGGTCATGACTCATCTGTTCACCGTTGCCGGAGTCGCCATCGCCGTCGTTCCCTCAAGCACCGCTCCTTCGATCTCATCGACTACAGCTGTGAACTGCAAGATCAAAATCACGAAATAGTTTTAAATCAAAAACTGAAATAAACGATGAAACTAAAATTGGGTTTTGAAACATAAAAAATATGGTTTTATAAAACAAGGGGAACAATGTTTGAAAGGCTCAGACTTGGACTTGAATCCAGATCTTGGAATGAAAAATTGGGTTTTAAGTTAATAAAAAAACGAAGGAATAAAGAAAAAAAGGAAAAGAAAAAGAGACGTTTGAGCTTACCAGGATCGGAGACGGGGGCGCGTGAGGGCTAGAAAGTAGCGATCGATGGATCGCGGTGGTCAGGCATGGCGGCCGGTGAAGCGCATGGCCGGGGGCCTCATCGACGCGCGCTCACGCGTGGGCTAGGCGGCTGCCGGAGGTGGTCGAACTTTGGCCGGAGTTTGGCCTTTGGAGAGAAAAAGGGGGGTTTAAGGTTTTTTTTAGAAATGAAATGAATAATATAAAAAAAACCTTTAAATTAATATTTATACAAGACCCATTGCCCGACCCAAATCCGACCCATGGACCTCTGGGATCCGCGTGTTTTTGGAGGATGGGTTATTTGCGCGTTTGGGTCTTCCGCATTTTTTATTTGTTTTAATTTAGTCCTTTAAATCAACTTCTGTTTAATTACACAATTGGCCTAGCAATTTTTCAAGATTTACTAATTAGTCCTTTGACTTCTGGATGCTTGTGGGGCTGCCATGTGTCACTTAGTTTTTGGTTTTATTTCTTATGGGTCCCTAAACTGTCCAAAAATCACATTTTGACCCCAAAATTTTAAAAAATTACATTTTAACCCTAAAACTTTTAAAAATTACATTTTTACCCCCGAACTTTCCTAAATTCCATTTTAAACCCCGATTTTGCCCAAAATTACCATTTTACCCTCAAATCTTCTAAAATTCCATTTTTGACCCTAATTTTACCAAAATTACCATTTTACCCCTGAATCTTCCAACATTCCATTTTTGACCTCGATTTCACCAAAATTACCGTTTTACTCTCGAACTTTCCAAAACCTCATTTTTAACCTCTATTTTACTAAAAATTACCATTTTATCCCCAAACCTTCTAAAATCCCATTTTTAACGTTAAATTTTTCCAAAGTTACATTTTTGCCCTCGAGAGTCAAAATTACCATTTTGTCCCCGGGTATCCAAAAGTCCCGTTTTCGACCCCGATCGCATCGTTCTTCTTCTTCACTAAATACTTGCATTTATTTTAATCATTATGCATTTGCATTTTACATTTTTGCATCCTATTTATCTGCTTATTATCTTGCGTCATATTTTATTTCTCTTATTGCTATTCGATGTTTTAAACTTACACGCTCATTTGTAAAGTATCTTCAAAGACGAGGCAATATTCCTCTCGTGTAAAAGCTTCGAGAAATCATGCCCTAATGTGTCGGGTGTGATTTTTCGTATAACTCACGCGCGTCGAATATCCTTTTTTAAGATTTTTATACCCGTTAACCCCGAGATTCTGAGAATATCGTGTCCTAACGTGTTGGTCACGATTTTAATTCTCCGCGAAAGTCGAAGTAAACGGGTATTCTATATATGAATCTTTTAAACTATGTGTCCGAGGATAACATTTTAAATTCAATACGAAATTTTTAAATTCTCAAAAAATATATCTATATCACAAATAATTTTAAAAACGAGGCAATGTCCTTTCGTGTGAGAACTTCGAAGAATCGCACTTTAACGTGTTAAGTGTGATTTTCGTAATTCATGCGAATCGGATATCCTTTTCAAAAGTTTTCAAAATACTCTTCAATCTAATAATTATATACAAAGTAGCTTTATAACCAAAAGAAGAAACAATGTTCTTTCATGTGAAGATCTCGAAATATCGTGCTCGAACGTGTTGGGTGTGATTTTCGTACAATTCATATGATCGAACACTCTCTTTAAAATGTCTCGAAACATCCCGCAGTTTTGAAACTCCGAGAATTTAGTGCCCTAATGTGTTGGACACGACTTCTAATTCTCATAGAGGATCGAAACACGAGGACAAATTTTCCTTAAAAGTTTTCCTTTGAAATTATACGAAGCCATCTAAAATAAACATCGTATTTTAAATTTTACTCGAGTTTTCATTGTTTTCATAGAATAAGACCCGAAAATAATCATGTGGTACCAATTTTTGGGCGTATGAGGGTGCTAATCCTTTCTCGTGCGTAACCGACTCCTGAACCTGTTTCTCTGGATTTCAAAGACCCACTTTTTTAAACGTTTTAAACGTTTTATGGTGATCCAATCACATCTAATAAAGGATTGGTGACGACTCCCATTTCCCTTTTATTCCAAAAATACTTAAAATGATTTTGATTTTTCGAAGCCCCGTTCCCGAGGTGGTTTCGACAATAGGAACTCTGCATTTAAAAAAAAAAACTAAGTTTAAGAATAATTATGGACTATTGAGATCATAAAAAAAGGGGAACTATTGAGCTATTGTTTACAACAATATCTTGTAAGGCTTACTCCTCAAGCAATGGTGGAGATTTGTTCATTCCTGAAGTGACATTAATGTCCCTTAGGTGTATGGAATCTGGTAAAAGTTGGTGCATCCGATAGACACTGGTAAATTCTTCAGTCAAAGTGTAAGGAACACCGTGATTAACAGGCTTTTTGAGACCAACTAAACCTCCCAAAGAGGATCCACCAACATGCCCAAATGCGTCCTTGAATTTCTTTCCCAATTATCCATACCTGTGACAGAGTTGACAACTTTAAAATTATATCTGGAGTTTTAATCCAGTTGGTTAAAGGTTCAAATCCCAACAATCAAAGCTTATAAAATTTGACAACATTAAAGGGAAAATAGCAAAATGGTTTACCAATTAACACGCATTCCAGCAAGCAATATATAAGTTTTCAAAAGCTCCACAGTCCAATCAATGGTATGGATCTTTGCAATCACAGCAGAAGTTAATAAGCCTTGCATATCGGTATAACTCTTCATCGTTCAAAGCTGGGTATTCCTTCTAAAATTATATTTCAAAGGCTAATGTTTAGTAAAATTCTCATAATACAAAGCAATTTTGCAATGATGGAATTTAAGCAAATACCTTGAGGGCATCACAAGCAGCATTATGTTCTTTAATGAATAGAGCCTGTAGGGTGGAGACGCCAGCCCAGCTATTTTT